>CM076575.1:123268291-123654980 GCA_034641835.2 Pinus albicaulis
TTGCACAAACTAAGGGGGAGCCTTAGTCATATGAAAAGGATGCATGGTTGCACAGATTCTGGGGGAGCATTAGCTTTGCTGACTATAATGCAGTGTTGGCATTATTATGGTTCTGAAATATGTTCTCTTTCTTGAGGACTTTCTGGTGTTGGTCATAAATGGTCATATTTATATTTTGGTGAAAAGGTCTTGTTGAGACCCATGATGTAAAAATTGTAATATTCAGTCATGTAAGGACTTGTCATTTTTGTAAACCCACTTGTTTGGGTAGCTGAGTCAAATTTTGTAAACCCACTTGGTTGGGTACTTGAGTCTTATGTGTAAATCCACTTGGTTGGATATTTGATGTAAGTATGAGTCTTTGGTGATAGGAAGTTCATAGAGTCATGTACTTCATTGACAAATATGTTTGGAGATTCAGCATGGACTCAGGGGGAGCTTGGCCACTTCAGCACATATCAGTTCTACAGAATGTTTCTTCCACATGAGGAGAAAAGGGGGAGAATGTTGGTTTTCATCCGCTGGTTTTACCCTTTGCCCTTGATGTCAAAGGGGGAGAGTGACATGGTGTTTGAATGAAGAAAAGATAATGATGTCAAATATTTGGGAGAGTGACATGGTATCTATCTGCTGTAACCAAACACCATCATGGTTGCCATCAAGTCCAAAGGGGGAGATTGTTGGAAATATGATGCAGAGTGTTGTCCTTGATGGCAACCCACTAATGGAGATGAAGACATGCGTCTATTGACATGTGTTGTCCTTGATGGCAAACCACCTGATGAAGTTATGCTTGACTTGATGGACTTAGTAAATGATGTAACTCTGATATGATATAATGTGTGTTGATCTTGAAAGGCAACCCACCTGATGAAGATGATGACAACTTGATGAAGTTGTGCTTGAAAAGAATATGTTCCTGATAAAGGATATATGATGTTTCTACAGTGTGTACAGAAGGCAATGAAGAAAGGATTTCAGAATGTACTCAAAGTATGATGAAAAAGAATATGTCTCTTGGTATACGCGGATTGGCCTAGGGGAAGTCGCGTATGCACGCGAAAAGAACGTGCCAAGTCGCGTATGGGCAAAAGGCCAAAAGTGCAAAACTGGTGGGTAACCACCATGGCATTGACCCATTGTATTGGGTAATGATCCGCCTAATTGACCCCGTCCGCATAGTTTTGGCTTTACATATTGCTTCTGTCCATGGCATTGGAAAGGGGCTCGTTATATCGACAAAGGGTAATCACATATAAGGAGAAGAATTCATCGTGCAAAATGTGGGTGCAAGATGTCCGAGCTGAATGAATACTTCTCTCTGAAGTAGATCTGATTGGAAAGGGTTACACTTGAAGATAAATATGAGTGTATGATGCACCAATGATGAAGAAGGGGATCTAGATCCGAAATGCACTTGTATTTACTAGATCTGCTTATGGAAGGCCTAGATCTGTGATGAGGCGAACATCTAGGCGAACATCTGTCTGAAGTGAAAGGGTAAATCTGAACTGAATATCTGATCTGAAGAAGTATGTTGCTCTGGAATAATTGAAGATCTATACGCTACTTCGACGCGGAGGAAGCGCGTATATACGCAGCTTCAGCGAAGAGAAAGCGCGTATGCGCAATAAAATATACACTGAGGTATACGCTGGTTTGTGTGGACGGAAGCGCGTATATACGCGACATCAGTGAAGTAAAAGCGCGTATGCAAACTAGGGTTTGCTGAAGCAAGGGTATGAAATATCTAATCTGTTCTGCTGTGTTTCTGCTATCTGATCTGTGTTGATATGTATCTGTTGATGATGTATGGTTGTGCTTAAAAGTATGGAAAGGGTTCGGTCTGGAAATATGATGAATTGTGGCCTGCAAGTTGTGTTCTATTGAAGTGGTTGGATCCAGTGTGAAAATTGATGAAACGTGGTCCAAGGTGGCGCTGAGGGTTGTAGCCTTCAGTCAGGGGGTTGTAGCTCCCTTCCAGGAGAGGCTGGTAAACGAGATCAGGGGGTCGTAGCTCCCTTCCAAGAAAGGCTGGTAAACGAGTCAGGGGGTCGTAGCCTCCTCTGTGAGGTCGAAACGAGCCGGGCAGTAGCAGCTCGCGTGCTGGTCAAGTCTGCGCCAGCACATATGTTGTAAGATGTTTTCTCTATAATAAAATATTGGAGGCTGAGCAACTGCAGCGGTGGTTTTCTCCCGATTTGGGTTTCCACCTAAAAATCCTGGTGTTCATGTGTGATGCTTTGTGTGATGGTTTATTCTGTTCTTACTGCACCTGTTTACTGCTTATTGAATATCTCATGAATAAATGATGGAATGGTTTAAGTGAAGATTTAATGACATATCTAAATCTCTGTGTATACGCTAGTTTCATAAATGGGATCCGCGTATATACGCTGGTTTACTGTAGTAAAGTAGCGTATGGGTTTTAAGGAATGAAAAAGTAAAAAGTTTGAATATGCAGTAAATACTGATTCACCCCCCCCTCTCAGTATTTTTCCCAACACAAAATGTGGACATGCCAGGTATGATAAATCAAAAAAGAAGGGTAAATCACGTACTGGTCCTCCTTTTAAGATATTGAGGCACATCCCTATAATACCAAGGATTCAAAGGCTCTTTCGTTACATTGAATTAGCTATGTTGCAGGGATGGCATGCCTCACACAGAAGTGAGTTGGGAGTTATGCGAATCCAAACTAATTCAATAGCCATGAAGCATATAGAGGATACATGGCCCAAAAAATTCAAGGATGAAGTATGAAATCTATGACTCAGCATAGCCATGGAAGGCGTCAACCCATATTCCCTCCAGAACACCAACTATTATGTTTGGCCTGTAGTAGTGATCAATAACAATATCCCCCCATGGTTTCTTGTGAAGAATTAACATCTTATGTTGGCGCTCATAGTCCATGGTAGAAGACAAGTGAAGAATATGGATGTCTACTTACAACCACTGGTAAATGAATTCAACGAATTATGGGATGGGATAGATGTATACGATGTATCAAGACCCATCGCAGCAGAGAGGAGTTTTACGTTATATGGCATATGTGCTTACACAACACATGATTATCCAGGCTTAGGAGTCTGCTTTGGTAAATCACATGTTTAATTTATTGATTTATTTATATATTTAACAATATTCTTCCACATATTGGTTATTTAATTCGTTGTAATATTTATTCTAATATTCATGATATTCTTTAACATGCCATGCATATTAATTAATGTATAAAAATATAATTTTGCAGGTCTTGTAACAAAATGGTATTTTGAATGTAAATGTTGTGGACCTTCTCTGAAAGCTAGATGGTCCAGGGACCTATGAATGCTGGTGTATGATTTCTCGAGGGTATTCCTACTAGAAGAACACCGTTACACAAGAGAAACATCTGCTTTCAATGGTAAATGAGAGAGAACCCAAAGGCCTCCAATAATGACACCAGCTGAATGGCTTAGAGCATATGAGAGAGAGAAGGAGAAGGATTTCATATAAATTTTTGATTCAAATGGGAAGCCTATGTTCGATGATCCAGATTTCTTCGACACCTATGTTGAGAAATTTTCCATTGGGATGAAAAGGAAATCTATCTTTTATGACCTCCCATATTGGGAGCATCTTAAGATTTCCCAATTATTAGATCCCATGAATATATTTAAAAATGTTTCATCTTCTTTATGGAGGCACATATCATCGAAAAAAATTGACACATTGGCTTTTAGGAAAGATCTTATTACTTCAAAAACTAAAAAGAAACATTGGCCAAGACGATTAGAAATTACGGGATTAGAGGCAGGCGTTGGTCCCTCTAATTCATGGTTTTTCAAAGAAGATGATGTCTGATGGATTTAAAAAAAAGATGATATAACTTTGGCAAAGGAAGTTACAATGGATGTGAGGTTGCCAACTTCATACGGGTCTTCACTACGGCGTTGCTTCACTATGGATGACCATTTGTTGGGGTTGAAATCACATAACCATTTGAATATTCTAAGAGTATGTATAACATCAAAAGCATGATTTTATTATTTTTCATATTTATAAATTTTATCCCATGCGGGGATCATAAAACATAACTAATTTTGTATATTATTGCACATGTTTATAACTTTGTAGTTTCATTATCCTTTGTTCATGTGTGGGTGTGTGAAACATGAATTCCCTCAAGACCTAGGATATGCCATATCTAAATTATCCGCATTTGTACGTTGGATCACGTCAAAGGAGATTCATGTGGCTAGCATTCCACAGTGGCGTCAAGAGATAGTTGAGATTGTTCGTATGTTTGAGAAGGAACTGCCGAAAAGTTTCTTCTAATCCGCCTGGTAGATGAGGTTGAATTATTTGGGGTTATTTCTTGTCGTTGGATGTTATTATTAGAGTGGTACATGAAGAAATTGAAAGGTTTTGTTCGACAAAGGGAAAAACCTGAGGGGTCTATGGCAGAGGGGTACATATCATATGAGTCTTTCTATTATGCCAGTGATTACATCAAGCAGATCAACAACAGACTAGGTGCCGTGATTTGGGACGATGAAATGGATGAAGACAAAAGAGAAGGAGAGTTGCTCCAAACGAGTGGAAAAAAGTCCTTGATAAAGAGTAAGAGACTTATAATTTTTCAAATTTACAAAATGTAATTAATATTCATGTTGAAGTTCGATATAATGTATATTTTGATCTCTAGGTACTATATAATGTTGGTTTGATTTCATCAGCGAATGAAGACATTGAAGCAATCAATAAATTTGTTCTTTACAATTATGAAGTGACACAACCGTGGGTCGCATTGTACGAACAAAACATGATGAAATGGGATAGTGACAAAAAAGAATTAAAACTGTTGAATGGTAGAAGTGTGCTTTATCTTGATCATTTAAAAGAAAATATTCCAAAAATATGCCCCAACAATTGGGTTGCTGACCAAGTCAGAGAGAAATACGGTGCTACTGGTCGTCACCCACATGCTAGAGAGGATGCGTTAAATGTAGGGATTGGGTGCAACAAATCAGTAATAATTTTTTTGATTTATATGTAAATTTGAAACTTATATCAAGACATCTACATTTCATATTTTAACTGTTGGATTATTATTTATAAGACACACGACACCATGACTTTTTAAACTTTTTTATAATAGGTGCATTTGTTCCCATCTATGTGCGCATATGGACATCATTTTCGCAAAAAAAATGTCGATGATAGAAACATCACAAAAGACTGTGGAGTGGAAGTCGATTTCGATCAATCTAGTCGATCTAGCCACCATGATCAAAACCTAGTACAAGGGACATTAGGTTACATCGGAAAGATACAGGAGATCATTGAGGTCGATTTTTCTTCTTTCCAATGTGTTATTTTTAGGTGCAAGTGTTGGGACACCTTTGATCTAAATAATGTAAAGGAATATCACAATAGTAGGTTGATATGTATCAAATCTAGAAAGATGTGGGATGAAGCTAAGGAGCCCTATGTTTTCCCTAAACACTGCAACCAGGTGTTTTTTTATCCGGATGTTTTGGATATGGATTGGTGGTTTGTTTTGACACATGACCCTAGAACAAAACATATTTTTGACAACAATAGTGTTATCATGCCATGCGAGCTAGAAGATAATGAGGGTGATCATGAGAACCGAGAGTGATATGGTACCTGTGTTATTTCATCAATATTTATACTTTTTAAGATGGGTTTTTCGAAATATTTATATAATATGTATTTTGAATTAACTAGTAATTTTCATTGCGTTAATGTTAAAATCAATAATTCACTTGATAATTTGCAATTATGTTGATCTCAAAAACAATGGCATACTGTATAAATTAATTCTTTTTTTTTTGTATCTAAGATCATAATAAAATAATGATAATTCTAAAGTACGGGAATTTATTTGCATTATTTTCTAAACTTTATTATATTACAATAAATCATATTATTCTAGATTTATTATTTTACAATTATTTAAAATTTACAAATTTACAAATTTAAAAATTTTAATAAATTCATTTCACATTAATACAATTAAAATTTTACAAATATTTTACATACAATTACAATTTTACAATTTCACGTACAATTACAATTACAATTACAAATTTAGAATTTTAGATATATATGATTACAATTTTACAAATTAAAAAATTACAATTACAATTACAATTATACAAATTTACATATATACCATTACATTTAGAATTTTAGAATTTTAAATACAATTAGAATTAAAAATAGTGCAATTTTACAATACCATGATCATTTAGTATTAAATTGATTAATAAACACCACGTTCATGATAACCATCGTACAAACATCAAAATACATCTCATGTCAAATAACTCATGCTATCACATACACATCTATCTGCAAGCTGCACATTCAATGAAAATATCTAGCATGACCTAACAACATACACATCATGATGATCACCAACATGTAAATTATGTACAACTCCAACATGAACATAAAATACATGGACCATATATCCATATATATATATATATATATATATATATATAACTGAATAATGCTAAAAATATACAACTATAATATAAATGTCATGGATCAACTGGTGGTAGTACAACATCAATATCAGTACTAGTGGAGGCCTGCTCATGAGTCAATGTTGCCTGCTCATGATCATGAGTACTGATGGGTGCTTCAGGTTGCTAACTGGATGTGGCCGATGGTATAGCCTCATCTCCATGATGAATGTTTCTAGATGCTAGTGGACGCTCATGCTCATCTCGCGCAGTGCGAGGTGAACGATCATGGTATGATGGTACGCTGCGCCTCACAAACTTTCCATCACATGTTGCGGCTCGATCATAATGTGCAACAGTCCTTGTTAGTCACGTAAAATCTGTTGTAACTCCTACAACATGCCACATTAGGCTGTACATGTCACGCGGCATGCCTCTCCACATCTATAATAGCCTATCATCAGCCTTTATGTCTCTGTAATGAGCGAGCTTGATGCCCGCCTCAACAATCAATGCAATGAATTGGTCGCCCAACTAAGTCGATCACGCACCGGCACATCAACAGCATAAATTCCCTCTCCACCAACCTCCTGATGATCCTCGGCATCTGGCATGCCCTCATCTTCATCAAGATCCACACTTGGATCAAGTGGTGGTGGCAACATCTCCTCGCCATCAAAAGAGCTAATGTCTTCAAAATATATACAAGTACACAACGATAATTAGACAATTTCATTACACAATTTAATAAAAACAAGTTAAAGAACATGTTAGAATAAATTTAAATAAAACAGTAATATTACATCTATCGTCTGGCGGCTCATCAGCTTTGAAGAGAATGTTGGTACACCCTTGCCAATCCAACCTCGCATAAGGATAGGGACCATAATAAAGGGATGCTCATCAACACTGGCTAGCAACTCTAGTGCATCATCTGATATCCTCATTGGCTAGCAACTCTAGTGCACTTTTCATGATGATTTGACACGCACCGGTGCGATTCCTTAAGATAAGGCACCGGGCGGGTGTGTACGGTTTCCAGTGTGCCAATGTTTTGTGCATTTTTTTGGCCATAATTTTTTTTCATTTAACCCTCTACCGGTGCGCAGGGTTTATGGGTGCCCTGGTGCATTTTCTTTATTCAACACCAGGCGGTTTCCGTTTTCGTGCACATTTTCTGAAGCACCAGTGCAGAAGAGCTGTGAGGAACCAGTGCTCTACAGGAATATGATGAACCGGGCAGGTGTGTTAGGAGTGCATGGTGTCTGGTGTGCCTATATTTTGTGTAGTTTTTTTGCCATTATTTTTTATTTATTTAACCCTGTGCCGGTGTGTGGGGATTTCAAGGCGACCTAGTGCATTTAAAGGCGACCTGGGTGGTTTCGGTTTTCACACGCTTTTTATGAGGCGCCAGTGTAGAAGTTATGTAAATTACCGGTGCTCTACAGAAATACAATGCACCGGGCAGGTGTGTACGGAGCACATGATGTCTGGTGTGCCAATGTTTTAACCACACCGGTGCTTTCTCGTGTTGAACACACTAGTGCATTGTACGGTGATAGGAGAACCAGACGAAATACATCCACAAAAACCTCCGCCTGCAACTGCTTGTAGCAACCTCTGCTATAAAAATATGTCTGGGGTATTTTTATAAGGGTTTCCTCAAAAACATCCACTAGAGGGTATTTTCCTTGTAGTTCCATCACGTCCGATCCCTTGATGTCGAATACGTCCAAATTATGGAGTCGTGTTGCTAATATGTTCAAGAGAAGTCCCTTCTGCATTTTTCAACCCCCGATCCTCTGTTCAATCTTGTATCACTATCATCTTATTCCTTTGTCTCATGTCGATGATGTCAGAAACATTATGGTGCTTCTTTGATTGATCACTTCCTATCGACTTCAGCTCATTATCCATGAAGATGATCCAGAGACTCCCTTTTGGTAGCTTAGAGCTTTCATGCCTTAATGGAAATTTCTTCGCATTCGATGACAGGTTCTCATCATTGGCCTTCGATCGGGGGATTTTACGGATGTTCGACTCTAGTTCATTTTTCGTATCTCGTGCATTGTACTAGCAGTACGTTGAAAACCATTTTCATTATTGGTGGTTTCTCTCGCGCCTGTTAAAAGCTTCCATCATTGGCTGGTAATCAAGCGACTTTCTTGCATGTTCAACTTCAGCTCATTCATTCACATGCCTAAATTTGTACTTGTTCGGGTCGGGACGGAGCACAAGACCCTGGGTTTTCTCTGATGAAATTGAGGTTGCAGGGAAATTTGGTTTGTGATGACTGTATACACGACTCTTCTGATTGGATGGCTATGAGCATACTTGAGTCTCTTTTATGATCCTTCTCACTCGATGGCTATGTCCATACCATGGATCTTATTACATGTTCTCTATTATGGATGGCTATGCCCATACCTCATACTCATGTATCAGAGATATCAGTCATACCTGATATTACAGGTCCTCCTACAATGATGTTTTTGCTTGGGAATGTTCTCATAAATCATTTCACTCCTCCCTCTATCTCAGACTTCATGATTTAGTGGGCATCTATTACACACAATTTTTTCATAGTCCCTACATTCCCTATTCCGAATACTGGAGGACCATCATAGTGACCCTTGTGTACTATCACACATCATAATGAATGTCATTTCATCCATTAACATTCCAGGAATAAAATGTATGTGGACCATTCCTAAAGTAGACCCTTAAAAACATGTACTTTTGGGTCGACGCTTTGGTGTAGTTATATCCTCGCGCCCATGGCCAGATTTGTACCATCCCTCGTGCCATCGTCAATCTGTCTCTAAAGGACCCTTATGTCAAGCTAATTTTTGAAGGTTTTTTAATATGTAAATGAAGCTTATAATATATAACAATTTTGTGAGTAGAGTCATGGATGTTTGTTCAACTGGATGTGGTCGAGTTTCTCCCTTTGGCCTTCTAGTTCCTAAAAAATGAAAATTCCCAAAGGGATAGACCTTTCTTCAACCAGAAGTGTGTTGGAAATACTGAGAGGGGGGTGAATCAGTATTCCTTTCAATTAGAGAATTAGTTAATCTTCAATTATTATTAGTGTTTGTACAATGATAGCAGCAAACAAGAGGAACACAAATGCACACATTTTTTAAGGTGGAAACCCTCTCCGGGACAAAACAACCTAATGTTTTTCTAATAATTCTTTAATATTCAACTCCAATTGAAAATAAACCTCCAAATTCCTAGAATCTAAAAAAGCATTCTTCTCCAGCTCCCACTGGATGGATGCTCCAACGCCCGAGATTCTTCAGTAGTCAACTAAATCATTGCCCCAACACCCAATGAGCTACAACTCACCCTAGTAACACCTTACCACCCTATAGAAGAATAAAATAAGAATGAACTCCCGTACCAGGGAAAATGGTCCACTTTTACAATGATATAGAATGATGTAGAAGAAGAAGATATACTAGAGTAGAACCCCAAATTTGACACAACCACCTAATAATGATCCTAGACCTCCCAACACTGCCTCTTCAACCCTTGGTAGATAGATACTAGTACAATTTTTACAATAAACTATTTACAATGATTGTATGCAGTGCTGCCCACTTGAAGGCTTCATATGATAAACTTATTCCTATTGTTATGCACCTTGGCTACTGATATTGTCATGCTACCCTCTGCTACACCTTTCTTTGCTTTTCTGCCATAGAAATTCTGGTCCTTTGCAATCCTTGACAACACATGATCTAGATTTTTCTTGCCTTCTAAGAGCTCGATATTGAATCTAGTGTATTTCTGTTATTTCAAATACTCAATATCTAATTTTTTGTCCTGTAGTAGTCCTCTGAGTCATCTTTCCAAATCCATAGTTCTGACCCAATTTGGATTCTTCAAGGGAGATTTATACCCAATCTCTCACAATGCCCTAATTATGGACTGTTTCAGAAGAGCGCACTTGTAAAGCATGCCACATGTCACTATTTCTTCATTTGCCTCTCAAATTGATAGAGAAAAAGATTTAGACTGTGAAATATCTTCTAATTTTTACAGAATTCCAATCTGATACTGAGAGAGAAAGTTATGACGATTTTACCAAGGTCACCTCTTTGAGATGAATTTCAGGAGATTGTACAAACCCTAACTTCCACAGATAATATCTCCAAACATATTGCGCATCTTGATCTGAAATTGTTACTGCAGCTTCCTTAGGATTTCAGCTTTTCCTCATAGGAATTTCAGCTTCGGAACCTTCGTGGAAAAAAAGTTAGAGTGAAAATTCCAAGATTACCTGTTTCAGATGGTGAAATCACTTGCCTAAGGAGGAAATGAATATCACAATTTATATAAATGCTTAAGTTGAGAAGGGCTTCAACAAGTCAACGTGGGAGGGATTTAGGAGTTTAAAAAATATTAATTATTAATTTTCAATGACCCATGCCCCAACCCCATGGGGTTTTAGCCCACTAAATGGGGGTACAAACTTCAAACATGAATATCTCTCAAACCGTGAAGAATTACATGGTGTGCCATATATCAATGGAAATATCTTGACAATTAGAAACCATCAAAAGCATTATTCACCTAGAATATATTAATTTTTTAGGTCAAAATTCCCATGCAATATTGGGATAGCCCCTGGTGTTGCCTGGGTTCACATCAATGACAACCGTTGATCAACAATCTCCCCCTTTGGCATTGATGGCAACACAAGTACTCCCCCTGCGATCATGACACCTCTTCCTAAAACATTATCTCCCCCTTTGACATCAATGGAAAAGGGTAACTCACCTTGAAACACAACCATCCTGTGGACCTGTACACACTTCCACTCCCGCTAACACACAACCGTCCTGTAGACCTGTAATCTAATGAGAACTTGGGAGAATCCCAAGCTTTTGACGAAGATATTCAAATGCTTCATGAGGTAAAGGTTTAGGGAAGATATCAACAATTTTTTCTTTTGTACAAACATACTCAAGTTTGATATTATTTTCATCGACTTGTTCTCTAACAAAATGATATTTGATCAGAATGTGTTTTGTTTTTGAATGCATGACAGGATTCTTGGAGATGTTGATGGCACTAGTGTTGTCACAGAATATGGGAATAGGCTCACTGAATTGTACTTGAAGATCTTGCAAATTTTATTTCATTCAAAGGACTTTAGTACAACATGATGCTACTACAATGTATTCTTCTTCCGCTGTAGATAATGAGATTGAAGTTTGTTTTTTTCTCAACAATGATACAAGACAACCACCTAGATAGAATGCTGCTCCACTAGTACTCTTACGATCATCAACGCTTCCTACCCAATCTACATCTGTAAAGGCTTGAATAATGAGATTGTTACCCTTGGGATACCAGAAGCCATATTATTCTGTGTCCTTTAGATATCTAAGAATTCTTTTGACGACAATAATATGTGATTCTTTTGGTGCTTCTTAGAATCTTGCTACTTGTGCAACTTCTTGCATAACATCTGGCCGAGAGGCTGTTACATATAGAAGACTACCAATCATATATCTGTACAAATTCTAATCCACATCCTTAGATGAGTCGTCTATGCTCAATTTGCAACTTGTTACCATTGGAGTAAGGACGGGTTTGCAATCTTCCATTTTGAATTTCTTGAGAATTTCCTTGATGTATTTGGCTTGACATATAAATATTCCTTTCTCTTGCTGAGATATTTGAAGCCCTAAGAACTATTTCAGCTCACCAAGTAAAGACATATCAAAATCACTTTGCATCTTTGTAGAAAATTTCTTACTTAGTCGATCATCATTGCTACCAAATATTATGTCATCCACATATACCTCAACGATTGTTAAATTATCTTTACCTATTTGTACAAAAGATTGCTATCAACAGTACCTTTCTTGAACTCTTGTTGATGTACATATCCATCAAGATTAGCATACCATGCTCTAGGAGCCTGATTGAGACCATATAGATACTTCTTTAACCTGCAGACATAGTCTTCTTTTTGTGATAGTAGAAAACCTTTAGGTTGTTCGATGTAAACTTCTTCTTCTAATTCTCCTTTCAGAAATGATGACTTAACATCCATTTGGTAGACTTTGATTTGTATTGAACATGTATAGGTGAGAAAAATTTATATGGCTTCCATTCTGGCAACTGGTGCAAATGTTTCGTCAAAATCAATTCCTTCCACTTGTGCATAGCCTTTGCAAACCAATATTGCTTTGTTTCTGGTAACCTATCCATCTTCATTCAATTGGTTCCTGAACACCCATTTAGTCCCAAATAAATTTTTATCTTTTGGTCATGGAACTAATTTCCAGGTGTTATTCTTCTCAATTTGATCCAATTCTTCATTCATAGCTGCTACCCAATGTTCATTTTGGCTGGCTTCCTCAAAACTACCAGGCTCAAAGGTTGCTAGAAAAGCAACATGATCTTGTTGTGATGAACGAAGCTGTCGACATTCATTTATGTCACCAATGATTTGATTTGATGGATGGTTCTTTTAAATCCACTCTTTTGTTCTCCTTGGAGGATATTCTTGTTGTTGTTCTGGTATATCTTGATGATCATTGTTTACTTCTTCCTCGTTGATAGTTGATTCTTGTTCTACAATTTTATCTGTCTTTTTTAGCCTCTGTCTCAAGTTTCAAAGATTATAGATCCTCATCATTACTTGCTAGAACACCATATTCGTCAAATGTAACATTTATGCTCTCCAATATCTATTTTCTTCTTAGATTATAGCATTTATAGGCCTTTATTTTGCGTGAGTAACCAACAAAGATACCTTCATAAACACGTGATTCAAACTTACCAAAATTTTGATCTTCTCTTTTGATATAACATTTTCTTCCAAAGATTCTGAAATATTTTACATTAGCTGGTTTCCCTTTCCATAATTGATATGGAGTCTTGTTGCAATTATTTATGAGAAGACTTCGGTTGATAATGAAGATTGCCGTATCAATTTCTTGAACCCAGAAATTTTCATCCAATTTTGAGTCCTTCAACATTGTTCTACCCATTTCATGTACAGTTCTGTTCTTTCTTTCAGCAACTCCATTTTGCTGAGGTGTTCGTGCTATTGAAAATTTCCTTTTTATTCCATTTTCGTCACAGTATTGCTGGAATAATTTGGAAGTGAATTCTCCACCATTATTTGATCTTAAACAATTTATTTTCAGATCAGTTTCATTTTCAACCAACTCCTTGTAGATATGAAAGCACTCAAATGCTTTAGATTTTTTCTTTAGGAAACTGACGGTTGTCATTCTGGTATAGTCATCTATCATTAACATGAAATATAATTCTTCGTCTAAGCCTTTTGTTATCAGAGGACCACATAGATCAGTATGTATCAATTCCAATGGATGTGATGCAAAGTGTTCTTTTTTTTTAAATTGGACTTTTTTCTACTCGCCATTCTGACATGCCTCACATAGTGTGTTGGAAGGTTTTGAGATTTTCGGCATTTCTCGTATTGCTTCCTTTTTTCTTATCCTAACAATATTTCAAAGTTTATGTGACCCATTCGTTTGTGCCATAACCAACTTTCATCTTCTTTAGCTAGTAGACATGCTTTAGTTGCTTCATCCAAAACATATACGTCGTTTGGAGCTCGACTTGCTGTAGCCACAATTTTACCATACCTGCCTTTCCTGATTTCACATTTTCTGGAGTTGAATAGCATTGTATGTCCTTCATCACACATTTGTCCAACACTGAGCAGACTGTGATTCATGTTTTCGACCAATAGAACATTCTTGGTTATAACATCTTTTCTTCTGAGAGGGACAGTACCTAATCCTATAACATTTGAAGATCCATCATTTCCAAAGGATATGGTTCCATCCTTCTTCTCTTTCAGAGATAAAAATTTCCTTCTATATCCAATCATATGCATTGAGCAACCGCTGTCAACATACCACACATCTTTCTTTTTTTGAGCCTTGAGAGCGAGAGCACAATTATCAGTCTTCTTCTTCTTCCATGCTCGTTCATTCTGTGGCTTCGAAGATTCTTTTGGAGGATCTTCAAGTCTACAGTATCTGGCTATGTGTCCAAGGTTCTGACATTTGTAACATTCCATATTATTTCTTAAATGTTTAAATCTATTGATGTTTTGTTGAGCCATGGGGGGTTCATATTTGAAGAATCTCTTGGAATTGTATTGTTTCATAGGGTAGTGCGACATTCTATAGCTTTATGACCAAAGTTTCCACATGAATAACAATATCCATGAAAAATATGTTGGTACCTGGATGAAAATATTCGTCGAGGAATCGTCTTCCAAGGATGTGCTTGCGAATATTTTCCAATGAAGTCTACATGTATGTCAGATCTCATAGGTTCATTGTATTTTGTTGTAGAAGGTCCTGCTTCTTCTTCTTTGTAACTGAGGCTATTTTTGTCATTGTAAGATCGTTGATTGCTGATGAGTTCTTCCAATGCCCTTGAGCTATTGGCATAGTTTTGGACAATTTTTCCCTTCTTCACTTCCTTATGCAGCGAGACTACTTCGACTTCTAATTCTTCCATTTCTTGGTTGCTTTCTTCCAACTTCTTTTGAAGTGACTCTTCAATACATTTGTGTTCTTCAACCTCAATTTTGAGACCTTGAACTTTTTCTTTAAGAGTGTTGGAACGGATCTTCTCAGCATTGAGTTCTTTCATAAGCTTGATTTCCTCCTCATAAAATTATTCTATGGTCAACCCTCCTTCTTCATTGTTTGATACTTCTTGTTTATTGTGCTTGGCCATAAATAATACTTTCTCATTGGCTTCTTCTTTGCTATCACTTTCTTCATCGGATGATGAGCTATCTTCTTTAGAGAGAAAGTTCCTTTTGGATCTTTTATTTTTTCCTTGCTTGTTGAATTTCTTAAAGCCTTTCTTTCCTTTTGAGTTGCCATCACTTTTGTTCGGACATTTTGCTACGAAATTCCCAACCTCACCACAACCGAAATATATCAATGGAAGTTTACCTTTGAATTTTTCCTTACCAAGTTTTAATTTTATTGTAAAGTAAGCATATTCTTCATCTGAAAGACCTTCTCCATCATCTCCCTTTTCTTCACACTTGCAGGTGCATGTCATTTCAATTGAAGGTTGTTTGTCTTTATTGGTTTTCTTAGATGCAACGAACGTAGTTCGTAGGTTTTAAGTACACTTTTCTTCATCAAGTCTCATTTCATATGCTATGAGAACTCCATGTAATTCTTCCTTGCTAAGTTTGTCCAAATTTTCACTGTATTCTAAGACCGATATCTTTGGGTTGAATCTCCTTGGTAACGTTATAAGAATCTTCTGTATAATATTCTTCTCGTCAACTGGCTCTCCCAATCCTTCCAAAGTATTGGTTATTTCATCAATATATTGGAAGTATGCAGCAATGTTGCAATCTTCTTTCATTCTGAGTTGCTCAATTTTTGCTCTATAGATTTGAAGCTTTGTTTCTTTGACATTTGAGTCACCTGCATATATATTCTCAAGCTTGTCCCATACATTTTTGGTAGTTTTACAACCCAACACCTTATGATAAGCAGATTCAATAAGTCCACTAATAATAATATTCTTTGCTTTTGCATCATTTACCAAATTCTTCTTACCTTGTTCATTTGCGGTTGATGTAAATCCATTTTGAACAGTGTCCCATACTTTGTAACCTTGTGCCAAGAGATATACCTCCATTATTCCTTTCCAGAGTGCATAATTATTTTCATTGAATAGAGGTACACCATTCTTGGTATGTTCCATGACCTCCTTCCAGCTGTTAAACTGTTATTGAAGGAAGCAAGCTCTGATACCAATTGTTGGAAATACTGAGAGGGGAGGTGAATCAGTATTCCTTTCAATTAGAGCATTAGTTAATATTCAATTATTATCAGTGTTTGTACAATGATAGAAGCAAATAAGAGGAACACAAATGCACACAGTTTTTAAGGTGGAAACCCACTCCAGGACAAAAACTACCTAATGCTTTTGTAATAATTCTTTAATATTAAACTCCAATTGAAAATAAAGCTCCAACTTCGTAGAAGCTAGAAAATAATTCTTCTCCGGCTCCCACTCGATGAATGCTCCAATGCCTGAGATTCTTCAGTAGTCAAATGAAAGGATGCCCCACCACCCAATGAGCTAAAACTCACCCTAGCACCACCCTACCACCCTATAGAAGAATAAAAGAAGAATGGACTCTCGTAACAGGGAAAATGGTCCACTTTTACAATGATATAGAATGATGTAGAAGAAGAAGATATACTAGAACAGAACCCCAAATTTGACACAACCACCTAATGATGATCCTAGACCTCCCAACACTGCCTCTTCAACCCTTAGTAGATAGACACTAATACAATTTTTACAATAAATTATTTATAGTGACTTAGTACAATGATACTTTTACAATGATTGTATGTAGTGCTACCCACTTGAAGACTTCATATGATGAACTTATTGCTGCTGTTATGCATCTTGGTTGCAACTCTTGTCATGCTACCCTATGCTACACCTTTCTTTTCTTTTCTGTCGTAGAAATTCTGGTCCTTTGAAATCCTCGACAACACATGATCTAGCTTTTTCTTGCCTTCTAGGAGCTCGATATTGAATCTGGTGTATTTATGTTATTTCAGATCCTCAATATCTGATTTTTGGTCCTCTAGTATTCCTCTGAGTCATCTTTCCAATGCCATAGGTCTGACCCAATTTGGATTCTTCAAGGGATAGTTATACCCAATCTCTCACAATTCCCTAATTATGGACTATTTCCGAAGAGTGCACTTTTACAGTGTGCCACGTGTCACGGTTTCTTCATTTGCCTCTAAAATTGGTAGAGCACAAACTATAGACTGTGCACTATCTTTAAATTGTTACGGAATTCCAATCTGATACTCAAAGAGATAGTTATGATGATTTTACCAAGTTCACTTATTTGAGATGAATTTCAGGAGCCTGCACAAACCCTGACTTCCACAGATCATATTTCCAAAAATATTGTGCACCTTCATCTGAAAGTTTTACTACATCTTCCTTAGGATTTCCTCTTTTCCCCATAAACATTTCAGCTTCTAAAAATTCATAGAAAAAAATTTAGAGCGAAAATTCCAAGGTGACCTGTTTCAGATGGCGAAATCCCTTCCCTAAGGAGGAAATGAAGATCACAATTTATATAAATGCTTAAGTTGAGAGGGGCTTCAACAAGTGAACGTGGGATGGATTTTAGGAGCTTAAAAAATATTAATTATGACTTTTCAATGACCCATGCCCCAACCCCATGGGGTTTTAGCCCACTAACTGGGGGTACAAACTTCAAACATGAATATCTCAAATAGTGAGAATTTTTGGTGTACCATTGGAAATATGATGCAGAGTTTTGTCCTTGATGGCAACCCACTGAATGAAGATGAAGACGTGCGACTGTTGACATGTATTGTCCTTGATGGCACTCCACCTGATGAAGTTATGCTTGACTTGATGGACTTGTTAAATGATGTAAATCTGAAGTGATATGATGATTGTTGATGATATGGTGTTGAGTGTTGTACTTGAAAGGAAACCCACTTGATGAAGATGATGACAACTTACTTGATGAAGTTGTGTTTGATAGAATATGTCCTTGATGAAGGAAATCGGACTGATGTATCTACAGTATTTACAGAAGGCAATGAAGAAAGGATTTCAGAATGTACTCAGAGAATGATGAAAAAGAGCATGTCTCTTGGTATACGCGGATTGGCCTAGGGGAAGTCGCGTATGCACGCGGAAAGGAACGTTACAAGTCGCGTATGGGCTAAAGCGCTAAAAAAGTGCAAATCCAAGGGTAACCACCATGGTATTGACCCATAGTATTGGGTAATGATCCGCCTAATTGACCCCGTCCAGGTAGTTTTGGGCTTATGGTATTGTTTTTGTCCATGGTATTGAAAAAGGGGCTCATGGTATTGAAAAAGGATAATCATATAAAAGGAGAAGAAATTCATTGTGCACAACATGAGGGTGGGTGCAAGATGTCTGAGCTTGAATGAATACTTCTCTCTGAAGTAGATCTGATTGGAAAGGGTTACACTTGAAGATAAATATGAGTGTATGATGCACCAATGATGAAGAAGGGGATCTAGATCTGAAATGCACTTGTATTTACTAGATCTTCTTATGGAAGGCCTAGATCTGTGATGAGGCGAACATCTAGGCGAACATCTGTCTGAAGTGAAAGGGTAAATCTGAACTGAATATCTGATCTGAAGAAGTATGCTGCTCTGGAATAATTGAAGATCTATACGCTACTTTGACGAGGAGGAAGCGCGTATATACGCAGCTTCAGCGAAGAGAAAGCGCGTATGCGCAATAAAATATACACTGAGGTATACGCCGGTTTGTGTGGACGGAAGCGCGTATATACGCGACATCAGTAAAGGGAAAGCGCGTATGCAAACTAGGGTTTGCTGAAGCAAGGGGTATGAAATATCTGATCTGTTCTGCTGTGTTTCTGCTATCTGATCTGTGTTGATATGAATCTGTTGATGATGTATGGTTGTGCTTGAAAGTATGGAAAGGGTTCGGTCTGGAAATATGATGAATTGTGGCCTGCAAGTTGTGTTCTATTAAAGTGGTTGGATCCAGTGTGAAAATTGATGAAACGTGGTCCAAGGTGGTGCCGAGGGTTGTAGCCTTCAGTCAGGGGGTTGTATCTCCCTTCCAGGTGAGGCTGGTAAACGAGATCGGGGGGTCGTAGCTCCCTTCCAGGAGAGGCTGGTAAACGAGTCAGGGGGTTGGAGCTCCCTTCCAGGAGAGGCTGGTAAACGAGCACAGGTGGGTGCCTGTGTGCTGGTAGAGTCTGCACCAACACATATGTTGTAAGATGTTTTCTCTATAATAAAATATTGAAGGCTGAGAAACTGCAGCGGTGGTTTTCTCCCGACTTGGGTTTCCACCTAAAAATCCCGGTGTTCATGTGTGATTCTTTGTGTGATGGTTTATTCTGTTCTTACTGCACATGTTTACTGTTTATGGAACATCTAATGAATGAATGATGGAATGATATAAGTGAAGAACTAATGGCATAATTAGATCTCTGTGTATACGCGAGTTTTATGAAGGATATCCGCGTGTATACGCTACTTGGCTTCAGCAAAGTAGCGTATGAGTTTTAAGGAATGAAAAAGTAAAAGTTTGAATATGCAGTAAATACTGATTCACCCCCCCCTCTCAGTATTTTTCCCAACAATTGGTATCAGAGCAGGTCCTTGTGCAGAAGCTTGATCGCTTAAAGGAGATCCGTCGCAATGGGAAGTCAAGAAGGAGTAATGTCTATAAAGCCACCTCTATTCAATGGAAGCAATCCGATATTCTGGAAGGTACGTACAAAAGCATATCTGCAAAGTCTTGGTGCAGATGTATGGGCAATCGTGGAAGAAGGTTATCAATACCCGGCAAGTATTCCTACTGATGCAGCTGAAAGAAAGAAGTATGAAATCAATGCCAAAGCAGTGAACGTCTTATTGGGAAGCATGTCTGAATCAGAATTTGCTAAAGTGATGCAACTACATTCAACAAAAGACATATGGGACAAAATCATTCTAAGCTATGAAGGAGACACAAAGGTAAAAAGTGCAAAACTCCAAACTCTTAGAATTGAATATGAAAATTTGAAGATGCATAGTGATGAAAGTGTTGCCAGTTTCTTTCTTCGTCTAGATGATATTGTAAATCCGATGAGAAATTTGGGTGAAACCATGGCTGATACTACTCTGGTAGAAAAGGTCTTAAGATATTTGACTTCAAAATTTGACTCTAAAGTTTCAGCTATTGAAGAAAGGCAAGATCTGCAATCGCTTACTATTGTTCAATTACATGGTACTCTGACTGCTTTTGAAATGAGACAAGGAGGCCCTTCTCAAGTAAGAGAAGTTGCTTTTAAGGCATCTACAAAAGGAAAGGAAAAGGAAGTTGTCAAAGAATCCAGCTATATATCCGATGAAGAAGAAGCGAATTTCGTGAGAAAGCTCCAACTAGGTACTGGAAGATTCAAAGGTAAGCTTCCCTTCAAATGTTTTGAGTGTGGAAAAGTTGGTCACTATGCCGCTAAATGTCCTTATAGAGAAAAACATGGTAAAGGGAAACAATTTGAAAAGAGAAAGAGTTATTATGCAAAAGAAGATGATGATGAAGTGTCCAGTGAAGATGAAGAAGATTCTGACCAAGATCTAAAAGTGCTCATGGCTAAGAAGCAAAAGAAGAAGGTTACTCGAGGAAAGGAGATATCTCAGAAATCATGTATAGCAAAAATTGAAGAAGATGAAACAGATTTTGACGAAGATCTACAAGCACTCATGGCAAAGAAGAAAATGTTCAGGTTGCACAAACTAAGGGGGAGCCTTAGTCATATGAAAAGGATGCATGGTTGCACAGATTCAGGGGGAGCATTAGCTTTGCTGACTATAATGCAGTGTTGGCATTATTATGGTTCTGAAATATGTCCTCTGTCTTGAGGACTTTCTGGTGTTGGTCATAAATGATCATATTTATATTTTGGTGAAAAGGTCTTGTTGAGACCCATGATGTAAAAATTGTAATATTCAGTCATGTAAGGACTTGTCATTTTTGTAAACCCTCTTGGTTGGGTAGCTGAGTCAAATTTTGTAAACCCACTTGGTTGGGTACTTGAGTCTTATATGTAAATCCACTTGGTTGGATATTTGATGTAAGTATGAGTCTTTGGTGATAGGAAGTTCATAGAGTCATGTACTTCATTGACAAATATGTTTGGAGATTCAGCATGGACTCGGGGGGAGCTTGGCCACTTCAGCACATATCAGATCTGCAGACTGTTTCTTCCACATGAGGAGAAAAGGGGGAGAATGTTGGTTTTTGATCCGCCCTTTGCCCTTGATGTCAAAGGGGGAGAGTGACATGGTGTTTGAATAAAGAGAAGGTAATGATGTGACATATTTGGGAGAGAGACATGGTATCTATCTGCTGTGGTAACCAAACACCATCGTGGTTGCCATCAAGTCCAAAGGGGGAGATTGTTGGAAATATGATGCAGAGTGTTGTCCTTGATGGCAACCCACTGAATGAAGATGAAGACGTGCGATTGTTGACATGTATTGTCCTTGATGGCACTCCACCTGATGAAGTTATGCTTGACTTGATGGACTTGTTAAATGATGTAAATCTGAAGTGATATGATGATTGTTGATGATATGATGTTGAGTGTTGTACTTGAAAGGAAACCCACGTGATGAAGATGATGACAACTTACTTGATGAAGTTGTGTTTGATAGAATATGTCCTTGATGAAGGAAATCTGATGTATCTACAGTATTTACAGAAGGCAATGAAGAAAGGATTTCGGAATGTACTCAGAGAATGATGAAAAAGAGCATGTCTCTTGGTATACGCGGATTGGCCTAGGGGAAGTCGCGTATGCACGCGGAAAGGAACGTTACAAGTCGCGTATGGGCTAAAGCGCTCAAAAAGTGCAAATCCAAGGGTAACCACCATGGTATTGACCCATAGTAGTGGGTAATGATCCGCCTAATTGACCCCGTCCAGGTAGTTTTGGGCTTATGGTATTGTTTTGGTCCATGGTATTGAAAAAGGGGCTCATGGTATTGAAAAAGGATAATCATATAAAAGGAGAAGAAATTCATTGTGCACAACATGAGGTGGGTGCAAGATGTCTGAGCTTGAATGAATACTTCTCTCTGAAGTAGATCTGATTGGAAAGGGTTACACTTGAAGATAAATATGAGTGTATGATGCACCAATGATGAAGAAGGGGATCTAGATCTGAAACGCACTTGTATTTACTAGATCTGCTTATGGAAGGCCTAGATCTGTGATGAGGCGAACATCTAGGCGAACATCTGTCTGAAGTGAAAGGGTAAATCTGAACTGAATATCTGATCTGAAGAAGTATGCTGCTCTGGAATAATTGAAGATCTATACGCTCCTTCGACGCGGAGGAAGCGCGTATATACGCAGCTTCAGCGAAGAGAAAGCGCGTATGCGCAATAAAATATACACTGAGGTATACGCCGGTTTGTGTGGACGGAAGCGCGTATATACGCGAAATCAGTGAAGTAAAAGAGCGTATGCAAACTACGGTTTGCTGAAGCAAGGGGTATGAAATATCTGAGCTGTTCTGTTGTGTTTATGCTATCTGATCTGTGTTGATATGTATCTGTTGATGATGTATGGTTGTGCTTAAAAGTATGGAAAGGGTCCAGTATGAAAATATGATGAAATGTGGCCTGCAAGTGGTGTTCTATTGAAGTTGTTGGATCCAGTGTGAAAATTGATGAAACGTGGTCCAAGGTAGTGCTGAGGGTTGTAGCCTTCAGTCAGGGGGTTGTAGCTCCCTTCCAGGTGAGGCTGGTAAACGAGATCGGGGGGTCGTAGCTCCCTTCCAGGAGAGGCTGGTAAACGAGTCAGGGGGTTGGAGCTCCCTTCCAGGAGAGGCTGGTAAACGAGCGCAGGTGGGTGCCTGCGTGCTGGTCAAGTCTGCGCCGGCACATATGTTGTAAGATGTTTTCTCTATAATAAAATATTGAAGGCTGAGCAACTGCAGCGGTGGTTTTCTCCCGATTTGGGTTTCCACCTAAAAATTCTGGTGTTCATGTGTGATGCTTTGTGTGATGGTTTATTCTGTTCTTACTGCACCTGTTTACTGCTTATTGAATATCTGATGAATAAATGATGGAATGGTTTAAGTGAAGATTTAATGACATATCTAAATCTCTATGTATACGCTAGTTTCATAAATGGGATCCGCGTATATACGCTGGTCTACTGTAGTAAAGTAGCGTATGGGTTTTAAGGAATGAAAAAGTAAAAAGTTTGAATATGCAGTAAATACTGATTCACCCCCCCCTCTCAGTATTTTTCCCAACAGTGCCATATATCAATGGAAACATATCGACAAGTAGAAACCATCAAAAGCATTATTGACCCATAATATATTAGTTTGGTAGGTCAAAATTCCCATGCAATATTGGGTTAGCCCCTAGTGCTACTTGGGTTGACATCAATGACAACTGCTGATCAAAAAAGTGGATCCCAAAGCTCTTCCTCCACTCCTATAAATTCCTCTTCATCCCATTAATTCTGCTAGCTAGAATAGACCAAGCGCTGGTGTGCAGAGGATAGTAGAGAATAGTCCATAGTTTTGAGAGAGAGTTTGAGCCTTTCACCTCTTTGAGCCTATTGGCCTATGACTACACACAAGGTGGAGAAGTGGCCCCTATAATCAAATCATAGGGATAAGGCATGAATGGTTAAGTTGAAGGCCAAGCACTTCAAGCACAGGTTAGGCAGACACCCCACAATCAATAGAGGAAAGAGTACTTACCACTTACCTTTCGCATCACCAACTGCATTACACTTACACTTTTTTTAACTCCACCTGCACCATTTCCCCAATTGCGATATAATGGGACCTACCCTCTCCTCCACGTCACCTCTTTGCTCATCACACATCACACTTCGCATTGTTTCATTCTTGTTACCATTGCATTCCTTCACAAAACTATCGATTGTGATTTTTTGGGTGGCCCCACCACTGTCATGCCATGCCACCTCTCCGCTCATCACACATCACAGTTCGCAACTCTTAACCTTTACCCCCCATTCCTCATAATAGAAAAATCTTGATTCCTTGATTTTTTTTTGCGATATGAGTTTGGGCCCCACCTCTGTCATGCCATGTCACCTCTCCTCTCATCGCACATCGCACTTCGTAAATCTTAACCTTTACCCCCCATTCATCATAATTGAAAACTCTCGATTCCCTAATTGTGATTTGCGATATGAGTTTTGGCCCCACCTCCGTCATGCCATGTCACCTCTCCTCTCATTGCACATTTCACTTCACAACTCTTAACCTGTACCCCCCATTCCTCATAATAGAAAACTCCTGATTCCCTGATTGTGATTTATGATATGAGTTTGGGCCCCACCTTCGTCATTCATGTCACCTTTCCGACCATCGAAAATCGCACTTTGAAACTCTTAACCTTTAACCCGCATTCCTCATAATAGAAAACCCCCAATTCCATGATTACAATTTGTGATATGATTTTGGGCCCCACCTTCGTCATGCCACGTCACCTCTCCTCTCATTGCACATCACACTTCGCACTGCTTAACCTTTACTACCCATTTCTCATAATAGAAAACTCCCCAACTCTCGATTGTGATTTGTGATATGAGTGTGGGCCCCACCTCCTTGCCATGTCATCAAAGCCCTTCCACGAACTTTTTCTCTCCCTTTTCCATGTTAACCATCCCGTTGTGTGTTAATGTTGCATGTCTCACTTTCAGCTCCGCCATATTCCCCTCATCTCCTCTCCCTATCACACATCCAACGACTCATGATCTTGTTCGCCCCCCCCTCCGAAATTGGGTCTTCGGTTTTGCAATTCAAACATAGTATGGGTTTTTGGTGGGATGGGCGCATCTAGGGTATATTCAATTTGTCCAATATATCCCTGCTAAAGAGCTAGGTACGCACAACACGACTGGTCGTTTCATAACATTTAGTGGAAATCATGAGAATAAGGGAGTGGAGGCTTTCAACAGCAAGTGAAATCATGTGTTGGAAGCCATACTACCCACCTTTCTATGGCTACTCCTCGCCACCCCATTTGAAGATTCTAGGATTTGGCCTAGTCATGATATTTTCATCTTGATCACGAATTTCTGAGGGAGGCATTCCCATGATCAACACATAAACTATCTAATAACATGGACATAGTTCAAAAAGTCATCTACATCTGAATGTTGCCCAATACAGACATGCCTACAAATATAAGACCATGTTCGGATGATGATCGGTATGTAAATTCACTATACATATGATGTGTACAACAATCCTGAAATCACAACCTAGATGGATGAAACTAGATCCGGGGTCTTCTTATCTCATTCACTCGAATGTTCGGGTACAATTCTAGCCATTCGAATATACGACTTGTAGTTGAACATGGTGAGACATTGTTTAATTATCATCCAATTATGTGAGTTGTTAACAAACGTGAGAGATCCACCATTGATGTTAATGGCTCTCATGGTACTTCAGTATAGTTTGTAAGACGTGAATAGATGATTTTATTTCAAAATCCAAACAAAATCTTTCGGTCAAAGGTCTGGAAGTGAGGAACTTGTCGATTTTGTAACAATCCTCATGGTACTGGAAGATGATGTTTCTAAGTAAACTTCCAGGATGATGATTTTTTGTCGACGGGAAGCCACTTTATTGTGAAACAGGAGTTATTGATTTTGGACACAAAATGTGACTTGATATAGCAATATTCAGGGATGACTATCATGAAAATGAAGGTTTATGAGTATTGCAGAAGGATGAGAATTCACTGGATGACTTCTCTTGAACATATCAACGACACTAAGATGAATTGGCAGCATTGACCCAAAACTGAAGTGAAGGTATGATGAACCATAGGTATTAATGAATGGTCAATAATATTACCCAACAAAAAGGTCACAATGATGGAGTGAATTTTCGTGTTCAAGAGCGACCTACTACCGTTAAAGTTCTGTTCACTTTCCCAAATTTTCCCCGGTCATTTTTCAACCAGTACCTCTTTATTTTTTAACAAGCTTGAGGAGGATAACATATGCTTGATCTATAATTCAACCCTTCGGGTGAATAGGCATTTCTGCTTAATAGTTTAACAAGTCTACCGAAAAATGAAACTCGATTCTTGCCATGATCAACAAGACTGTCACTATTTTATGTTTTAACGAGCCTAATGATAGTGACATCCCGGTCCTTTTTCATATTTAGAGAGCTTGAAAAGGACGAAAAAGGAAAACTCCATGAGTCCTTTTTCATAAATTTGTCACTCAAATCCAAAAAATTGTAAAATGATATCTAAGAGACCCTCCTAGCCATGTTCGACTAAGGTTTTAATTTTTCGTAAATAATCTATCTCAGTCTCGAAAATGGTTAAACTTGTACTGAGGATATTTCATTTCATTTACTTTTACAAGCTAGAAAATACAAGTGCTCGGCAATATTTTCACATTATCGGAGTCTGAAAAGAGCTAAAATAAGACTCTAGGGGTTCCTTTTTGGCCATTATCGAAGCTCAAAAAAGAGATAAAAGTGCGCTTCAAATTATTTTTTGTTTCTATCAAAGCTTGAAAAATAAGGATAAAAGTATGCTTTGTGGTCAAATCATTCTTGGATAAGTGTGCATGACTAATATGCTATGTCAGCTGAAAACATGTTCATAACAACATCAAATGGATTAAAAGTACCTGTTTCATGGAAAAAAATGAATAAAAACCACAGCCACAACAATAAAAATTATTTGCAAATAATAAAATTACTAATTAAAGGAGTTTTACTATTCATTTTTACCATTTGAAAGTTTCCATTTGGATGTTGGAGCTCTGAACCATTTTTTTCTCCCGAACTTCAGCAGTTGATTGTGATCGATTATGTGGACGGTTCTCCTCGCTGTTCGATCCAAGTTGGAGCTATAAACCTCCTCTTTACTTCAATAGTCTTTATGTTTCATTTCATTGGAATTTTTTAGGGATTTGGGCCCCTTAGGGTAGATTTATTTTTCACATAGGGAAACGCACCCTTGAATATCAAAATATGTGTTGCAGTGCACTGGAATTAAAGGCCAGATGCACTTGCAATGTGTTTTCCCTTGACTAGAGGTGCATTGGGCATAATTTACATTTTTGTTCTTTTCAGTGTGCCCAAATTTTTGCTTGTTTTTTTGCATGAAATGGGTCCTTATGAGTCTTATGATTTTGTTTCAGGGATTCAACAATCCAAAATGATGATTATTTGGAGGGAAATACAACATGAGGAACAAAATATGATTTCCCTAAATGATCTAGGTGCTATAAGATCACTCAGAGACTGTGGGTTGCTAAAGTACTTCACACTATCTGGTATGAGGCAACATATGGAACTATTGGAGTTCCTTGTTCGTTCATGGGATTCGACGATAGAGGAATTTCACATTTGGAACAAAGTGATCCCAATTTTAGTCGAGGATATCTATTTTCTCACAGGATTATCGAGGAGAGGTCTGCCTATTTCTAATTTAGGGTTCCTCTTTGAGGAGAGATGGTGAGAGATTATTTATTGTAGTATTGCAATCTAGGGGCCCAACCTAGTAAGGATGGTAAATAAACATCTGTGATGTTTGTGAATTTCCATTGAGAACTATCTTATTTAGGATTGCAAAGCTTTCTGGTACCATTACACTACACGTAGAAAACATATATTACATGAAATATGCACTAGAGTTCTTGGAAGCAACATTTTTCAACTTGGTTGAAGTTGTACTTTCTCAAATAAAATAACAGCTGAGCAAGGAAAAGGGAGGAAGGAAGAAACATTTCAACTATGGTTTGATCCTCAATTATTTTTCCTTAGAGCGGATTCCATTGATGTAGCCTCAACATGTGACACTAGGTATAACCAACCCTATAGATCCAAGGATGTAGATATTGGTATAACTGATGGCTAGACATGCTAGTCAATCGACCATCGTGTTCAGGTGATAGATGTTTGCCATAGATGATTATCCATATGCAGGCATCAATTTCTGAGGAGATCCATATTTGGATTTACCAAAAGGCACTCACTGGGGTGCAATTGGTAAGAATGTTTTTACCATGTTTTTTGATTTTTCTAAGGTTTATACATGTTTTTGTATTTTTATGTTTTCCCAAGACTAAACTAAAGTTTTGATGTATGTAAATGTAGGTAAAGTTCAACCAGTGGGACAGCTAAAGCAGGGAGCAGATGAGCCAATAGAGAGGGCTATCAGGAGAGAAATCCTTTAGTATTTGGATATGGTTGAGACTCTGGCTAAGAGACAACATCACATACAGGGGTTGAACTTTGAGATTCCAGATTGCTGGATTAAAGAGTTACCCATGTGACTACAACGCCATACTTTTGGCATTCCTAACCATTGGATACGATTATTGTATAGGATAGCTAGATCAGTAGCATGTTATCATGAGCACCACTAGTTTAGTTTTGACATTTTTCATACATTTTGAGGTCAAATGACCAATGTGTCTTTGGCACAAATTTTGTAAAAATCTATAACTATCTATCTATTTTTTTCAGTGTTTTCCTATGTTTACTATGCAATCCTATTCAATTATGTGAATGTATCTTTACATGTGTTGAAATTTTTTGTCTATAACATAATTCACTAAAGAATCAGTTAATGTGTTCAAGTTTATGGAAATGTGTTAATATTGAATGAAACCAAAATTTCTTTCCAAAAGTCGAACTCTTAGGAACATACGATGCGTTGTTGGATTTTTTATAGTATAAACACTAGTAAGTTGTAGTACCACAAGTTGTGAGTCTAACCTAATTATGATGCGGTTAATGCCAAATGAAATGGCATCAGAGAGAATTTTGATCAACACACTATACTCAGCGATATTGTTTTTAGATCAACTGATACAAATCCCTTGAAAACAGACTAACTCATCGTTCGGAGTGAAAATGGCCCATGCTGCAAAGGATAGATTCTGCGTACTAGTACTAGCACCATCAGCATACCCAATTAATGGTTCCCAATATTTATACATCTGCGATGAAATGTATAGCGGATTACTAACTTCAAGAAAACTCTAGAAAAAAAAACTAAGACAATAAATGAAAATCAACAACATATATACAATATAATACAATAGATCACTACACTCATGTTTAAGCATAGTAACGTTTGAGATACAACCCATTTTAGGGTTGTGCCAATGTAATTCCATCATAATCTACCAACTCGTAGGCACCCTTAGCAAGAACTCTTTTGACAATATAGGGGCCATGCCATAATGGCTCAAATTTCCCTGTAATTATTACATCAGCTTCCTGATCATAAAGAAGGACCAGTTCACCCTATGAGAAGATGTGAAGCTAGACATGCTTGTCATATTTCACCTTTATACATCTCTTATGCACTTCATTGGCCAATGCATCTTCACAACGTGTTTCATCAAGATGGATGAGGTTAAAAAGACGCACTTCTTCAGAAGAGGTGTTGGGTAACAATTCGATTGCAATTTTTAAGGGAGGTATTTCACATTGGATTGGAAATATAGCTTCCAGACCATGCACCAATTGAAAGGGATTAAATCTGGTTGTGTTTCTCATCAAGGTTCGGTACGCCCACAAATTCGAATACATGATCAAATGCCAATTTCGTTTATGAAATTCTATCATTTGTTTAAGAATATTGATAATAGCCTCAACTTGTCCATTTTATTGTGGATAATAAGGAGTAGAACTATCATGTGACAATCCTAATTTGTCAGTCAACTCATTCATCATATGATCTCAAAAATGTGAACCATGATCTGTGACTATATCCTGTGGAACATCAAACCATGAAATGACATTATCAAATAAAAACAATACAGTTGTTTGTCCTGTGTTATTAAATGTAGGCATCACTTCGGCCCACTTCATAAAGTATTCTATTGCGACAATAATATAACCATGCCCCACAGACAAACGAGGGTTACAGGTCATGAATTCAATCCTCCATTTTGTAAATGGTCCCACAAAGATAACATGATGCATTGTTGTTGGTAGTTTGCAGATTTTACAATGAAATATCTAGCATGCATGAAAACTTCTGACCGCGAGGATGCAATCTTGAAATATGGTAGGCCAAAAATAACTGGCGTGGAGTATCTTCTGCGTGGCACAATATCTAGACAAGTGTCCACCACAAGCCCCAACATGACAATCATTTAAAACTTTTTCAACCTCCTCATGAGTGAGGCACCTCCTTAAAATTGTATCGAAACCATGACAATACAGAGTATCGCCAATGATCAAATAATCTTTGGCTTGGTATCTAATATGTCCCTGGTTAGAGTGAGAGGTATCAGGCTGAAAAGTCTAGGTATGGAGATAAATGATAAAATCCCCACACCAAGGATCATATTATCCAATCAGAAATAGAGACTCATCAAGAATATATGGTTCCAATGTAGTAGCAGTACTATCAGAGGGAAGGTCGCAGAGAGGCTCAGCCAAAAATAAAGACTTCTTTGACTTGGATTTGATGAATTCCAAAAACAATTCCTGCAAAATGAAAATCCATTTTGAATACTTTCCCCCCATAAATTTACGTGATAAGATGTAATTCATGGGGTTGCAATCAGAAATGAAAACAGTCTTTCAGAATAGGATATAGTGGCAAAATCTTTGGATAGCTTGAACAACCGCCAAGGCAAGCTTTCCTATATATGAATACTTCACTTCCGTATCATTGAGATTAAGACTCAAATAACATATCAGATGTTCTATCCCATTTTCTACTTGGACCAATACCATAGAAATGTTCATATCAGTCATGGCGATATATAATAAATAATCACTCTGATAATTTGGGGGATACATTAATGACTCCTAGACAAGTGTATCCTTGACAGCATCAGAATAAGCTTGTGCAAACTTATCCCAATTGAAAGGAATCCCATTTTTCAAGTGTCGAGTAAATCATTTAGCCATTTTGGCATAGTTAGGTATGAACCTCCTCAGGAATTTAACCTTTCCCTAAAGTTTCTGTAACTAAAGAAAATTTGATGGTGTAGGAAAATCAAGATTGGCCTGGACCTTCAGTGGGTTGATTCGAATTCCTTCTTTTGAGAAGAATAATCCTAGAAAATGACTAGAACAAAAAAAAAACACAGATTTATGTGGATTGAGGCATATTATTTAGTGTCTTCAGCATAAAAAGATAGCTCTCAAATGCATCGGATGATCAGTCCAGTTTCATGAATGCACGGGTAAATTGTCTAGATAAGGTTGAACAATGTGCTTGATGTCATTGAAAGCATAATCCATTTCTCTCTGAAAAGTTGCTCCAACATTCTTTAAACCAAACGGGAGTTTCTAATAAGTGAATGTGCCCCAAGGATAGATTAATTTTGTCTTATATTGGTCCTTTGGGCATATATTGATTTGATTATGGCCAGAAAATCCATCCATAAACGGAAATATTTCACATCCAGCACAATCGTCAATAATTTGGTCGATAAAGGATGTAGGATAGTTGTCTTTTGGACAAGAAATATTGACATCCCGATAATCGACACATGCTCTAATGGTCCCTTGTTTTTTCATAACAGGAACTGTGTTGTAAGCCCACTCACTTAGTGGAACGGGGTAAATGAAACTAGCACACAAAAGTTTTTCAACTTATGCTTTAATGATAGTAGGCTTCTTCAGATGAATAGGATGAAGGCATTAACGTACCAGTTTGACATCAAGGTACATGTTAATGGTGTGTTCAATGATACTAGTATCTATTCCTAGCCAGACTTTAATAAGCAAACCTTTAAGACAAAAATCCAGCAGTCCTAAGATTACTTTCAGACAAAAGAAAACATTTAAGATAATAGTGAGAGAAACTAAAGAGAAAATTGAAGCCTATATTCTTTAACTCAACACTCAAAAGAACTTAAAAGAAACATTTTGAGGCATACCAGAGGACAGGGCGTTAGGGTACTATAAGTATAAGATTCATAATTTGAAATTGACTTATGATAGTCTTGTAAAATATCTACATACCTTGCTTTCTGCAAGTTGTTTTCCCATATTTTGTAAAATATATATATATATATATATATAAGAGAAAATAAAAAAGAGGGTAAAATTCCTAAAAGAAAGATCAAAGGACTTAGAAAAAATATAGACCCCAAAATAATAAATAAATAAAACATGAGAGTGTGCAAGTCCAAATTCCACTACTTTTTACTTTGTTACTAATTATTATGGTAGAGTGTCAATAAATGCCATAATCCATGATGAATTAAACTGTGTAAACTTGACTTGTCATGTTTTCAATTTTCATGTTTTAGATAGTGAATAAGCATTAGTCAGATAGTTTAATCCTAAATAATCAGCAGATAGGTAGAGAATAAAGAGGAGCTCATCAGTTCAATCTGAGCCCTAGGATGATATAAGGTAGATTTAGATAGTTTTAATGCTTTCAAAAGAATAAAGTGTTTCAAGGTAGCAAGCTCAAATGCACCTGCAAACTGGAAGAAAAAATATTAGATTAAAGTTGGGTAGGTAGAAAGAAGTGGGAAAAGCATGTAAATATTCATCACTGGGCAAATAATCACTAATTTACCTTTCCCTATAGTTATTCGACATTCTAGACTTTCAGTGAAAGAGGCTCAGAGCATTTCTCTGACTTCTGTTGGGACCGGACCCAAGGCTCAATGACTAATAAGTTAAAAATGTTGAATTCCTATATTAAATCCCTAATTATCATCATTTACCCTTCATATACTCATTAATATTCAATTTCATAAGTAAGCACCTTTTTTACTTAATGAAATATGAAATTCCCCATTTGACTAACTCCCTTCATTCATAAAAGCATAAAATCCTTCAAAAGCATTATATCCTAAGTTAAAAGTGGTGAAATTATAAATGATAAAATATTTTCTTTAATATTTTCACTTTACTTAGTTAATTAATTGTATTTTTGGTGTATTTCATTATCCCTTGTCATATTAACGTCTAATTTATATATTAAATCCCTAAAATGACCTTTTCCTATTAATATAATTCCCTTTATATTAATACCCTTTAAACCCACTATTATAAACTTTTATGCCAAAATAATTATCCACATATGGAAATAAAAAGCCCCAATTACAACCCCTTTGGCATAAAACTAACATTATGTAAATGACCAAGAAACAAATGACACCTAAAGCTGGGTGGTCTAGGTCTGTTAAACCTGGAGGAGCCAAACCTCCTAAGTCAGAAGCATCAAAAGCCATTAAATGCACTCCTGCACTCACTGCAAAAACCATTGTGTCTGTCAATCCTCTTCAGCCACCAGTACCTAATGAAGAAATCATCCCCTTGACTGATTTGGATTATAAAAATGCAGACCCTGTGGTAGAATTCAACCTATTAGAAGTTCACAGTTGGTGTTATGAAAAGTTCCTAGATAAAGAATCTAGAAGACAAATTTACCCAAATATGTAGTCCCATTAACACACCCTGGTCAAGACCTGATAAGATTGTGCCAAAAGTACTATGTTCCAAACAAAAGAGAAATTGTAAATGCTAATAGGGAGATTCTATTTTCTATCACTGCAGAGTCTATAAATGAAATGTTGCAACTACAGTTTGACCCTAAGGCATTCCCCCTATCCATTGAAGCATTAACTTAGTTATATTTGGGATTAGATTTCCCTAAGAGAGTTATATCTTCCAGAATTTTATGCCATCTCATGTGGACATTCCAAAGCTAAATCCTCCTTACTCCACTTCCAAATTTCCTGAAGGGTCCAGACATGTGATATCAATGTTTTCTTTCATTCTAGGATACTTCATAGATGAATTCATTGATAAATCCATCCTTGGTTTTTTATCTACTTTATCTCCTGGTGAGCCTCCTGAAATAATCTTTGATTATGCCAGATTTATAGCTGATATTATCCATTATCAATTGACCAAACTACCCACTGAAGGGGTCTTCAAATATTCATCATACTTATTTCACTTATTCTTTTATTTTCAATGTGACAAGTTTCCAATGGCATTACAAAAAATGGAATTAGAGGGCCAACCTCTATCCATTGTTTCTGGACCACTTTACTAATGAAAGAAAGTAGTGAGTTAAATTTTACAGATTTTTCAGATTTATTTCTCCAACCAGCAATGAGTTTATTATATAAAGTAGAGCATCCTAGGATAAGTGAGGACATGAATATAATATTTCAATTATCAGAACAATTTAATATGGGAGATTGGTATTTGTATAAACAATGTACAGAACTAAGGATTTTTGGGTCTAATTTACTGCCTTACAAATTGCCCAAGTATTTGACTATCAGATTATTTGCATTAAAATACTTAAGACAAGTTTTAAATTCTGATTCCATTAATTTCATGGCTTCTAAAAAGAAAACTCAGTTCAAGTTGAAAAATCAAATTGGTCCTTTTATTGTAACTAACAGAAATGCTGAAAAGGAAATAGAGAAAAGATTTTCAGATTTAAAATTTCAGGAAATATTCCCTTGGAAATATGACCCTCAAGGCATTGTCAGCAATATAAGGGTCAACTGCAAACTGCCTCCTTTCATACATGAGCCTAATCCAGAGATTGAAAAATTTGCAAATCAGACAGAATGGGTAGAAAACATGTTGATAGATGCAGTCATCAAAACAGAGCCAGTAGAAAAGATGAATGTTACACAAACCATGGTAATTGCAAAACATACTGAAACCTCTACAAAAATGGGTAGAGATGAGCGAACCTATACAAATGAGACCACCACAGATACTAAATTCAATTTGATTTACAATAAAAGGCTCAAATTTGGTTCCATAGGGAAAGAAAAAGTTATTAATGTTGAAGACACAAATGAGCCTGAGTTAAATAATGATGAGGCTACAGTAATAATAAATGAAACACTTGCATACATTCAGAAAGATCAAACAGTAGGTGAACAGGATGCTCAGATGATTCAAAGACATAAAAACATGGAGGCTTCTTCCTCACAAACAATGGAGGAAAAAGACCTAGACATCAAAGAAAGGTACAAACTAATCAAACAAAAGAATGAAGAGATCAAAAGTGAGATTTTCTCTCAATTTCTTAAACAGAAGCCAGGGAATCAGAACAATTTTCTTACAGCATTTGACTACTCCATAAATAAAATGATCATGTCATATATGCAACCAAATACTTCAACACCTAAGATAGTGGTAGGCTACAAAAAGGTTGAGTTTGAAGTAGATACAGAAAATGTGCATGAATTAGACCAAATAGAATTCAACAGACATAGCTCTGAGATGGTATATTCTACTGTGGTAACAAAGGTTATGAGTGCTACAAAGTTGTAGAATACCATTATTAACATGTAGGATCAAATGGTGCTGGACAAAGGCTTTTTGTATGATAAAGATCTAAGGATTAAAGCCTTAGAAGATTAATTTTGCAGATGGGAGTTGATCCTTATGATGTTCCGGTAGCAGAGATATTAATTAAAAATAAAAATGAAGACATTTCAACTTTGAGGAAATAGCTAAAGCTTCCTCAAAGTGAACACCCTCAAACTAAAGAAATTCTTCAAGAACAGACATAAAAAGAAGACATGATGTAGTTGATTGTCAAACTGAATGCCCAAATCAAAGAAATGGAAACACAATTGGATCAAATTATGAAAGATAAAGAAACTGTCAAATAAGCTGAAGCTCCAATTATCCCCTCAGTCATACCAGTAATTACCATAGTTGGGCCTCTACATTGGGAAAAAAATTAGCGCCTAATGTGACATTGGCAACTGCAGTGCCAGTGCATTCAGCTACAACATCAGCAAAAAATTATTAAACCACATAGGTACAGCATACAGATGATGCAGGGCAGATAGTAAAAGCTGTGGAGAAATTGTCACTAAAAAACAATGAAATTAGTAGTTTGAAAAAGAAGATTCAGAATATGGAAGTTTCCAACAAAACAACATTAATCAATTCCAACAATTATGAGCAAAGGGCCAAAAGACTTGAAGAGAAAATCAGAAGCCTTCAAAAAGACTTGAGTTTCACTGCACAAATTTATTACATAAGAAATTACCTTTGGACCAATATAATTGATGCCATTCATCTCCAATGACCATCAATTCAAATTATCTATGAACAGAGAGACTTTCTTCTAGCAACCCAAGTTGAAATTCAAAAGACAAAAGAAGAACTAGCAGATAAACCAGCACAAGCATTGAAGCTAATCACTTTCTTGAATAGTAAAAACTGAATAGAGCTAGAAGAATTAAATGTACATGATAGGAAAAAGATCATTTTGTAGATCAAAAAGGTTCTTACAAAGAGAAATATAATGAACACTTTAGAGGAAAAGTGTGATGCTATGAATATTTCAATAACCAAGTTCTTCACAAAATACAATATGCTAAGACAAGTTGGTATTCCAGATATTCATGTCTTCAATGAGAAGTTGATGAACCAAAAAGAGTATGACAATAAGGTAATGGATTATGCAAAAGAACAAGTCAACAAGCCACTGCCATAGGGCTCTCCCACACAAAAGGTTATTCTTCAATATATTGAAGACTTGTTTTTTCTTCAAAATGAGATCAAGCACCTATTTATCTTTAAGCCTAATTTTTCCAAATACACAGATGCTAATGAGAAATTCAGGAAACTCAAAAATTTAAAAATACCAAATGTAGAACAATGGCAGGCTTTTACAGATTTAATGTAGGAGTAAAAAGGGAAAACAATGAGGAAAATACAGGTGAAACAGTCAAACAGAAAAATAAAATAGTCACTTGATTTTTACTGTTGTAAATGTTCTTTTTACAGTAGTAAAAGAGTAAATAAATAGATTCAAAGTGTACCAGGATGAAAGCACAATGTTAAAGTGTATCAAGAGGAAGAGTGTCAGTCAAAACAACTGCAATAAATATATTTTCCAATTTTCCAACAAGTAGGACAACTAGCCAGTAAAGGCTCATTGATTAGTTTAAGTTGTTCTATATTTTTTAGATAAGAGGACAGCTTGCTAAACTATTAAGCATCTATCCCTCTTTATATGTAAATATATTGTATATTTCCTAGAGCTATTCCTAGATCTCTCTAGGATATTTTGTAAACAATATTTTGTGTAAATACTTCAGTCTTTGAAGTGTTTAGTGTGGAATAAAATTGCTAAGATTACTATAGATTTTTTGCTGATACATTGGAGGCTTACATGTGTCGATTTAGAAGTAGCAGACTGGACAAAGCTAATTGGGCATCATAATTCAGGATTCTTGTGATAAGTTAAAGAGTAAAGTGCATCTCTTCTTGTCATTATTTCATTTTTGAGTTCCATGCAATCCATTATGTGTTTGATCTGTCTTAATGAGTAACTAGGAATATTACTTCAGCACTAGCTTATTGCTCCCTGTTTTAACTAAGTTACCATTTATTTTTTTTATTAGTTGATTTCCAGTGTTAAGAATCCTTCATTGCTCCTACTCTCGTTTGATCCCTGTCTCCTTCCTCCATTGTCCGGATCAAAGGATCCTTCATTGCCCTTTATCCCAACTACACCATTTCATCAAAAACCTTTTACCCAAAACTTTGAGGATTATCTACCTTGCCCGGAATACATTTGCACCCTTTTGGCCTTGTTTTCTAGTACTTCTATCTACACTTAGACTCCATAGCCCAATGGACTAGTAGATCTGTCTCTAGTTAAATCCAAAGTGATTTTTACCCACCAAACATCCTAAAACAAAACCAAATTGAACTATCATAACTAGCCTAAAACATAAAATTAAAAAAAAAAGATAAATCTTAAAGAGAGAGCCCTCTCTGAATTCTAGGAAGGCTAGATTCTAGGATTTGAAGTAGGTTTTTGGCTACCCCTAGTTCTCTTAAACTAAAAACCAAAAGCCCACAACTTTGAGAAATTACTAGGGTGATAACATACTGGCGACCATACTGGGGAATTAAACAATCTCTAGTTTTAAATTTAATCTTAAATGAATATCTTTCATTTATCTTTTTACTTTAAGATTATTTTTAAAGGTTGCAGGTATTCATAAACAATCGTTCTGGCTTCTAGGAAAACCTACTATTCCAGGTCTAATCTAGATCTTAAGCCTACAGTTATAGTAGATAACCCAGAACATATTGGAAAAAAAAAATTTGTCAATTTAGAAACTGAAATACCATTAAGAAAAGCCAATTATTTACCCAAAGGATTAGTGAGCTTAACTGATATTGATTTCGATTTCAAGTTTGAAAATTCATTGTTTAAAAATAAGTCTGAAACTGGTTTAAAAGATACTGTCATAGATCCTATTTTTACCTCATTTTTTAATGCAAAACAGAATATTATTTCAGCAAAAATAAAATCAGATAAATCCGAATCTCAAAGTCAAATAGAAAGGATTAATGTCACACTGATTAAAGACATCGATGAAGCTATTAAATTATCCCATTTATTATCTTTCATTAAGCCTCCAATTTCTCAATTGCACACCATAATAATTCTACCAGTAGATTCAACTTTGTATGCTATCACCTCATTTTTAGATTCCACTGTGAGTTCATCCACAGAAAAATTTAGTCCTAAGTTGCCTTTGCAGCCTAGGATATTATTCCCCTCATCCACTCAATTCACTGCATCCACTAGTTTTATAAGCACTGCATATTTATTTCCAAGTAGTTCCATATATATACAAGATTCTTTTCCAAGTTCTTCAAGTACATCTTTCAGCACATCAGCTACCATATCCAGCACTTCTCCTATCATCACTGTTATACCTCCCAGTTCAGCAAAACTTCAAGTCATGGCTGCTAGGTATGCTCCCCTTGTCTTACCCCAAAACCTCCATTATATGCCTCGGGATTACCAAAAAAATGTACCATTATTTCATGGTCTTTCCCAATATACTGCTCAACAACATGTCATAAAAATGACAGATTACTGTGAAATTTATGAAATTGATGAGTCAGATGTTCAGATGAGGTTATTTTCCCAAATTTTGACAGGAGAAGTAAAAAAATGGTTTAAAAATTTCGCTGTTGGTAGTATAGCTAATTTAGCTACATTTCATAGAATATTTTTAAATAAATGGGAAGAGAAAAAGAACCCCCTTCAAATTTTGCCTGAGTTTGATGCTTTAAAAAGATCCCATAATGAGTCTATACAAGATTAAGACACTAGGTATAATAGTATTTATAATGCCATTCCTGCATCTATTAAACCTATGCCATACTCTGTTCTGATCAAATTCCCTGATGGATTTGATACAGATATGGAATATCAATTGAGAGAAAGAGATGTTGAAACATTAGAATAGATGTTGTTAGTGCAGAAATTAATATTCTAGCTTGAAAGGTCAGACTTAGGAATGAATGGAGAGTCATAATCAAAGAAGAAACATCAAATTCAGATGCTAGATTATATTTATTTGCTAAAACTTTAGAAAGGGTGGTTGACATATTAGACAATATTGAGAGAAAATCAAAATGGGATAACCAACCTCAGATCAGAAATCCCAATTTTAGAAAAAAATAATAACCCTAGGAAACCTAAAGAAGTTGCTCCAGATAAAAACATTAGGACCCCATTTCAAGAGAACTATGCTAAAAGTTCTCAAAATAATGATGCAGATGAGGATAACATCAATCTAATAATGGCGATAGATGAAGAAAACACTTTTTTCCTCACTCAGGAGGATCAAGAAATTTTTGAGCTTCATGTTGGCAATATGATGTAATGTGTTGTTCTTGATGGCAACCTACTTGATGAAGTTGTCCTTGATGGAAACCTACTTTATGGGTTGCCTTTTGATAGCAACATATTTTTTAAAGATGTAAGAATGATGTATCTACAGATCAGTTTAGATGTGACAGAGAAAATAATTCCAGTAAGTGTCAGAGAAATGATAAATATAATATGTCACAATGTATACGCTACTTTTGTGAAGGAAAGTCGTATATGGATGCAATGTATATGCTATTTTTGTGAAGGAAACCCACGTACACATTCAGGGTTAGCATATACGTAGTTTTTATGAAGAAAATTTGCGTATACACGTTGAAACGAATGCTCCAAGTCATGTATGTCTTTTGCGCTCTAAAATTATGATACCAAGGGGCATTACCATGCTATTAGCCCATAGTATTGAGCATTGCATTGTATATTTGATTCCGTCCAAGATTACCATCAGCAGTTGAGTGGTTTTGGATCATCGTATTGGTAAAAGCTAAATCTATATAAGGAGAAGAAGATCATAGTGCAAGGTGTGCATGAGTAAGGGTTGTTAATGAATAAACTTCTCTAAGGAATATCTGCATGGATGAAATATGTTTTTAATTGATAGATCTGAATTTATGATGTACCCATGGATATAATGATGTTTCAAGATCTCTAGATCTGAAGATGATGAAGCTCTAGTATGATCTACTAAAGAAATGATGAAGAACTGGCACAAGTCTGCTGAAGAAAATGAAGAAATCTGAGTAAGTTTTATATATATGGTCTGTTCTGCAAAATTTACTTTTACAGATCTATATGCTAGTTGGTCTCAGTAAAAGTGTGTATATACATGGGTTCGCTTCATGAAAAGCGCGTATGGAAGTTAGGGTTTTCTGAAGCTTATTTCAGATGTTACTACTATGATTCTTGCTTTTGTCTGTTGTCTTCAATGAAGTTTTCTTGAAGTTATGGGCTATTTTGAATACTGAGTATGCTACTAAGTTTATCATGAACAAATCTAATAATGATTGAGAAAACATGATGAAGGTTGACTGACTGTCTAAAGGTTCTGCACTGCTGAGAAAATTTCTGACTGAATGCCTTAGATCTGAATCTGAGTCTGATCACATTCTGAAGAATAGTATACACAGAAATATACGCGGGTTGGTGTGTAGGAAAGCACGTATGTACACGGCTTCAGTGAAGCAAATTAGCATACTCTATTTGAATTAATGACTATTCAGGGTTGAGTTTGTATATACATATCTATTCTGAAGTCTAGGTTATTTCTAAAGTTCTGGTTACAATGTTTTCACTGTTCTAATTGAATTATTGGGAAAAATTTCTGATTATTGATAAAGGGTTGTGTTGATGTTGTTTGATCCAGTATGAAAATTGATGAAACGTGGTCTGAATTTGGTTTGAGGGTTGAAGCCTTTAGTATGGAAGTAGAAGCTTCCTGCCAGTAGAATCTGGTGTTATGTTCAGGGGGTTGAAGCTCCCTTCCAGGAGTGGCTGGTAAATGAGAAGAAAGGGGGTTCAAGCTCCCTTCCAGTAGCAGATGGTAAACGAGTTAAGGTTGCAGCCTTCTGCAGGTAGAAGCCTGCATACTGATATGAGTCTGCATCAGTACAATGTTGTAAACAGTTTTCCATATAATAAGTATTGAAGACAGAGACGACAGCAGCGATGGTTTTCTCCCAAATTGGGTTTCCACCTTAAATATTGGTTTTCATGTGTGTTCCACATGTGTGCTGTTTTATACTAATATTAATGCACATATTTACTGATTATCTAGCCTGATGCATAACTAGTAAATCTAATTTAAAGATTCTTTCTAAGAAGCTTTCTAAAATAGAAATTTATATCAGTATCCACTAGTTTCTTTCAACATATCTGTGTGTCTATGTAAGTTCAGTTCATAAAATCCACGTATGGAATTATGCAAAAGAAAAAGTTAAATTTATATATATGAGCTCTAAATACTGATTCACCCCCCCTCTCAATATTTTTCCCAACAATTGGTATCAGAGAAGGTCCTTGTGAAGAAGCTTAGCCTCTAGAAGGAAGATCAACCAAGATGTGAAACCAATATGGGACAAAATCTATCATGCCTCCACTCTTCAATGGAAATAATTTAATCTTCTGAAAAACACAGACAAGATCTTATCTTTAGTCTCCTGGAGCAGATGTATGGGCTATTGTTGAAGGAGGTTATCAATATCCAACCTCAGTTCCAACAAATGCAACGGCAAGAAAGAACTATGAAACAAATGCAAAGGCAGTCAATGCACTATTGGGGAGTCTAACGGAATCAAAATTTGTCAAGGTCATGTAGTTGAATACAACAAGGGAAATATGGGACAAAATCATTCTAAGCTATGAAGGTGATACAAAGGTAAAAAGTGGTAAACTCCAAACTCTCATAATTCAATATGAAAATCTAAAGATGCATAATGAGGAGAGCATTGCCAGTTTCTTTTTACGTCTAGATGATATTGTAAATTGTATGAGAAATTTGGGTGAAACCATAACTGACACTACTTTGGTTGAAAAAGTTTTAAGATCTCTAACTTCAAAATTTGAGTCAAAAATGTCTGCTATTGAAGAGAAGTAGGATAATCAAAGTCTTACTATTGTTCAACTTCATGTCATTCTAACTGCATGTGAAATGAGAAAAGGAGGATCATCTGAAGTCAAAGAATCCATCTTTAGAGCTTCTACAAAAGGAAAAGAAGTACAAGAAACAGAAGGATCAGGGTATGTTTCAGAAGAAGATGAGGTAAATTTTGTAAAGAAGCTCCAACTTGGCACTGGAAGGTTCAGAGGTAAGCCTCCTTTCAAATTTTTTGCTTGTGGAAGAGTTGGTCATTATGCTGCTAAGTGTCCTCATAAAGAAACACATGAAAAAGGAAAGGAAGTAGAAAGAAGAAATAAGAATTGGTTTAGTACTAGAAAAAGTAATTATACTCATGAAGATAGTGATGGGTTATCAGACAGTGAGGAAGTATCTGATCAAGATCTTAGACATCTCATGGCATTTGAAAAATATTCTAGAGAAGAAAAGGATACTTTTATGGATGCTTTAGAAGAAAATGATTTTCTTGAAGAAATCAATCATCTCAAAATATGTTTGGAAGAAAAAAAATATCCATATAAACTCTAAGAAATCAACTTGAAGAAAAAGAGAAACACAATGAGAAATTAGAATATGAAATAGTAAGTCTAAGAAAAGAAATTGAGAAAGTAAAGACTTTAAATATTAGATTTTCTAAAGGATCTAAAACCTTAGATTAAATTATCAAAGTACAACGTTCTCCTCTTATAAAGACAAACCTTGGATATGTCGTAGAATCTTCTTAGTCTTCAGCATCAAACTATCTAAAAGGAGCTATAGCCAGCCTACAACATTGTGCTACTCAGCAAGGAAACAAAAATTTTTTACAGGTAAAGCATGACCACCTCAATTCAAAGAACACTAAGAGGAATACCTTTCAGAGAAATACCAACCAACGAGTAAACACAAATAGAAGGTTCCATGATTGCAGAAATTTCTTCTTCAATGGAAAATGTTTCTCATGTCATAATTTTGGTCATAAAGTTGTTCAATGTGTTGCATACAAAACCATCATGACTAGAGAAGAAAGAAAGAAAATAATTGATACTAGAATAAAGAAGAATACATATAACAAATTTTCTCCTCTTCAAATGAAATTGAATGTGCTTATTGCAATAAATTTGGTCATGAAGAATTTGAATGCAGGAGAAAACTTCAGCCAAAAGAGCATATATCTTCAACATCCAAAGTGCGGAAAAATGTAATGTTCCAAATGGGAAAAAATGGGCTCAGTAGGGAATATCTTAAGATATTCCACTATGGAATCACATCAATATGGAATTTCACCAATAATTATAAACTAGAGATAGACTGGTAGGGAATTTACCGGATGCATCACCTTCACAAGGAAGGGTGAAATCCAGAGGCTTCCTGGCCCGTTCCAAACTCTGTCTATAGAAGATTGGTGAAACACAACAAGTGTGGGAATGACACAATCCTATTAGATTTTACTGCTCTTAGGAAACTTAGATCTTCAGATCTAAATAATGGATCCAAAAGAGAAGCAAAAACCAAACAAGAAAGAAGTGGGAAATTCCACTCTCTGGAAAATCTGCAATAGGCTCAAGGAGGACACTGTATGAGAAAGCTAGTGTTAAAATAATGTATAAAAGGGATGGGTTCCCTTATTTTAGGTTGTGTGGGACCTCCATGTGGAGTTTTAGAAAAAATAAATGAGTTTAGAGGGCTCAAACAGATCTCCCACAATCAACACTAGCTGAAAATAAGCTAAAGGAGAGAGTTGGTTAATAGAGAAAGCCTCCTTCTGGAATTGCGCAGTTTTTGCTGGAAGACACTGGAAAACAACCATTAGTATTGTGTTATAGTATGGCATCAAGAAATCAGATCTATAATGAATTTTATTTGTAGAAGCATTGGATTTACTTGAAGCAAGAGAAAGAATCCTTCAGAAATAATAGCAGAAACACATGGGGAAGTTGCAGAAAGACTTGATAGCATTTTATATGAGGAGCTTAAGCTGCTGCAGGTTAAAAATCAGATATTAAACTGATAAATAGCTGAAACATCATATCCATACCAGATTTGGAAACTACTCAGCCTTATTAACAAGATCCCCTTGGGGTTTTATCAAAATATTGCATAACAAAGTGTAGATATAGCTTTTAATACACTGAACTGCAGAAAAATTCAGAGATTTTTGAAGATGGCTTTCATTACATTACATATTAGATATGAAAATGAATATATCAGTGAGATACTTTAAAAATCTCAAAGGGAGAGGCAAGCCTCAATCACCAGAGAGCAAGTACAATAAGAGATACAAGCAGTAGTGAAACATGTACATGAAAATAATGTAGTTTATGGAAGAGACTACGCAGTATATAGAATGAACTGATACAATAGATAATAATTACAGATCTGAAAGTGAAATGAGAGTAAGATCTTCTTTCAGGTGGTCACAAGACATACTCCCTTAGAGAAATCTCCTCTAAACAACTAGATCTTGCAGATCTAGTTCCCCCACTTGCTGCAATTCACAAACAGTTGCAAAACCCTCAACAGGACCATCACTGCTATAGTGATGTAGCTTGGCCATAATGCCGGATAGTGGAGAGATTCATCACAATCTCCTCCAAAGAGCTACTCCATGGAAGGAGAGAGGATTCCTAAACAGGAAATCCTCTTCCCTTAGGCTAAACAACCAAGAGACTATAGTTGCTGCAGCAACTTCTCAAAATTCTTCAACAACCTTTGCTTGCTACCTCTCCTTATTTTTATAACATGAGGGCTTTCCAAAACCCTAAACCGCCTTCTTCAACTTATCCTCTTTCACACATGAGATCCTCTTCTAGAAGTATGTTGAGCTTGATGGATAAGCTTCCCTCCTATCTACGTTGTAGGTGGGGCCAAGGTTGACCCATTCAAATAAGTTTCCCCTTTTCAAATTTAGGGTTGTCTAATATAATAGCCCAGATTTATCCCCTTTCACATTGGGCATGTATTTATTCTTAACTTAGGAGTTTAATAAACCTCCTTCACATACTTTTATTCATGAAAAAAGCAAACTGAAGTTAAAATGCAATGTTCCCATTAGCTGCAAAAATTGGGAACATTACAGTCTCCCCCAGAAAAATGTTGCTTGCCCTTAAGAAACTCTTATTGTAGATGAAAACCATCCATTCCCTCCAAATGGCATCTTCATCAGGAATGATTCCTCCATTTTCTGCAATAGGTTATGTATGTTTGGTTCTAGATTTGTCTTCTACCAATGCATGAGATGACTTCCACTGTGAGGTTAGAGGTCCTCTCCTTATCATGAAGTGCAAGATGACAAATACATGATGTCCAACACCATCACAAACACACGAGAGACATAAATTAAGGTAGCTCCTCCCATAAAGGAAAATCTTCATCATGCAGAACATTCTTCCATCCCATGTTTGTGAACTTTAATAAGTATTTATATGCCTCCATTCTTAGCCTTGTTGGCCTTGTTGGACCCAAACTCCATCATTCTAGATTTATGCAAAAGAAAAAGGAAAGGAGTAATATGGGTAAACAAAAGATGTCAAACTTTATTCTCCCAAAATCAACCACCATTGCAAGGCCCTTTGCTTCCATCCTCCATCTCCTCCATGTAATATGGACAAGCCATGCTTCCCAAAAGATGATGTGCATGCCTTCTTTGCTGCAAGTTATCTTTGTTACATAAGGCATGAACTAGAAAATTATGAGTCATGGGATGGTCACCATACTTATTCAAAAGCATCAAATCAAAAAGGGATCTTGCTGCCCTCTTTCCTCCTCATGTGCATCAAGAAACCAAGCCATGCTAATGTACATATGATATGTCACATCAGTCCAATACCAAGTACCATCATCAATGCACATCTTGAGATGATCATGCCAAGTTTCACACCATGCAAAACATATAGACATAGGAGATGTCATGTGGTGGCCATACCTTCTCAAGTGAAACAAAATTGTACATGCCTTCTTTTGCTGCAACATAAAAATGAAGTCCAAGGCATGATTCAGAAAATAATGAGCTATTGGGTAGCAACCATACTCACCCAAAAGCATCCATAGCAATAAGGACTTTGCAGCCTTCTTGCCTCATCAACTTCTGGATCTTGGAGCAACAACACAATTATGAACATGTAAAATGCCTCATCAACATAGTACAAGAAAGATCCTCATACCACATCATGTGGGAGTCATTCCTCCTCCCAATCTAAGCTCATGCATGAAATACACCTCCAACAAAGATGCATGTGGACATATGAGACATACTTCAAGCATAGGTGAATACATGGACATAAGATTTAAATTGTGATGTCCAACTCTCCCTCTAACAATCTCATCATCCATGCTTCCTCTTCATATGATCTACTAATGATGTACCAAGCATGAGATAGAGCATGAGAATCCTTGCGTAGAGATCATGCTTACCCCAAGGCAACCAACGCTGCCATGCCTCCTTATACATTTAATAACTGCTCTTCAAGGCATAGATCAGAAAAATAGGTGCCTTTGGAGAGTGATAGGAGTCTCCCAAGGTCAACCAGCATAACCAAGCTTGCTGGTTCATATATTTCTGCAAGTGATCATGTGACCCCTTGCTCATCATCCTCATCCACTCACTAAAATATGGAAGTTGAGTGATGTGCTGCAAAATCATGGCATTCTCCATTTTCACAATACCATCTCCTTGAACCCACTGAAGAACTTTGCATCTCATGAAATACTGAAATGAATCCTTTTTGTGCTCTCTTAGTGAGACCTTCTTCTCATGTATGATCTTCCAAAACCAGTGAAGCTTTGGATCTACAGCAATACCTCGAACATGCTCCAAGAATGATGAAGCCTCTTTGTCACAGCCACTAAGTGACAGCACTGTGATATACCTTTGCTTCAAATCAGCACTTTGATCTAACCCTTGGCTATGCATAGATCTTGAAATAATATGTGCTAAAATATTATGCATACCATGGATCAACTAATATGTAGGAACCTCTCTATAGAGCACAATAGTTCCTCCATCTGGACCAATGATGCCTCCAACTGCTGGTAAGAATGATAGCCTCCGTTCTTCAAGTATACCAGCGCTGGAATCTTTCTTCTCCTCCTCATGCATCTTCTGATTCATGCATGGAATCCCATATGATAAGAAATCAAGACTAACTTGCAAAGATGCAAGTGCCTCTTCTCTAGATGCAAGCTCCTTAGCAGTAGATAGTGAAAATGAAGATCTCTTGCCCAAAGTGACAAGATTGACATTTTCCTTTGTTTCCTTGGGAGATGTCTCTTTGTAGCTCTTCTTTTTCCTCTTCTCTTCAAACTCCTTGAGATTTTATCCAATACTCTTCAATTCTTGAAAAAAAGAAGCAATGAGATCTCTTCTTCAGTCATTCTCTTTGCCTTGTGATAACAGGAAGTGTATGGTTCTTCCTCTTCACCTTGAAACCCTTTTAGGCATTTCTTTGCATCTCTTTTATTCATTAATATACCTCTCACCTTCTTCAAATAAAGTGGGCATAGTGGATCTATGAGGAGATCTAGGATTCTTTGGTCTTCTATTATGCTAATAGGAAGTGCTAGGGCTTCCTTCTTCTTCTTGAAATCTCATGCAGCTCTTACTGCAACTTGCTTCTTCCCAAAACCCTCTAGGAGTCTCGGTGCTTCTTCTTTCTCTCTTTTGATTCACCGCTTGGGAGAGGATATTATTAGATCTGCAAAATTATGAGGATAGTCTCATCTTCTCTATCAAACTGATCTCTGCTTCTGCTCTTTAATTCACTGGTATCTTGATTTGACAGGAGAGATGGTGCTCTAATACCACTCTAATGTTCCAAATGGGAAAAAATTGGCTCAGGAGGGAGTATCTTAAGATATTCTACTATGTAATAATAGTAATATGGAATTGCAACAATAAATCTAAACTAGAGATATACTGGTAGGGAATTTACCGGATGCATCACCTTCACAAGGAAGGGTGAAATCTAGAGGCTTCCTGGCCCGTTCCATACTCTGTCTATAGAATATTGGTGAAAAACAGCAAGTGTGGGAATGAAACACTCCTCTTATATTTTTTTTCTCTTATGAACCTTAGACCTTTAGATATAAATAATGGATGCAAAAGAAAATAAAAAACCAAACAAGGAAGAAGCGGGAAATTCCACTCTTAGGAAAATCTGCAATAGGCTCAAGGAGGACGATGTATGAGAAAGACAGTGTTAAAATAACATAGACCAGGGATGGGTTCCCTTATTTTAGGCTGTGTGGGACCTCCATGTAGAGTTTCAGCAAAAATAAATGAGTTTAGAGGGCTTAAATAGATCTCCCACAATCAACACTAGCTGAAAATCAGCTAAAGGAGAGAGTTGGTTAATAGAGAAACCCTCCTTCTGGAATTGCACAGTTTCTGCTGAAAGATATTAGCCACCTATAAATTTTTTCATATCAAATGGTGGCTAAAATTTTTTTTGAAGCCTTCAAGAAACAATTTTTATTGTCAAAATTGTTAATTCTTGAAGTCTTGTGGAGATGACTTATCCTTAATTTAATCTTCACTACTGTTTCCCTCTCAATTCTAAAAATCTATTGTTTTCATGAAGAAAAGACTACTGCAAAAAACCCATTTTTCCCTATATTTTTACCCCTTCCTCCACTCAAAATTAACCTCCATTTTATCCCCTTTTTCCCCATAAATTTCCTCTATTTTCCCTCATTTCCCTTCTTCCTTTCATCAAAACCCCTTTGATGAGGTTTAAACTCCTTTTTTGCCTTATCGGAAGTTTCAAATCCTTTGAAAAACCTTGAAAAGTCAGAAAAAACCCACTTTTGCATTATAGGCCTTAAGCCCCCAAACCACTTCCCCACCATATACCCATGCCCAGGACCAAGAGTTAAAGTCCCGAGCGCTTATCGTAATTGGAACTTCTGACAAGCGAATTTCTTTGGTTATTTAAAAACCCCCAATGCGATTGGCCCCTTTGTTATAAAACCCCGATCCCTTTGCCTCTTCGCAAAACCAAAATCCCAGCAATCGGGCATTAAAACCTCATATAAAACCCCTCCCCAATGTGCACTTTCCTTTGTATTTTATTTTAAACTCCATTTTCATATTATAACTTGACCCGTTGGTTCATTGGTTGAAGCCATTCCCCACTGTTGATATGAAACCAATCAACGATCGGCAAAATCTCGCATCGGAGATTTCATTGGCCGCGTTTGAATATTTTGTTGATCTTCCCCAATTGGTCACCTCCCGATGGATTCTCAGCCATTGATCTCCCCTGCCAGGCTCAGATCCGACGACCCATATCGCTCCATCCCAAAGCCCATCCCTTCGCTTGTGACCTCTGCAAATTCATTCTCCGTCGTCGATCTGATCCTCAGATCAACGGCCTTCATTCAATCGCATTGGAGATTTTTTGTGGACCATTCCTCTCTCCTCCACCAATTGGAAATCCAGCGATGAGATCTGGGCCATCCATCGTATACCATCCGACGGTCTAGATCAATCCTTGCACCCTTTGTTAAAATTCATGAACCCCGCTTTATAAAGTTTTTGGGGAAATCTCCACCGTTGATCTCCGCAGATCAATGTCCCTCATTAACCCGTTCTCCGCCCGACCCCTCACCTCACATTTTATTCATTTGAACCCGAGATTAATCTGGACTATTCATTCCTTGATCCAACGGTCTAGAATCAACCCAATAGGCCCAAATATTTTGGGTCCTACCTTTCCCCAGATCGAATCTCCGTCGTCCATTCCTGATCTGATGTTCAAGATCAATACCACCTTGGCTCTACCCCACCTTCTTCCGCCTACGCAACTTGTGTTATCGCGCTTTCACCTCCACCACTAGATCTACCCATCTGAGATCTAACGGCCAAGACTCCATATCGCGTGATTTAAAGCCCGAAAGTTAATTTTCAAAAGTTACGCAATGTAGCAAATTTTAAAAGGCCATGTGTCGGCCAATAATGCATATCGCATTCAAAAAGTTAAAACCTCCTATTCCCCTTTCCATCGCGCTAAATTAGCTATTTTGTTCACCGAAACCACTTTTCTAGTTTCCACTACATTTCCTCATATTTTATCTCCGTCGTTGATCTCTTCATATCAACGGCTCGCATTCAATCTCGTGTTGGTTCATCGCCCTCCACCCATCCTCCAAATGCCTTCATCGATCAACCTTCGACGTTGATCTCTGTGGAACGATCTCATCCAACGGTCCAGGTTATTTCTGAAACCCCAAATTTCCTTTCAACACATTTTTCCTCTGCCAAAGGTCTTTTCCTATTTTTCTTCGCATTTTTTCCTATGTTATTATAATGTTGCCCCTCTACATTATATTTTCCAAATCCATTTCTACCATTGATCTATGCAGATCAACGGCCCTAACTTAATCTCCCAACCATTTAAATCAACCACTCTCCTTTTGACCTCGGCAAAGTAATCCTTGTCGTTGGATGGTTTCATCCAACGGCTGCGATCTAACCTAAACCATCTAAAGCAGTTTAACCTTATCCCGTGGGATTTTTCATAGTTTCATTTGTTTGTGCAGTTTTTAATAGTTTTGCAAATTTTTTAAAAGGAAATATAAGGTCAGGGATGACGATCCCCCAGGCCTTTATTCATCAAGAATATTAGTTTTTCGGGGTTCAAAACCATGTTTCGTCTATGCCTCATGAGCATTGATGCCATTTTAAAACCCTCTATGCTCCTACACATCAACAAGACACAACAAAATTTAATCAAGTAAAGAGTATTAGTGTGAAAGTGTTAGGTCCCTATATTACTAGTATAGTCCCTTATTATTGTTAGTGTAACCCCCTTATTGTTATTATTGTACCCTTGTAACCCCCATTTTGTTATTATTGTGCCCTTAAATTATTATTGTTAGGTCGGCTAGGATTACATTGTGGCCCACTAGGATTACATTATGACCCCATGGACTCCTATATATAGAAAGGAGGTTTTGTAAATTGTATCATCCAAGAATTGTTCATTTATGTAATGTATTGGAGGTTTCCCCCTCGAAGTGGCTCATTTCTAAGGCGTTGATATCTCTTTTCTTCTATTTTTTGAGCTGGTTACACAACATTTGGTATCAGAGCTTTGGATTCTAGGGTTTCGCTGCTCCAAACAGGTCATCGTGGCATTTTCGCTATAACTTTTTTTCTACGAAGTTTCAGAAGCTGAAATTTTTAGGGTGTGAAGCCGAAATCCTGAGGAAGATTGTCTAAAAATTTCAGAGCTTGGTTCGCAATATTTTCGGAGATATGATCTGTGGAAGTTAGGTCTTTTTTCAGGCTCCTAAACAGGTCATCGTGGCATTTGCGCTATAAATTTTTTTCTACGAAGGTTCAGAATCTGAAATTCATATGGTACGAAGCTGAAATCCTGAGGAAATTCGTCAAAAAATTTCAGAGCTTGGTTCACAATATTTTTGGAGATATGATCTGTGGAAGGTAGTGCTTTGTCAGGCTCCTGAATTTCATCTCAAAGAGGTGATCGTGGGAAAATTTCAATAACTCTCTCTGGGCATTGGATTGGAGTGCCGTAAAAAGTGGTCGCAAGTACACAAACTGTAGTTTCTTTGCTATCAATTTCAGAGACAAAGGATGAAACAATGACACGTGGCAAGTCCTACAAGTTCGCTCTACTGAACCAGTCCAGAATTAGGTCATTGTGGGAGATTGGACACAACTTTGTATTGGAGAATCCAAATCAGGTCATACCTATGGCATTCAAAAGATAATTTAGAGGGCTACTATAGGGCTGAATTTTAGATATTGAAGATCCCCAACTACAGAGATAATTCAATTTCAATATCGAGCTCCTCAAAAGCAAGTAAAAGGTGTGTATTTGTTTTCCAAATTGCATAAGTCTTGTTTGAATAATCAAGTTGAATTGATTCCAAGGGCATATTGTAGAATAGATATCAGTATTGGATTCTAAAATGGCCCCTAAAAATAATTCAATGCCCATCAAGCCTTTAGAAGGCTCTACTATGACTCATGAAGACGAAGAATGGCAACATGACATATCAAAATTACAAGAGCAAGTGCAACAAATTTCACTCTCGCAAAGAACAACAAAAAATGAAATGGAAGTTTTGAAGAAAGGTATGGAAACTAAGATGGATGGTTTGAAGAAAGGCATGGAAGCTAATATGAATGGTTTGGAAGCTAAGATGGATGGCATGGAAGTGGGCATGGAAGCTAAGATGGATGACATGAAAGACAACATGGAAAACATGAAGAATGATCTAAAAGCATACATGGAAGGCTTGATGACAAGCTTAAAACAAGAAATTATTTCTAATGGTGGAAATATAGTAGAAGAAACTCATGATGAGAACAAAATAAATGTTAATTGTGATTTCATAAACTCTAATGTTGGCGGGAAGAACCACCATATTCCAAAAATGGATATGAGGAAGTTTGATGGAAAGGATCCTGTAACATGGATACTACAGATGGAGCAATATTTTGATCTCCATAACGTGCAAAACACACAAAAGGTACGCATTGCAACTTACATTTAGAACAAAATACATTTGTATGGTATCAATGGCTTTGCTCCCGTAAAAAAATTGTCACTTGGTCAATTTTTACGGAGGAAATGATAGCACATTATGAGGATACAAAGAGCAACACCTTCTTTAGCCAATTGATAAATCTCAAACAAAAGGGTTTAGTGGGCAGCACATTGAGGACTTCCAAAAATTGAATATAAGGGTAACTGATATTCCAGAGGAACACAGGATTGATCTCTTCATAGGCACTTTAAAGGATAACATCCAACATGAAGTTCGCGTTTTGGAACCCGATTCATTGGAGAAGGCATTCAGGTTGGCAAGAAAAGTTGAATGTAAAATTATGGCGACAAGGAAGCCTACCACTCAATTCTATAAAGAAGGAAGTGTTGCTACGCCTAGATTTCCACAACCTACAAGGTTGACACCACAACAATTGGAAGAAAAAAGAGAAAAAGGGATTTGCTATAGTTGTGATAGCAAATACACTAAAGGTCATAAGTGTGCTGAGAATAAATTATTTTACATAGATTGTGAAGAGGAAGAAGAAAATGAACAAGAAGAGGATATACACCAGGAGCCAACCCTAGAAGAGGAAGAAATGAATCCGACCATATCGTGTAATTCTCTGGCAGGAATTACCACTCCTCAAACTCTCAAGATAGCAAGACAAATCAAGAAGAAAAAGGTAATAGTGTTGATTGATTCAGGTAGCACCCATAATTTTATTCATTGTAAGGTAGCCGAGGAATTAAATTGTTTTCTATACCCAGCACCAGAATGTCAAGTGATGGTTGCAAATGGAGGAACTATAAATTGCTCTGAAAAATTCCATAATATCAAGCTAACCATGGGGGAATATGTATTGAATAGTCCAATGATTTCCATTCCTATGGGAGGTGCTGATGTTGTACTAGGAGTACAATGGTTACAATCTTTGGGGACGGTAGCTTTTAATTTTCAAGAACTTTTCTTGAAATTTTTTTCATAAGGAAAGGAAGTCGAATTACGGGGTATTGCGGGGAAGCCAGGAAGGATAATAAGCTCTAATGTCATGACAAAGCTTCTAAAGAAAGAACAGCGAGGCGTAATTGCACAATTATGCTCACTAGAAGTTCCAACATCAAAATCATCTATTTCTGCAGATCTCCAACAAGTCTTGGACAATCATTCCAAGGTGTTTGAAACTCCCAAAGGACTCCACCTATTCGTGATCATGATCACGCTATTCATTTGATTCCAGGAAGTGTTCCTCCAAACATCAGGCCTTATAGATATCCTTACTTCCAAAAAAGCGAAATTGAACGTATGATTGCAGAAATGTTAGAGGCGGGTATAATTCAACCCAGTCAATGTTCTTTCTCTGCTCCTGTAGTATTGGTACACAAGAAGGATGGATCATGGCGAATGTGTCCGGATTATAGGGAGCTCAATAAGCTCACCATTAAAGACAAATTTCCCATTCCTGTGATTGATTAATTATTGGATGAATTACATGGAGCAATTTATTTTACCAAGTTGGATCTTCGTTCAGGATATCATCAAATTAGAATGAAGACTAAAGATATTCCAAAAATAGCATTTCAAACTCATGGGGGTCATTATGAATTTTTGGTCATGCCTTGTGGCCTTACCAATGCACCTTCTACATTTCAAGGGTTGATGAATTCCATTTTCAAACCCTTCCTTAGAAAATTTGTGGTAGTATTTTTTGATGATATACTAATCTACAACATGTCTTGGAAGGATCATGTTGAACATGTTGAAAGGGTGCTCAAACTATTGCAGGAGAAACAATTATATGCAAAAACATCCAAATGTTTCTTTGGAGTACAAGAGGTGGAATATCTGGGTCATATTGTATCTCAAGAGGGTGTTAAAGTAGACCCTAACAAAATTAAAGCCATTAAGGAATGGAAAGTCCCTACAACCATAAAGCAGTTGCGAGGATTTCTCGGGTTAACAGGGTATTATCGCAAGTTTGTTAAGAATTATGGGAGAATAGCAGCACCTCTAACAACATTATTCAAGAAAGATGCATTTTCATGGACTCCTGAAGCAACTAAGGCCTTTGAACGTCTTAAAGAGGCAATGTGCCTAGCACCGGTCTTAGCTACCCCAGACTTCACAAAAACCTTTATTGTGGAATGTGATGCCTCAGGAAATGGAATTGGTGCAGTTTTAATGCAGGAAGGAAGACCCATTGCTTTTGAAAGCCTTCCAATCAAAGGAAAGTATTTACAGAAACCTATTTATGAGAAGGAAATGTTAGCAATACTGCATGCACTAAAGAAATGGCGAACTTACCTAATGGGAAGACACTTCAAGGTAAAAAATGATCATGATAGTCTTAAACACTTTTTGGAACAAAGACTATCTTCAGAAGAGCAGCAAAAATGGGTCACAAAGATGTTAGGTTATGACTTTGAAATAATCTACAAAAAAGGAAAGCTTAATGTTGTTGCAAATTCACTCTCAAGAAAGAATGAAGAGGTGGAAGCATTGCTTTGTGCCATTTCTATTATCCAACCAGATTGGATAACCGAAGCAAGAGATGAATGGAAGAAGGAAAAATATGTATGGACACTCATTCAAAAATTGCAGCAAGATCCTAGTACATCTGATACATTTAGTTGGAAAAATGATTCATTATGGTACAAATATCGCTTATATCTTTGTAAGAATTCCCAACTAAAACAAAAGATTCTTCCGGAATTGCACACTTCTCCTTTAGGAGGACACTCAGGATTTTTAAAAACTTACCACAGGGTGAAGAAAGAATTTTTTTGGGATGGCCTTAAATCTAATATTCAAAAGCTTGTGGTGGAATGTTTGGTTTGCCAGCAGAATAAAGTGGAGAAAATTAAGACCCCAGGACTTCTACAACCTTTATCCATTTCAAGTCAACGTTCAGAGGAGATTTCAATGGATTTTATCACAGGTTTACCTAAGTCCGGAGGAAAGAATGTCATCATGGTTGTAGTTGATATACTTACCAAGTATGCACACTTTTGTGCATTATCTCATTCATTTAAAGCAAGTACAGTTGCTACTACATTTGTGGACATAATTCAAAAGCTACATGGAAGCCCAAGGGTTATTGTGAGCGACAGAGATCCCATTTTTACTGGAAATTTTTGGACGGAGTTATTTTCTTGTTTGGGTACTCAATTAGCTCATAGCTCATCTTATCATCCTCAATCTTATGGTCAAACTGATATAGTAAATAAATGTTTGGAAGGATATCTTCGTTGTTTTGTATCTGATAAACAAACACAATGGGTCAAGTGGTTACCTCTTGCTGAATGGTGGTATAACACTTCCTTCCATACTGCAGCAAAAATGACCCCATTTATGGCACTTTATGGATATCATCCACCATCGATCACATCATCTTTAAGCGAAAATTCGAAGGTTCAAGCAGTGGAAGATCACATCGAGCATCAGCAAGAAGTTCTCCAACTCTTAAAGGATAACCTGAATTTGGCACAAAATCGAATGAAACAACAGGCAGATCAACATCGCAGCTAGAGAATTTTTGATGTAAGAGATTGGGTATTTTTACGGCTACAACCATACAAACAAATGTCCCTCAAGCAAGCTAAGAAGGATAATAAATTATCACCAAAGTACTATGGTCCTTACAAGGTGTTGCAAAAGATTGGTACCATGGCATACAAATTGGAGCTTCCTTCTTCTTCGCGAGTACATCCAGTTTTCCATGTTTCATGCTTAAAGAAGGTTATAGGTGAAAATATTCCAGTTCAAACAATATTGCCAGAACTTGATGAGGAAGGAAAAATCATATTGGAACCTGAAGCGGTCACGGAAACAAGAACTCGACAACTACGAAATCAATCAATTTCAGAGTATCTCATCAAGTGGAAGAACTTACCCACTGAAGATTCTACATGGGAGGATGAGAATTTTATACAAAAGCACCCAGAGCTACTCAAGCGTTGAGGACAACACTTTTTTGAAGGAGAGGGGTATGTTAGGTCCCTATATTACTAGTATAGTCCCTTATTGTTGTTAGTGTAACCCCCTTATTGTTATTATTGTACCCCTGTAACCCCCATTTTTTTATTATTGTGCCCTTAAATTATTATTGTTAGGTCGGCTAGGATTACATTGTGGCCCCATGGACTCCTATATATAGAAATGAGGTTTTGTAAATTGTATCATCCAAGAATTGTTCATTTATGTAATGTATTGGAGGTTGCCCCCTCGAAGTGGTTTATTTATAAGGCGTTGATAACTCTTTTCTTCTATTTTTGGAGCTGGCTACACAACAGAAAGGATCCAACCACAACAGAGATGAATAAATGAAGATTGTTTACACATTTTTTAGGGATTACGGCCTAAATCAACTATCTAAAACCTAATCAACTCACTAACACATGGTTTAAAGAACATAAGATAGAATTCAGGCCTAATTATGCCTAACACACAGATCAGAAGCAAATTAGTCATGTTTTAGGTAAAAACAATAGTATCTAACAATCCAAGAAAGCCTCCACTGCCACATCAGAGGCTAATTGAATCCTCTCAGCTGCCAAAAGACACCTGCAGCCTCAAATCATTCAAGGGAGGTAGAGTTGTTACCTCAGTGAGTGATATTTTCCTCAATACAGCTGAACAGTTAATTCAACCAAAGGAACTTATTGTAAACTTTCAGCAGAGTTATTGCAAAGATAACTAAGAGCCTTAAAGTCAACAAAATATTCCTAGCAAGCTTAATACTTAATGTAAACCAATTAATACAGAGAAATATCTGAAATCTTCTCTATTGAGCCCCTCAAAGGCCGAGAAATATTAAACTGTATTAATTGAGCCTATAGATCTTTTCTCTCATCCACCTCTTCATTTTTCCTATAAAATCTTGTTGAGGAGCTCATTGTAAAGGGTTGGTTGCAGAACTTTGATGTAATACTTGTGCTCGAAAATTTCTACATATAAATAGTGTTTAGAGGCTCTTGAAGCTCTGTTTGTGATCAAATAAGTTAGGCTGAGAAGAGAAGATGATTTCTGAACTGAAACATTGGACTTGAAGAATGTAACTGGATTGACATCAATATACAAGCTGATTCTTGGGATCCTGGTCTATATCACTGGCGATGTTCTTCCTTTTGTGTTATTGTTTTCCTTTCATGTATGCCATTTTGTCCATTTATTCTCTAATAAAGAACAACAAGCATAGAGTTAGGATTTACTGTTTTTAGTACCCTTCTCTTACTGATAAGCTTTATCTCAATGTTTTCCTCCAAATTTTGTGTTTAAGAATGACTTAAGTTAAGTGTAAACATTATCAAGGAATGTTGGTTTGCCCCTATCTTGATGTGAAAATCTTGAAAGGAAGTTCTTGAATGTTATTTTCATTATATTCTCAGTAGAGTTAGACTAGGAAAGTTTATGGTTTTCCCTGTCTTCTAGTTCTTTCTTCAAAGGTAATTCTGAAAGTTTCCCTGAGAGTATGCTGAAAGAAGTTTAGATTTAAAAGTATCTTATCTGATCTTAGGTTGCACTTTGTTTTTCTTATCTGTTTTCATCCCTTCTGAAAGTAATTATGTTGATTATTGGATTTTTTGTCTAATGAGACAACTTTAATATGAACTTGTCCAAAGAAGTCTATGGTTAGCCCTGTCCTTTGGTTGGTTTTAAACAATTACTCAAAAAGCTTTTCTTGTTTGGAAAGAATGATAAATCCTAGTTGAAATTATTGTCTTTTTCCACCCCTTCAACACTTTTATTGTTTCCATTCCATCATTTTATCTAAGATATATTGTGATATATATGACTTTCCCCTTGGACCACTCTTGAAATTGTTGCACAATTAAAACCTTTTATGACTCCATAGCTCAATGGACTAAAACTAGCATTATATCTATCCTATCACTCAAAGCTTTTTTTGATTGCTTGCAACTTCACACCTTTGAAACTCTTTCATTTTAGGAATTTCCACTCAACTAAAAATCATGCTCAACCATCCAAAAATAAACAAAAACCCCTGTTCTTAATAACTAGCCTAATATCACACATAAAATCCTTAAAGATAAATCAATATTTGCACTTATAGAGAGATCCCTCTCTGGATTCAGGAGGGCTAGATCTTAGAATCCCAAAGTGGTTCCAATGTCCTCTCCACAATTTCAGTCTCACCAATCTGCTGAAATTACAGGGAGATAACATTTCTGGCAACTCCGCTGGGGATTTGAGTATTTTTCATCCTAGATACCTTTAAAAGATCTCAGATTACCCTTTGATTCACGGACATTTGGTATATTAACCAGTTGACCCACTAGGCATAAAATTTCTGATCAAACACTCAGTGTTCAGTGAGTACAAGTATTCCTCTTCAAGCACTACCAAGAAAATGGTAATCACGATAAAAATTATTTGAATCAGTGAAAAACTAAGGAAACCTTAGGATTCTCTTAAGAACTTATCAAAACTTGAAGGATCACCTAGCTTAGCCATAAGAGTAGACTTTATCTGTATCATCACCATAGCTAATTGTTGAAACAGATTTATGACAGTCCTGGAACCCATAGGACTGAAATAACTCAGAAAACCCCAAAAATATTTCAGATTGGTATTCAGATAAACATGGTGGTGGACCATAAAACCTTTTACCTCCAAAAGAGCTAAAAATTTCCACCTGGTGACTCAAAAATCCTAAAAAAACCTTAAGGCTCCACTGGGAAGACCCATTATCATTATAACATCATATAAACTCAGTTAGAGGACTTTAGAATTAAATTTTTCTTTCTTGAAAGATCAATTAGCCTCTTAAACGTTGTCATATTTGGTTAATATTTTCTTATTTAGTTGGGTTTGAAAAAAATAGCGTAGTGTCTCCTAGAAAGATTCATACTAGGGCTTACCCTGACCCAAACCCTCCTGAGATAGTTGATAACCCTGAAAGAATCCTTAGGAAGTCTCCTGAGGTTAAATTTTCAAATTTTTTCAGATGACCCTATAGAGCTAATTCTGTTCCTGAAAACCTTGCAGCTCTACAACAATCACAAGTTGACTTAAGAAATCCATTTAGAACTAGGTCACTTGACGATTTAGATCAGCTAGATTCAGAGTCTCCACTTTCATCACCTGATAGAAGTGAACATCCTGGTAGTAGAGAAACTACACGACCTGATTTACATTTCCTTCACAATTTAGGTGTCTCTCATCTAAGATCAAATCAACAATCTATTGTTGGTACATCCACATCTGCTCTTCATACATCCACTGTTCAAAACACTACATTCCAGCCCACTTTCCCTCTTGTTAATCCACCACTTGTAAACCCCCAACTATTTCCACAACCTCGTATCATGGCAAAATGGTATGCTCCCCTATTCCTTCCTTTACCATTAGTCAATCTTCCACAAGACTATTAGTCCAAGATACCATTGTATGATGCCAGTAATGCTACTACTACTTCACAACATGTGGATAAGATGAATGACTACTTTGACAGAAATGAGATTGATGATGAAACTATCGAACTTAGACTATTTTCTCAAAGTCTAGGGGGAGAAGTAACAAAATGGTTCAAAGGCTTAAGCCCTCGCAGTATAAATGATCTCCAAGCCTTCCATCAGATATTCTTGAAAAAATGGGAAGTGAGAAAAAACCCTCTCCAAATACTTTCAGACTACAAGAATCTCCAAAGAAATGCAGGGGAAAGTGTACAAGACTATTGCACTAGGTTTAACAGTGTTTATAATACCCTTCCCCTAGACCTAAAACCTCCACAAGGCTCAGCATTAAACAATTTTACTGAAGGATTTGATCTTGATATGGCCTATCAGTTGAGAGAGAGAGATCCATTAACTCTAGAAGATATGCAAAAATGGTTTCTTGCTGTGGAAGTCAATTTAATGGAGAAAAGAGCAAGAATGAGGAATGAGAAGAAAGTGTCCTTTATAGAGGAATCCACACCTTCCACATTTAGCTCAAAGATGGAAATAATGGTCTAGGAGATGATGAAAAATATGAGCATACTTGAGAGAGCACAAGCTAGTCAAAATCAAACTACTCCTCAAAACAGAAATCAAAAGCAAAATCAAAATTTTAGAAGAAACCAACCTCAAAACAGACCAAGGGAGGATGATCAATAGATCATTCCTCCTTTTCATCAAAATTATGTAAGTGAGTTGGAAGAAACATTATAACAAACAAAGGAGGATGATCTAAACATGTTTGGAGTAGATAATGATGACTTTGAAGTTCATTACAATAGAAAACAAGGTCTACATACACCCTATGATGACAAAATACCAGAGGATGAGTATTACTATCAGGAAATGGAAAATGTCATCATAGAAACCTCAAAGGAATATGACCTTAGGAGTAAAAGCAGACAAGAAACTCCCAAAACTAAAACCTCTGAAAAATCTGCACAAAACAACATTGTAAATAAACCCAAAGTTACAAAATAGAAGGACAAGACAGTGGCTGGAAATTCTAATAAAGGTAAAGAGAAAAGCACTCAAAGTATTAAAAAATAGATTGCAGACCTTAGTAGCGTTAGCACCTCAGCTAGTGCTCCTGTGAAAACAATTTTGACAAATGTAAATAGAGGAAATCAGCAAACCGATTTTGCTGATAGAGTGGCAGTTAATAAGGCTGAAACAAGCACTTAAAAGAATTATATGCCTTTTAGTTTGGAGCAAGAAATTTCCAGAATCAAGATTTATGTTCCCCTTACTGAATTAGCCACCCAAATGTATATAGATCTCAAATTTTAAAGGCTTTAAACATAGAAGAGAATAATGACACTGTCAATCTTAACGATGACCAGCCAGAGCTCATTTTTGGTCCTAAGATTGAGGGTAGATATCAAGAGGGACTAGTTCCTCCTTTTTATGTTAGTTTAAATGTTCATGACAAAATTTTACATAACACTATGCATGATTCAGGGGCCTCTCATAATTTAATGCCCAAAGCTGTAATGGAGAGCCTAGGCCTTGAAATCACCAGACCTTATAAAGATCTTTACTCCTTTGACTCAAGAAGAGTGAAATGTTTAGGATTAATCAAAGACCTTTGTGTTAACTTAGCACAAATACCAGCCAAAATTTTAGTAATGGATATTTTTGTGGCTGATGTACCCCCAAAATATGGTATGTCATTATCAAGATCTTGGGGAGCTAAGTTACAAGGAATGATGCAGATGAATATGACCTATGCGACCATCCCTGTTTTTAATCAAAGAAGAAGACTTTACAGGGAGTCTCATATGCAATACATGGTAACTAGCCTAGAGAGACCACAAAAATCTCCCCTTTATTCTGTAAACAAAAGCCTTGACTCATTTATCCTTTTCAATGATGAAACAGTCAGTGAACAAGTGACCTTAACTGAATTAATGGCAGATAGAGAGGAGGAGGAAGACAACACAAAAGTGTCAAAACAGTTTGCTAAACCCAAAACTACAGCAAACAAAACACATGTTTAGAGCCACAAATCATTCATCCATTGCTTTTAAACCTTGAAATTCAAGAAAGCAGTCCCCAACGAAATAAAAAACTCGAGGAATTAAAAAGAATTCAGCAAAGTGTCAAAATTCAAGAACAAGCCGAAAGCACGTTAGTTGAAGAGGATAGTAACCAAACCGATGAATTTAAAACTAGTCCTCTTTGGAGTATGAACTTCGACGGGTCTTGCACTAGGAGCAATGCTGGTGCAGGCATATGGATACATAACACCAAAAATAACCACACTGAAGGCCATTCCTACAGATTAAATTTTCAGTGTTCGAATAACATAGCGGAATATGAATCCCTTCTTTTAGGCTTACACTTGTTGTAGAAAGTAGGAGCAAAAAGAATAAAATCTCATGGGGATTCAAAGTTAATCATTAGGCAAGTAGATGGGGAATACAGCGCTAAACACCCCAGACTTAGAGCCTATAGGAATGATGTCATGGATTTATTGAAAACTTTTGAGGAATCCCAACTTATTTTTGTCCCAAGAGAGAAGAACATTCGTGCCCATAGTTTATCTTTTGCTGCTAGAACGTGTTTAACACCATTTGAAACCAAATAATGCACAACTAAAATTAAATTCAGACTAGCTATCCCTGATAACGAGAAATATTGGCAAGTGTTTGATGGAGACAAACAAATAAAAGACTTCCTGCATTCCAGAAATGAATTTGAACTACCGAGTTCAGATTTAGACTATGAAACAGACTGTTCTAATGAAGAAAATCTACTTGATGAAGAAGAAAACTCTCCAAAGATGATTGATATAAACCTATTGTCTAACAAACTTGAAAACACAACAGAAATTAGTTCAGAGTTAGAAACATAAGACTTAGAAACTTTGTAGTCTAACAATCAAAGTTTGCTAAAGGGACTGGTCCCTCTATAAGAGTGGTTTGATTTCAATGATGTGGCCAAGAAGCCAAAACTGGAGCCTGATGAATCTAAAGTTGAAGAGTGTAATATATGTAGTGAACTAAAACCGAAAATGATCAAACTATCTAAGACTTTACCAGCTCACATCAAACTCAAATACATAGAGTTGTTTAAATAATTTTCTAATGTTTTTGCGCGGAGTTATGAGGATTTGAAATCCTATGACACTGAAATAATTCAGCACAAGAAACCTCTCAAGGAAAATCAAAAGCCATTTAAACAAAAACTGCACATAATAAACCCTGTTCAGTTACCTTTGGTTGAGAAGGAAATCAAGAAAATGTATGAAGCTGGTATTATTGTCCCTGTTAGATATTTAGAGTGGGTGTCTAATCTAGTGTCAGTTAGGAATAAAACAGGAGAGATTAGGCTTTGTATTGATTTTAGATACTTAAAAAAATCCTCATTGAAGGACAACTACCCTTTACCCAAGATGGATCATATTTTACAAAGGGTAGTTGGTTCTAAAAGAATTTCTTTGCTAGATGGATACTCAGGGTACAATCAGATTTTAGTACATCCTGATGATCAATTAAAGACAGCTTTTGCCACACCTTGGGGCACTTTCATGTATGTGAAAATTCCCTTTGGTCTAATGAATGTTGGTGCTAAATTCCAGAGAGCCATGGACATTGCATTCTCAGAAGAATTGGGCTACTTCATCATTATATACCTTGATGTTGTCACTGTTTTTTCAAATACAGATGAAGAGCACTTAGAACACTTGAGAAAACTATTCAAGAAATGCAGAAAGTTTGGGATGTCTTTAAATCCAAAGAAAACACTGTTTGGTCTCCAAGAAGGTAAAATTTTTGGGAAAATCATATCATAAGAGGGGATAAAGATATACCCAAAGAGGATTGAGGCTATATTGCAAATCACTCATCCTAGAAACGTCAAGGAACTTCAATATTTCATTGGAAAGATTAATTTCTTGAGAAGGTTCATACCGAACTTAGCTAAGCTCCTTAGAAACATTACAAACATGCTAAAAAAGGAGCAAGGGGTTAAGTGGACCTTAGAATCGAAGAAGTCCTTTGAACTAGTAAAATAAGCATTAACCAAAACACCAGTTCTAATAAGTCCTGATTTTTCAAAACATTTTTATATTTTTCATTTGCATCAAGACATACAATAGTTGTTGTCCTATTGCAGAACAATCCATAGGGAAAGGAGCAACCCATTGCATTCTTTAGCAAGGCATTGAGAGATGCTCCTCTAAAGTACAAAATTATGGAAAAGCAAGACTTTGCCTTAGTCAAAGCCTTAAAAGACTTCGGAGTTTATATTCCGCACTCCCACATCATTGCCTTTGTTCCAAATTCAGTTGTGAAAGACATTCTAACACAGGACCCAGATGGCAAGAGAGGTAAGTGGATAGCTTTGATACTTGAATATGATTTAGAAATCAAGCCCAATAAACTCATTAAAGGTGAAGGTCTAGTTAGTTTAATGGCTAAATCAAATTTTGAAGTTCTTGATATAAATATGATAAATGATTTAGATGAACAAGAGGAATTGTCAACTCCCATTGTTGAAGATTATTTTATGAATTCCTCTTGGTATGCTGATATTCTATATGTTTTGTTTAATTTGAATACACCTCCTAGTTTATCAAAAACAAAGGCAAAGTTTTTAAAGTTAAAAGTTGTAAACTACTGCATTATAGGTAAATGTCTTTATTGGAAAAATGCAAGTGGGATATTGCTTCAATGTTTGCCTGAGAATGATGCAGAGAAGCTTAAGCAAGAGTTCCATGAAGGATAATTTGGAGGCCACCTCTACTGGAAGACAACAGCCAAAAAAATCCTTAGATTTGGTTACTATTCGCCCACCCTCTTTCTAGATGTGCACAAGATGATAATTGCCTGTCATAAATGCCAACTTTTTGAAGGAAAAAGAAAATTGTTGCCCTTACCTCTGCAACCCATCACTGTTGAAGCTCCTTTTCAACAGTGAGGTTTATACTTCATAAGAGAAATCCATCCTCCCTCATCTGCCCAACATAGATGGATTCTCACTACAACATACTACTTTACCAAATGGATAGCAGCCATCCCTTCTAGGCAAGCCAATGACTCTATCATCGTAGAATTCATGGAGACTCATATTCAATCTTGACTTGTATGCTTTTAAATTTTTTGTTTTAGAAGTTAGAGAATAAAAAACTGTTAGACAGTCTAATCCTAACAGACGTTAGTTTTGGTAGAGAAGCTTATGAACTCAACTGTTTAATCTGAGTTCATGGAGAAATAAGAAGTAGACTTAGATTAGGTTTTTTCTTTCAAAAAGAAGAAGATGTTTGTGAAAGAGTTGCCAATCCAAATGCACTCTGAAAGAAGAAAAAATGTTAGATCATTAGGATTGGGTAGGTAGAAATATTGTTTAATAGAGTTCCATTGTTTTTTATGGCTTTTAACATTATCAGAACAGAAGAAGATCATCCAAGTAAAGAAAGTTGTAGCCCAATGGATGAGGCATTGATTAGCCCCCCAGAGAATACAAATATAAAGTTCTTGATGCCTTCAAGAAGGCACCATCCGCATGTGGAGCCACTGTTAGCCACCTATAAAAAATTTCATATTGCTATAGGGTAAAATTCTTGGGTTGTTGGTTATCGTATATCCCTCTCAGGGCTTTTCGGTGCCCGAGAAAGACAGTAAGATTAGCTGTACAGTTCAAAAATATGGCATATACATGTTCATATTAACTTAAAACCACTTGATGGAAAAATATAGAAGATTACCTCTTTAATGATCTTGGAGTCCTTTGGAGAGCACTAGGTAGCGATGCAACGTTTCTCCTTCACCAGCTCCAAATCTAGGTACAACAATCAATTAAAGCACCCATTTAATTTCTAACATAACATGCATTTCCTATCAATTAAGTCAATATATAACAAACATTTAAAATGTGCACATCTAAGCCATTCATCTCATGCTATATAAGTGATTAAATATTAACGACAATATCAACGCATAGAATGGAAAAAACAGATACAGTTCTATTGATTTATAAAAAAGGAGGATTATAGCTGTTGGTTGCACCAATACCTCCTCAACCTTCCAATCTCTCTATCTCTCAAAGTGGTGATGTCTTGATCAACAAGTTCTCAATGAAACTCTTTGACCTTTTACCTTCACACTACAATAATGATCTCTACTTCACAAGTATTCAAAAAATTGACAATCCTTCGACCTTGAACCAAGATCCTTCATCTCCATTTTATAGGAGATGGAGAGAGCAATCATTGCCCTTCTCTTTCCACCAGTTCTGAATAGAGAAAACCAAGATGTTTCCCCAACCTCCATGATTTTTCCTTCTTTGAGAGTTCATTTTTTTATGGAAATGCCCAATAAGAGATTAGTGATTTGCAGTTTCCTTTTCGTACTGACTCTCTTGTGAGAAAAAGCTAGATATTCAAATCATTCTCCGCGGTTTTTTCCCATTTAAAACTTAAAACACAGGTAACGATTCCCTCTAGTGTAAACAGAGCGTTTCCCTAGCCACTAACATGGCCCATTCACTGATCAGTTGCATTATAACGCTCTTGTGTTGTTATAGAGAGGCGTTACCTTGGCAGAAATAGGTTTAATTTAGGTCTTTGTATTCCTTTCATATTTGTCTTCTCCTCTGAGATGATGAGGAGGTATTTTGACCTGTAATAGATGCCCCCTAAAGTGTGAGGTCAGAGACGAAGACGATGACCGAAATACTTTACAAAGTGTGTAGTAGAGATAAAGAGATTGAAAGACTAAGGAAAACTTGAAACAACAACATATGTCAGAAAATATAGTATCTGCCTTGAGTCGGGCATTCCCATGCTCAGTAGCTTAAACAACATGATTTATCTAGAATAGAGATATGAAGAATCTGTCCACTGATAAGCACAATGTGGAAGTGTCTGTCATAACAGGATCAGGTTGAAGAAGTTGTATCCATAAACAATATCACAACTTGCGGAAGGGAACACAAATTTAATGATTTAACCTTTGCCCCAAGGTCTTGACCTCCGATTCACTTAAACTGCATATTTCTCAACATGTGAATGAAAGAGCTGTCATCGAACATGTGATAAATCATCTGATTACCAGTCGATAATGAAAACTGTTAACAGACGCGAAGGTGGCCACCGATAATGATGATGGTCCCTAAGATGCACAGTACAATCTAGCGAGTGTGAATGAATGAGTTGAAGTCGAACACTCGTAGAATCATTCGACCAGGAGCTAATGATGAAGACTCCTAATCAAACACAACACTACCTGCCACTGATTTCTGCAAGTATCTGGGTACTGATGGGTTTCTGGATCAACTTCCTAGATAAGATGTTGAAGTCTATAGGAAGAGATCTGTTGAAAGGTAGGCACTGAGGCGTCCTACATCAATAAAAAAGAAACGGAAACCAACTAATTTTTTTTATGATTGAGATAATGAAGAGTAAATGGGGATGTCAGACGATAAATAATTTCTGGCATAATGAGCGGTTTGGTTGATAACAGGAGCAGTAGATAGCGAGATCTGCTTGAACAATAGAAGGCACTATAATAGGGTACTAGGCAGCTGAGGCTTAATGAACACCAAAGAGTGTGTTAGGGTTTTACCGGTGTAGGGACACTGGGAAATGAAGGCTAATACTCATAGATGGTAGGGTTCGGCTAACTGCGAAAGAGTTTTCTGGGAAGTGCCATGTTCAAGAATTTTGCTACCAAATCGACCTTTCTGAAATGTAATAGAGGTAGTATCCATTTTGTCCAAATTTTTCGCCGTCTGATTAAGTTTAACGAGTCCAGACGAGTAAAATCGGTGAATTTTTCATGTTTAGAGAGTCTGAAAAATATCATAAAAGACAACTCTGTGCCCCATCTAATTAGGTTTAACGAGTCTAGACGAGCAAACATGGTGAATTTTTCATGTTTAGAGAGTCCAAAAAATATCATAAAAGAAAACTCCATTGGGGTACCTTTGTCATGTCTTGATAACCGGGCACGACAAAGGGATAATAGTAAGTTCGAAACAGTTCATTTTCCATGATTTAGTCCATCGAAGCCGGAAAAGTGAGAAATATATGTTCGGTGGACGTCTACCTCATTTTGTTATGAGTACGAGGAGATGAATTAAACTCAATAATCTTTGTGAAATTTTAACAAGTCCAACAAAGAAACACTCGGTGCCCTTCGTGAAATTTTAACGAGTCACGTGGAGAAAACTCGGTTACTTTTTTAGTTTAAAGAGTTTTGAAAAAGAGGAAAAGAATGGCTCCTTACTCTCTGTCGTGGTAGTTTAACGAGCCTGACAAAGACAACTCAGGGTTTTTTCAGTTTTATGAGCGAGAAAAAGGTTCCTAAAAAGAAAGCTCAGTGCGTCTTCATAATTTTAACGAGCCTGAAGATGAGAACTCTAGGTTTTTCAGATTAACGAGCAAGAAAAAGACCATAAAAAGAACGCTTGATATCAACTTCGTATAAGTTTAATGAGTCCGAATAAGGGAACTTGAAGTTTTGCGGATTAACGAACAAGAAAAATACCGTAAAAAGAACGCTCGATTAAACATGAGTATGTCTACATATAAATATTGATCACCCATCAGAACATCAATACCAAATCTCAATAGTTGCGGCACATGCGCAGCAAGAATTCACGGCTTTTGCCAACTAGCGTAAAAGAGTCATGCTCTAGAATTTGCTATAAGAAGGTCGGAAGACTTTCATTTTCACTGTTTTGAGTGCTGTGAAGGAGCTCTGGGGTGAAAAGGGGTGAAAACTTCAGCTGACGATTACAGTCAATTTGGGCAACGGTTTTCCTCCCGCGAGATCCAGGTAAGAGCTAAAACCTCCTGCTATAATTTAATTGTCTTTTTGTTAATTTTTGCTAGTTCAAAATTAGAAAATTTTGAGGCCGTAAATTTTTTTTTGCATCTAACGCGGGACAGAAGTATAAAATTCGCGTTAAATGCATAACCCGTGAAGAGATACTGCGTAAGCACGCTCTGTTTTGTACTAGAGCCAGTGTTAGGTGGACCGTGTTTTTTAGCAACTCGTTTTTTACTGTTTTGAAGTGGTCCAGGCGAGTTTTGATCGGTTGAAAATGTTGCATTTGCAGGTATTCAACTGTTAATCATGAGTATCTGGCAAGAGAGAGAACATGAGCGGGAACAACGAGAGATGGTGATGGATGCTGCAAGCATGATGGCTCTCCGTAGATGTGGATTTCTAAAGTATGCTCGCTTAGAACTGATGAGGGGTCAAGAGGACCTCCTGAGGTGGCTAATCCAGCAATGGGACGAACGGCACCATGTCTTTCAGATTGGGGGCAATGAGCTCTCAATCGAAAAGGATGATGTGTAATTTTTGACCAGCCTATCATGTCGCGGGGCGAGGCCCAACTTGACGGAGTCCAGAGCTAACTCGCATTCCACTACTGGTCTGATTCATGCGCACTGCATACATGACACTCAGGCTGTGAGCAACTGGATACCGATCGCACAGGTGACTTTGAGACCACTGCGGTCTATATTATGGATGATTGTTCACTTTGCATGTGCCAAGAGTCAGCATGTGGCCACCAAGGCCCAGATGCTCCTAGCCTTGGACTGTATGTAGCCTCAGGTTTTTGACTAGTGTGACGAAGTTGTCCGTCGGGTCCGAGCAGAGCTTATCGCATGTAAGACCCGTACCCAGAGAGAGTTTCGGTACGATACACTGATTGTCTCTTTCATACTAGAGTGGATACCACTGATGAGGCCCAGGATCATTACAACGCCATTAGGTCCACGTGAGCCGAGGCAGGCTCAATGGGCCGCTTTGCTTCCGCAGACTGGAGAGGGTCTTGTTCGCCACTGTTTTGATGATGGATTTTTTGATTGGCTCAACTCATAGATTATTATGATTGAGGATTATCCCTATGCAGGGATGAACTTCACAGGAGATCCGGAGTTAGTGTTGCCCCTTGGCACCTAGTGGGGGCTTGATGGTAAGAAGGAAATGATCATTGTATTCTAAATAAGTACTTTGTTTTTTTGTCTTTTGAATGTTTATGCAATTTTTTTTGTTGAAAAAAGGGTGAAAATTATGTTTTGACATGAAGTGTTTGTTTTCTTGACACATATGTGGAACCTGTCCGGCCAGTTGGGGGCCCTCGCTAAGCACGGCGAGGACTGCAGCTACCCGGGGTTGGTGCACTAGCAGAGGATGCAGAAGCCGGCAAGGATGATGATGCCCAAGTTTTACATGAGCTCCCCAAAAACATGGAGGGTTTTAGTATGGGCATACCACGCCTTCCTATGCGAGAGGTTCCAGTTCGTTTGCAGCGGCATACCATCGGTGTGCCAGAGTGATACTTGGTCCCTCTTAGGAGGATAGCTAGAGAAGTTGTATGCTACCATGATCATCAGGCCTAGTTGGCGGAGCGGATGTATTAGTGTCAGAGCGTGGCTTAGTGTAGCCAATTTTTTGTAAAACACCCTAGTTTTGGAAGATTTTTTGATGTAACTATTGTTCTGGACATGACATATATATATATATATATATATATATACATATACATACTTTTTTGGTGATTTTGTGTTTTGTAGTTTTTTATGTATTTTCAATGGGATAAAAATATATATAATCATGAGGAAATATTTTATAGTAAATGCGACAAATTCCAATCTAACACAGTTTTCCAAAGAATCGGCTAATGTATTAAATTCTCTAGGAACATGCTCAAATGTGATTGTTTGAAATTGACGTTCTAAAATTCGTACTCTTAAAAAGTAACGCAACAAGACTGGATGAAGGACACGGTAACGATTGTTTAACTACATAATGACGAGTTGGGAATCTAACCTGACCACTAAATTGGATATGTCACGAGATGCCGCTTCCATGAGGAGTTGGATCACTGACATGTACTTGGCAACATTATTGGTGGCGCTACCCAGGAAGATTCCCCTAGAACCAAGGAGGTCTGACTCAGGAGTGTAGAAAACCCAAGTAGCTGAAGCAATGCGTCTAGTGTGACGACCAGCCCCGTCCGCATATTCGACGTATGATAAAGAGGGTGACGGAATTTGTGTGAAATAAAAAGATTACATGAGAAAAAACACCACAAAAACCAAAAAATATCCAGAGACATCAAAACAATAAGCAAAACTTATATACACAAAATTATAAAGCATATGCCTAGTACGAAACTAGGCAAAATACTTCTTTAAATAGAGCTCGTTGCAGGGCTCCGCGAGTGGAATTCCATTACAGTCCTGAAGTTAGTAAGCTCCCTTTGAGAGGACTTTAGTGACGATGTAAGGACCAAGCCATAATGGTTGGAGTGTTCCTGCCCCCAATAGATCATGTTTCTGATCGTAAAGTAGAACAAGATTGCCCTCTTGGAAAGAACGAGGCTTGACAGATTTTTCGTATTGAGCTTTGACTCGGCACTGGTGAGCTTCGAGTGCTAGTGTAGCATCTCGAAGATTTTTTTCCAAATGATCGAGTGAGAGAAAGTTCTCTTCTGTGGCGGTGGTGCCAGGCAGGAGTTCAACGACAAGTTTGAGTGATGGAATTTCACACTCTATTGGAAGTACTACCTCCAGGACGAAAGCAAGTTGGAATGGCATGAAGCCTGTGGTAGTTTTTACTAACATTCGGTATGCCCATAACGTGGAATACAACTTCCGATGCCATGTGGTTTTATGGTTTCCAACCAATCGACGAATCATGGTTTAGAGGATGCCATTTACGGCTTCGACTTGACCATTAGCTTGAGGATAATAAGACGAAGAATGATTTGATGGAAACCTAGCATGGATGTTAATTTGGTCATCATATGATTCTGGAAGTGGGATCCATGATCTGTGACAATAGATAGGGGTACACCGAACCGACAGATTACCTCATTAAACAGGAAGAGAGCGGCAGTTTCGCCATCAGCCTTGAAAGTGGGAAGGGCTTCTGCCCATTTCATAAAATAGTTGACTGCAACCACGATGTAGTTGTGTCCATTTTCTGAAGTGGGATTGTAGGTGATGAAGTCAATTCCCCATTTAGCGAAAGGACCAATGGAGATAACCGGATGAAGGGGGGCAGGATGAGCACGCATTTTCTTTGTGAAAATTTGACATGGATGGCACTTCTAGACTATTGTAATGTAGTATTTAAACAAAGTGGGCCAATAGTAACCTGCGCGTAAGATTTTGTGGGCAGTAGGTATGCCCGAAAGATGACCACCGCATGCCCCTACGTGGCAGTCATTCAAAACGCATTCTGCCTCATCGAAAGTGAGACAACGTCGGAGAATAGTATCAACACCATGCCGATATAGTGTATCGTTTAGCATGAGGTAGTGCTTTTCTTGGTGGCGGATACGACGACAGTCGTCAGACGTGAGAGTTGGGTGGAAGCGTTGGGCTTGTAGGTATACAAAAATGTCTCCATACCATGGGTCCGAAGAATCGACCAAGTACATAGATTCATCAGGAAATGGATCATGAGCTACTTCTCTTGGGTTGATTCGGGGAAGATTCGATAATAATTCGGCAAAGACAAGGGATTTATTTTCTTTGGCAGTCGTGAAGACCAAATAAAATTGCTAGAGGATTACGATCCATTTGGAATATTTTGCTCCAATAATTTGTCTAGACAAGATATGTCGCATGGGATTCTCCAAAGTAATAACCGTAGTCTGTCGCAGCAATATATAGTGTCGGAGTTGGGTGACGGAAAAAAATACCTCCAGAGAAAGTTTCTCCACATGTGAATAACGTAATTAAGGTCCGATTAGACCTTTGGACAAATAGTATATCACATGTTCACTGTCGTCACTATGAACTTGAACCAGAACTATTCCAAGTGAGGATTGTGAGGCTGCCAGGTAGAGGAGAAAGTCGCCTGAATAGTCAGGGGCACTAAGGAGTGGGGCTAAAACAAGTGCATGTTTTAAAGCATCAAATTACCATTGAGCTTTGTCATCCCACAAGTATAGTTTTCCTTTCTTCAATAATCACATAAATCCTTTCGTCATCTCGGCATAATTAATGATGAGTCGACGTAAAAATTTTGCCTTCCCTTGCAGACGTTGGAGTTGAAGGATGGATTGTGGTGCCAGCAATTCAACAATCACCTTAACCTTATCAGGATCAACCCTAATCCTGTGCTTGGAGACAATGAAACCTAACAGACTTCTGGACTCGACCATAAATATGCACTTATGAGGATTCAAACGTATATCATAGAATCTACACCTAGAAAAAAATTCTTTTAGATGAGCAAGGTGATCATGTCATTTCTTGGAATGGGTTGGAAGGTCATCCAAGTAAGCTTGTACAATATGTCGAATGTCATGAAAAGCGTAGTCCATAGCCCGCTGAAAAGTCGCTCCAGCATTCTTCAGTCCGAATGGGAGTTTTCGATATGCAAATGTGCCCCAACGATAGATGAAGGCAGTTTTATGTTCGTCATATTTTTTAATTTCAATCTGGTTATAGCTCGAGAATCCATCCATGAAGGAAAAAGATTCGCATCTGGCACAATCGTCGAGAATCTGATCAATCAATGGTGTAGGATAATTGTCTTTAGGACAAGCGGCGTTCAGATCGAAATATTCAACACAAACTCAAATGGTGCCTTTTTTTTTATCAATGGGAACCGGATTGGAAACCCATTCCGTTAAAGGAACGGGATAGATGAAACCATCGTTTAAAAGTTTTTCTACCTAAATCTTGATGGCGGCTACTTTGCGTGGGTGGACAGGTCTGAGTCGTTGCCGAACTGGTTTAGCATTGTCATAAATCTTGATTTCGTGCTCGACGATAGATGGGTCTATGCCGGGCATTTTGTCATAAGACCAAGCAAACACATCGCGGAATTCCTTGAAAAGGGATGTGAAGCACGCAATTTCCTCAAGATTGCAGTCGGCTCCAATCTGAATATTTTCCACGATACTCGTTTTGACCGAGATATCAATGAGCATTGTCTTAGAAATATTACCCATGTTCGCTTCTGAATCGATAGTTTGAACAGTTTTGTAAGCGGAGGGAACCATCTTAGGTTGTTCAAAATATGGGATTTCAGTTTTTATTGCTTCCGAGTCAATCATCGAAGCGCGATGGTGAAACTCTCCCAAAGGTCGTTCTTCTAGAGACATGATCTCTCGAATAGCTTCGTCTGTAGGCAATACTTCATTGAGGAGATCCTTAGAGAGATCTGTGATGGGTGGGAGGTTTGTAACGTTGGTCAAAACCATAGCAGTGGAGGGTTCAGATGTGATTTGGATGGCTTGGTAAGCTAACTCGGCCGGTGAGAGCGGCATCTGATCTCCGTAGGAATCAATTTCTGAAGGTTCCGAGATGATCCATGGGTCTATAGAGCCATCCAAAGTGGTGGATATCATTGCAACCATGTTTGGGATCTGTGGCGGCGGGAGAGGAAAACAACCCAGTAGGGAAGATGCCTTCAGAAGACCGGTACCGATACTGATGTAAGAGTCAGGAAAGCCTCCTATTAGGGGTACAGTGCTACTTGGTAATGTGGCATAATCAGGGGTGCAGAAGGATAGCTGATCCACTATGACTATTTTCCCATCCAATGGAAATAGGATGAGTCGGAAGACCGAAGACACAATGGCAGTCATGGCATAAGACCAACTGTGACCAAGCAATAGATTATAGTCTAGATGGTGCTCTACGACTTCAATGTCCACTTTTACTGTTTTCCCACTCAGAGTGATGGGAAAGCTAGCAAGGTATCCTTTTGGGAGGAACGTGTGGCCAACGAAAGCTTTGAGGGAATTCGATGGCGGGGTGAGGGTAGGAGAACCTAAATTGAGCCAGCAAGCTTGTGAGATAACGCAGGTCAAATCACCTTCATCTATGACAGTGCGATGGATTGGTCTCCCTTTCGACACAACCTGCACCTAGAATGCAAGTTGGTGTGAGAGGCGAGGTTTGGATTTTTCCATATCAAAGATAACTAGCATGGAATCCTGGGGGTCTATTCCGCCAATGGTCGAAAGCAAGGCTTTCCTTTGTGCTGGACAGGTTTGTAATACTTTGAGAGCAGACATAGCTGAAGGTGCCTACACCAAATCTTCTACAATGTTGTAGTTTTAGGCTTCACGTGCAGAGGTGTTATGAGTCATGCGTCGAAGTGTCCCTTTGGGGGGATGAATCACGGGGTCAGCAGTAGGCCGTTCGATATGCAAATCATTGGGCGGCGGTGGATTTGAACTAGTACTAGGTTCTTGAGCATCTATGGTAGGATTTCCATAAAGCTTGGCTCGATTTTGAAGTTCAACACTCTCAATGCCATAAATGGCAGATGGTCCTTCGCCGGAAGGATGTGAACCACCATTGCCCTATTGATGGGGTTGTGGCAGATTGTCAGCCATGTGTTGATGTTGCTGCTGCTGATTAGGGAAAGGATTATGAAGAACGACAGGTGTTCGCCCAGAATCCTTGTTGGAAATAAAATCGGTGCATTCCTACAGCCGAGTACATTTGTATGTCAAGTGGTCCTCCGCACAGATCTTGCAAGGAAATTTCATGGGTTTATCCTTCCCTTTGTCATTTTTGGCAGCGTTTTTCTTATTAGGGTTATTCTGATTATCTGACTGCTCTTCCGAAGAAGATGTCTTTTTCTTGTTCTTCTTATTTTTGCCGCTAGGTTTTTGTGAGGTTTGCACATAATTTACCTCAGAAGTAGGAAGAGTAGTCGTTTATTGAGGGGCAGTGGCAGCCGAAGATGGTTGGGAGGCTTGCCCCTGAGACTGCTTTGTGGCCACACCGGAGATTATGCCAATGAGACCATCGTCATGTGCTCTGATTTTCTGAGTGGCTAGAGGATTTGGGTTACCAGGGGCATTGGGGAGTAGATCGTATAGCGTTCCAGATTGTGAATAGATTAAATCCAAATGCTGGGCACGACGAATGCATTGATCTTCTGTAACTGCACTAGAAAGGCAAATGTCTTTAAAGATGTGGTGTGAAAGAGACTTACAAAACCAATTGGCTAAGAGATGATCCAGGATTGGCGCTTTGACTAGCCTCCTCCTATGTCTCCATTCATGAATGTGATCAGAGATGTGGGTGGCGGTATCTTGGCACAACGAGGTTAACAGTTCCGTACCGGTTTCAAGTCTAATTGGTAATTGGAAGTTCTTTAGAAACTCCGTCGCTAAAGCGCCAAAAGTATTGATGGCAGCGCGTGGTAATTCGATGTACCACTTGGCAACATTGCTTGTAAGGGTGCGGGGAAATAGTCGAAGCCGGACACTATCATCCACCATGAAATTGGATATAGACCATAGATGAAAGGTAGTGATGTGTGCGGCTGGGTCGTCCCCTTGTTTCCCGTTGAACTTCAAGATATCAAAAGGAATCTTATGTGGTACTGGAGGCCAGAGCAGCTTGTGATTGATGGGGTCGTTAGTCAGTTTATGGATATCAGGGATGTCCAAAGCTGCCAAAAATGGCAATTGTGGATTTTCCCCCGAATCTAACCAAGGCAGTATGGGCTGACTACTTAGACCAAAGGGTCCACCCATCAATGTGTTACCAGGAGGATAAGTAGGACTTTGATAAAAATTTCCTATAGGTGGATGAGTAGGGGCGTACTGTTGTTGTCCATAGGGCATATTGTATTGCGGGGCGAATGATTGGTTGCCCCCAGTCTAAAAGTGCCCTCCCACTCCAGATGGAGGTTGGGGTTGGTTAGTCCAAATCGATGCAATAGAGTTTCCGGGAGGCATGCTACTACTTGCATAATTTGGGAATGGCATAGACCCTACACCTATATTTGAACCACTTAAGGGAAAAGTATTGACAATAGGTTGTCCTATTTGTCCTAAGGTTTGCAGGGGAAGTGAAATGTTTCCTACTACCTGTGTGCTGGTGACACTGCCCCCTGGTATAGTGGCCAAGGGGTTTGAACTCAGCAGAGGGTTCCAACTGAAAGGGTTGCTAAAAGGCACCGAATTAGTCATACTTGTGGGAGGAGCTACTGTGGGTCCCAACGTGGTCACGGTAGGAGTAGAGGCCGAAGGATTCGGCGAGTTACTGACAGTTGTGATGACCGTAGGGTTGGGATTAGGTATATGTTGACTACTGGAGTTACCAAGTGATGGCATAGAACTGACCACCGACGGGGAGGATGGTGGCGAACCTGGGATGGTTGCCATTGGCATCGACCCTGTGGATGCTAGTGGTGAAAAGGATGTTTGTGCAGCTAAAGACATATCTTGGCTTGGTGGAATCTGAATTATCACAGGCCCCAATGGATTAGTGAGCAGAGGATTGTAATGAGGTACAACCCCTTCCGTGAAAGGGTCGTCCAGAAATTCTGGATGATATGAGGCTATGTGAAGATCAAGATTAGTTAGTGGATACTGCTCTTCCGTAGAAGGCACGGGTTCACCAAGGTTCAATTCTTCCTCAATAGTTAGAGGAGGTAGACCTTGTTGTCGTCGAGACAGACGGCATGGGTCGGAGGATGCCACAGTGACCTGTTTATTTTTTTAACAATTTTTAATGAATTTTGATGTATTATAAAGTCCCAATGACAGTAACCACACACCTAAAAAAGAAAAAAGGACTCTCTAAAATCAATCAGCAAGAAACTAGAATAGGGTGCCCTGTCTGAGTACTATTGTTTGCTGGTGATGAAATATAGTATCACAATAGTATACAGAGAGGGTTGGTCAAAAGTACAGTTACGGTCACTCTAGAGCTTCGCCCGAACCTCAGGCAATAGGTGTAAGCACTCTTGTGAAGACGAGTACCCTCCTAAAGACCGAAGACAGAGTGGGTCCATCTATTTCAAGTACCAGGACAACCCGTCCCAGTCACCTTGTGTAAGTCCCTAAAAAGTATGGCTACTAAAGATACCTCAAACCACAGACATCAGCAGGGGGGTCCACGGTCAAGGAAAATATGCTATATGGGTAGAATACTTAGATCCCCGATCTAGTTTCGACATCCTCGAAGGGAACCACAATATATAACACACCCACTGGATGCAGTCGAAGGCGGGCTACCTTCTTGTGCACCCAAGTGTTGTCTCTTGCTAAGCTCCGGTAAAGGAACGGTCTCAATAATATGAGTGCAGTAGGATTTCACTCATTAATGACTCTAGTTTCAAGTTTTGAGATCTTGGGTAATTTTCTCAATTTTCCTAACCCAAGATCCTAGCCTGAACTACTATTTGTGTGAGCTCAAAAAATAGTAATGTGATTGATTTTATTATCGCTTGATTCTTAGTGTACTTGATTATTATTCTTGTGGAGGGGGAGTGGACATATGAAATGTAATGAGACTCTGACTCAAGAAACCATGCAAAACATGCTCTAAATATTCAATTCGATGAAGAGTATTTCTATAAGGAGAGGTTTCTTTTCAACATCCATGCACTAACATTCAAATAATGCAGATCAACTTTAAAGATTCAGACTTCTATCTACCTCTTCGTAACAGTCTATGAACTAAAATTTTCAGAATTAACGCAGCTAAATGCAGAAAAAACTAAAAAAAAAAATCTTCTCTAAAAAGTAAATGATTTTGACACTAAATTTTCAAACAAGAGCAAACAAACAGAAATGCCAGCTTAGTAAACAAGCACAGGGATTTAGTCAAGGAGATATACTGATGGCCAAAAAAATCTGCAGCTAAAACACAATCACAACAGTGAACAACAAGTTTTGGCTAAGTAACGCACTATCTCTGAGTAAAGACAGCGTTAATCCAGAGACTAACGCACTGTATTTAAGCAGAGCCAGCATTATAATGCACTGGAAAACCTACAGAGGTAGCGTTATCCAGGGAAAAATTCTTCAGATGGTCAAATAGAAACAGGATTGAACTCTTCGAGCTTTTGAAATGTCTACTGGGCATAAGTACTAGTCAGAAGGATATGTGAACAGAGGAAAGAAGAAAGGAGGAAAGAAATAGTCCAGAAACTATGGGGCAATCCCCAGCGAAGTTGCCAATTTTGCTATAGAGTAAAATGCTTGGGTTGTTGGTTATTTTATATCCCCCTTAGGGCTTTCCGGTGCCTGAGGCAGACAGTAAGATTAGCTGTACAGTTCACAAAGATGGCATATACATGTTTATATTAACTTAAAACCACTTTATGGAAAAATATAGAAGATTACCTCTTTAATGATCTTGGAGTCCTTTGGAGAGCACTAGGTAGCGAAGCAGCATTTCTCCTTCACCAACTCCAAATCTAGGTCCTGCAATCAATTAAAGCACCCGTGTAATTTCTAACATAACATGCATTTCCTATCAATTAAGTCAATATATAACAAAAATTTAAAATGTGCACATCTAAGCCATTCATCTCATGCTATATAAGTGATTAAATATTAACAACAATATCAATGCATACAATGGACAAAAAAGATACAATTCTATTGATTTATAAAAAAGGAGGATTACAACCATTGGTTGCACCAAGCCCTCCTCAGCCTTCCAATCTCTCTATCTCTCAAAGTGGTGATGTCTTGATCAACAAGTTCTCAATGAACCTCTTTGACCTTTGATCTTCACACTACAACAATGATCTCTACTTCACAAGTATTCTAAAACTTGACAATCCTTCGACCTTGAACCAAGAGCCTTCATTTCCATTTTATAGGAGATGGAGAGAGCAATCATTTCCCTTCTCTTTCCACCAGTTCTGAATAGAAAAAACCAAGCTGTTTCCCCAACCTCCATGTTTTTTCCTTCTTTGAGAGTTCAGTTGTTTATGGCAATTCCCAATAAGAGATTAGTGCTTTGCAGTTTCCTTTTCGTACTGACTCTCTTGTGAGAAAAAGCTGGAGATTCAAATCATTCTCTGCGGGTTTTTCCCATTTCAAACTTAAAACACAGGTAACGCTGCCCTCTAGTGTAAATAGAGCGTTTCCCTAGCCACTAATGCGGCCCATTCACTGATCAGCTACATTATAATGCTCTTGTGTTGTTATAGAGAGGCGTTACCTTGGCTGAAATAGGTTTAATTTAGGTCTTTGTATTCCTTCCATATTTGTCTTATCCTTTGATCTGATGAGGAGGTATTTTGACCTGTAACACATATCAAATGGTGGCTAAATTATTTTTTGAAGTCTTCAAGAAAAAAAATTATTGTCAAAATTGTTAATTATTGAAGTCTTGTGGAGATGACTTATCCTTAAGTTAATCTTCACTATTGTTTCCCTCTCAATTCTAAAAATTTGTTGTTTTCATGAAGAAAATACTGCTGCAAAAAACCCATTTTTCCCTTCATTTTTACCCCTTCCTCCACTCAAAATTAACCTCCATTTTATCCCCTTTTCCTCCACAAATTTCCTCTATTTTCCCTCATTTCCCTTCTTCCTTTCATAAAAACCCCTTTTATGAGGTTTAAACTCCTTTTTTTCCTTATAAGAAGCTTTCAAATCCTTTGAAAAACCTTGAAAAATCATAAAAAACCCACTTTTGCATTATAGGCCTTAAGCCCTTTTGGCCCTAGCCACCAAACCACTTCCCAACCATATACCCACGCCCAGGACCAAGAGTTAAAGTCCCAAGTGCTTATCGCAATCGTAACTTCCAAGAAGTGGATTTCTTTGGTTATTTAAAAACCCTCGATGCGATTGGCCCCTTTGCTATAAACCCCCGATCCCTTTGCCTCTTCGCAAAACCAAAAGCCCTGCAATCATGCGCTAAAACCTCATATAAAACCCCTCCCTGATGCACACTTTCCTTTGTATTTTATTTTAAACCACATTTTCATATTATAACGTGACCCGCCAGTTCATTGGTTGAAGCCATTCCCAACCGTTGATATGAAACCAATCAACGATCGGAAAAATCTCGCATCAGAGATTTCATTGGGTGCGTTTGAATATTTTATTGATTTTCCCCGATTGGTCACCTCCCGATGGATTATCAGCCATTGATCTCCCCCACTAGGCTCAGATCTGACAGCCCATATTGCTCCATCCCAAAGCCCATCCCTTCGCCTGTGACCTCCACAGATTCATTCTCTGCCATTGAACTGATCCTTAGATCAACGACCTTCGTTCAATCGCATCGGAGATTTGTTGTGCACCATTCCTCTCTCCTCCGCCGATTTCCAATAAAGCGATGAGATCTGGGTCGTCCATCACATACCATCAGACGGTCTAGATCAATCCTCACACCCTTTGTTAAAATTCATGAACCCCGCTTTATAAAGTTTTTGGGGAAATCTCCACCTTTGATCTCTGCAGATCAACGGCCCTCATTAACCCTTTCTCCGCCCGACCCCTCACTTTAAATTTTATTCATTTGACCCGAAGATTAATCTGGACCATTCATTCCTTGATCCAATGGTCTAGAATCAACCCGATAGGCCCAAATCCTTTGGTTCCTACCTTTCCCCAGATCGAATCTCCGCCATCCATTCCTGATTTGACGGTCAAGATCAATACCGCCTTGGCTCTGCCCCACCTTCTTCCACCCATGGAAGTTGTGTTATCGTGCTCTCACCTCCACCATTGGATCTACCTGTCTGAGATATAATGGCCAAGACCCTATATCACCTGATGTTAGTCATCAGTATTTTTCAACTGTTGATGATGACTAGTTTTTAAAGCCAAGTTTTCTAGCAGCTGATCTCCAATTTTTCAAATTTATCAGCTAGAAAACACCCATAAAAATTTTTCCCTCCTACCTCCTCAATCAGTATATGATGAGAAAAGCCTAATTGTTAAGCCCTATCTAGTCTCAGTCATACAAAATTGTCCATCAGCTATAAAGAGAATACTCTGAATCTGTCAAAAGTCTCCCCTAAGTTAGGTAGTGGCACTTTAAGTGATCTTCCTTGGGAAAACTATCCTAAGCCAAAAGAAACTCAGTCTAAAAACCAACCAGTCATAGCTGACCTTCCTATTCTGCAAATAAAGCTTGATGCACCCTTAAGTCGTGCCACTAAAGATTCTTGATGTCTCAGCAGTGTATATGCCAAAAGCCAAACTAATACTAGGTGGATTTACAGTGTTTCAATGTCTTTTTCAAAGCAGAAGTGTACCAGTGTTCCAGAAGAAATTATTAAACTTAACATGAGAAGACAGCTGCTTCTCATGTGGTTTTGAGCTTGGGATGCACGTACTAGTCAGAGAGGTAATTCAATGGACTCTTGCAAACACAATCAAAAGGTTAGTGACTTATGAATAGCAAGTAATACTCTGCAGACATAGGTCAGGATTGCTCTTGTTTTCTAAAGATGCATAAGGATATTCTATCAAATAGAAATACACATCTCAGAGCATGCCCCTCATGGTATTTTGTCAATTTTCACTTTTTATTACTTATTGTGAAGTACTAAGAAAAGATATGTAGTGAAAGGAAAGATTGACACAGTTTGAAAATAGATGAAATGTGACTGTGTAAAACCTCCTCCAAACGTGAGCAGATGGTTAGGTCATTGGTTGAAAACCTCCTTCATTTAACAAGTAGAGGGTTTGGCAATGTGATAAATGCCTCCTTCATTTAACAAGCAAAGGGCCAGGAACAGAGGTGTGGCCTCATTTAAGGGCACAAGGCTAACAATGCTGCAAATAGCCTTAAAAACTTGTTTTACACCTTTTTCTCCAATAGATGAAAACCACTAACACAACAGTGGCGTTTCAAATATTGATTATATGCTTTCATTGATTGAAAGGCAGAGCGTAAGTGCAGTGGGAAAAAATTGAAGGCCTATGAATAGAAAAATGTTATTAAGCAGATGGCCAAGCAATGATATTATGATAATCAAAGAGTTTTGTTTTTTATTCTATCAGAGATCTCCTTCAAATTTAATCTAAAGCTAAAGTGAACAAAGCTTGGACAGGTTCATCAATGTGAAGAAAAGGATATGACAAAATGTCTCAAATTCAAAACAATTTTCAAAGAATCAAGCCATATCACTATCACAAACAAAGACCTCTTATGGACATATGAACAAACCCTGTTGTGGTATGTAATTTCATTAAGATTTTCCAAAGGCTTTTCTCCTTGATCAACAGGCATGAATCTAGCCATCGGTAAGTTCAAACTAGGGTTTTACACACAGTAAAAAATAAATGTCATTGTAAGGGTGCCTCTACAGTCCCTGATGTGACTTTGTGTAGTTTTCCTTTAAAAGACAGAGTTTCATCTTAATGAGAAGCAGTCAAAGGAGTTTTTGTTTCTTGAAGAAGCCTTTTTACTTCAACAAAGGTCATGACTTTGTTGTCATTCAAAAGCAGCCTCCACAGCATTTAAAATCTAAATATGGGTTTGTGTAGTGTTTTAAAGGAAATTTGTGTTTCATTATGACTGAAAAGCCTTTTCAAAAGGCATCCAAAACCCTCACAAAGTAATTTCAAAAGGTGGTTGACTTTATTTTATTTAAAAGGTGGAGAGACAGTTGGAAAAGTCTCATTGTGCAAATTCAAAATGCATATAACGTTCCCCTAAGCTGCCCACTGGAGAAATAAGGAAATTTGAGAAAATTTAAAAGTTTTCAAGGTTTAAATATTGCGCGACGCACCTGGAAAATCACGTGGCGCGCATTTGAGAGAAATTAAATTGGGTTTGCATTGCTGCGTAGTGCGCGGCGTTCCTGTAGCGCATTCACCAACTGCCCGAACAACCAACCCGACTGCCTTTCCATTGCACGACGCTCTTATTTGTGAATGTGCCGCTCACCCAAAGGTCTCCAAAAAGCTATAAAAACTCCTCCAATCAATCAACCAAGGTCCTCAAGCTTTTCTTCGAGGTATTCTACATTTCCTCTTGGCAATATTCAAAGATTGAAAGGGTGTTTTGCGGTGTTTTTTCCCTAAGAAGGAGATAATGATTTTGAAACCATTTCATCATTTAAAAAACATGAGATAGGAAGTGTTAAGGAGATAGAGTTCTAGTCAAGGCTGAAGAAATTTTTCTTATGTATTAGAGGTCTCAAATCAAGTTGGATAGTGTCTTAAGCAGTGACTTTAAGGGCAATTTGTCATATAAAGAGAACGAGACCAAAGCAGTGATTAAACGATGGGGTTTTGGTCCAAAATTAAAGAGTTTTGTTGCTATGAATGCCAAAGATTAGTACAGTGTAGTTTTCTTATGTATTAGAGGTCTCAGATCAAGTTGGAAAGTGTCTTAAGCAGTGGCTTTAAGGTTAGTTTGTCATATAAAGAGAACGAGACAAAAGCAGTGATTAAAGGGTGGGGTTTTGGTCCAAAATTAAAGAGTTTTGTTGCTATGAATGCCAAAGATTAGTACAGTGTTAGGTGGATGTTTTTAAAAATCTTAAAGGACCCTAAATTCCTTTAAGAATAGTGATAGCCCACAGGTAAAACAATAAAATACTATATTTGAATTTCCAAAGGGAAAACAATGATCCTAATTTGAAAACTTGATCATATAAAGAGTCCTCTCTGTATGGTGAAACAGTGAAACCTAGTGCAGCCTCCATAGTTCCAAAAAACATAGTATGCTGCGAAGGTCTTTTAAATCAGTTGGAGGGTATTTTGTTTTATTTTGTGAAGAACAGTGAACAACAAAAGAAAGGTGTTTGGAAGAAAACGTGTTTATGTCAAAACACGATATTATTTCTTCACCAATAAACCACAAACATATATTTTCAGAGTTATTTTCCCAAGCATAGTGATAAGTTGATTTTATTTCATTGGAAAAATACTTGTTTATTGGCATAAAAGAGGACAAACAATGATTTATAAGGAGGAAAAGGTGTGTTCTTGAGAAGCCATTTCAAGGACCATTTGAGACAACTTGTTTTTGTCAGTCAGCAAATATTATCCAAAACAAAATGCCTCCCAAGCAAGACAGTAGAAGTGGCCTTCATAGGAGGTTTGAACCTATTTCAACTAAGAGGTATATTCTCACCCATCAGTCCTTTTTAACTTTCATGAGGTTGGATGTCTAGAGTTTTTTCAAAGGGTGCAGGAGGTGAAAAGTTATTCCCCCTTGACACATATTTGTGCTTTGAGATTTCAAGGGAAGCACTTTCAGTTGGCAGGCTTGGATTTCAAGTTTTCTCCTAGGTCCATTTCCAAGGCCACCAAAATCCCTTATGTCAGAGAGAATTGGTTTAAAAAATGCCACCTAGACTCAGAACAGTACAAACCCTTTTTGAAGCCTGAGCATAGAGATACATGTCCATCCATATTTCCCTTCTCATATTTGTTGACTAGTTATGCCCCCCTCATGAAGATAATCATGAAATAATTCACTTGCAAGGGAAGGTTCTCCTGGGTCTCTGCTTACCATGTTCGGTTGCTCATGCATTTCACAAGAGCCAAATTGTTAAATCTTCCTTTCTTCCTCCATAGAAGTATTGAAAAAAATGGCCTCCACTGTTCAGAAAAAACCTCCTTCTTAGCAGTCAGCTTGCCTTTTCCATCATTCTCTCATCAAGGTTATCATTCTTCATCAGCTTGAGAAGAAGGAAATCTCTTCCGACACTTTCATTGCACATCCAGATTTTGCATTTGTTCCTTCATTCCATATATCTCCTTCACCTTCCACTCACCATCCTTCGCCTTATTCAAGCAAGCCCATTCCCAAGAAGCTCAAATTTCCCGTAATTGAACAAGAAGAAGAGCATGATGAGGAAGAAGAGCATGATGAGGAGGAAGAACATGATGAAGATGAACAACAGCATGATGATGATGAACAGTAGCATGATGAAACAAGGCAGCAAAGGGAGGAAGGGTAGCATGATGAAGAGGAGGAACAAAATGATGAAGAATGGTAGCAAAGTGAAAAAAAGCACAGTGAGGAAGGATAGCAAGGTGAAAAAGAACACAGTGATAATATGCAGCACAGTGATGAAGGACAGCGCCATGAAAAACTCAAAACAGTGAGGAGGGAAATGATGAGGAAATTGAACATTTTGATGAAGGTATTGGTAGCCCTCACAATAGCAAAAAGGATGAGGATGAAGCCCAAAACATTGTAGAGACAGAGCCTCAAAGTCCTAAAGATAGCAAAGGCAAAAGTAAAGAGGGAAGACCTAAAAAAGGAATGTAAAAGGACAGTCAAAGCATCCATGAAGAAACTCAAAACAGTGGCAAGGATGATGAGGAGAGTAACAAGGGAAAAGAGCCAATAGAGCATGTGATAGCTGCCTCTCCTAGGCAAGGGGCCATGCTTTCTTCTCCAAAAGTGGCCAAGCCCCTGACATCAAGGAAAAGGGTGCCTAAAAATATAACTCAAAATTTTACTAGGGCCCTCCGAAGCAAGGGGAAATTTCCCAAGAAGCCCATTGTTGAATTACCCAAGAGGAGGAAGAGTAAGAAGGCCACCCAAAGCAAGGGAAAGGAGAAATAAGAAAGAAACCATGAAAAGGAGGTGGACTTCGACATAATTCAAATCCAAAGTGATGATAGTGACAATGAGGCCCGAATCCTAGAGATTCTCTTGATCAATAGAGAAATCCAAATTGATGCTTTGAGGGCAGATCTAGAGAGGGCTAGAAACTTCAATCACTTTTTGCAAATTCAAAATAAACAGATGAGTGTCCACATGGCAGTATATGAGACATGAGCCATCAAATACAAAAATGAGGCCTCGAAGGCGCAAGTTAAATTGGAAGAACTCATGGGTGAGTTCAATGATAGTGAATATGAAGATCAACCCAGGAGAAAGAGGCCAAGAACCATGGGACTCAGAAAAGCCATTGAGAAACAAAAGGAGGAAGAAGCTGCCCTTCTCCAATGTTTTCCTCTCTCTACTATGTTCGCCCAAGAGATAGAGAAAAATCGAGAAGCATGGCTTGAGAGGGTGAATGATCACTTCGAAAAGAAGTTGGAGAAGGCCAATAGAGATTTGGACCTTCAAACGAGGATGGACGGGCACTATAAGAAGCTCAATCAGTTCACTCGACGGAAATTGAAGGCCACACAGGAAAAACTCAAGGAAGGTCAAAGGAGGCGCCCGGCACCAAAATTGAAGAAATACACCTCAAAGCTCCAAATTTTGGCTTCAGCCTCACAGCATGTTTCTGAAAACCCTTGAGGGTCATGCTCGCCAAATTTGGGCGAAATTCCACAAGTTTTGGTTTTTTGTCATTTTTGGGTTTTTGGCTAAAACTCATGGGCATCGCCATTTCTGTTTGGGGCATCCTCAAAAGATGAAAATGGTATCATTGGATGCCATAATTTCAGGGGCATCTCCTCAGTGATTTTTAGATCAATTGAAGATGATTTTCTCCCTCAAAATGGCGAAAAACACTCACTTTTTCCACACTCTGCCCCGTTTATCAGCAAGGTCTATTTTTTGGTTTTTTACACACAGGTCAGTTTTTTATGGACTTCCAGTGATCATTTTGGAGGAAATTAAGCATTTTAATAAAATAGAAATTTATATATTTCCATCGAGCCACAACAAGCCTCGTTTTGATATCGGGAAGGCCTCCAAAAGTTGTCGGCAAGACAAAGGACTTTCTACTGATATGTTTCTCAAGTATTTTTGTGAAAAATGTACCTTTCTAAAGTGACTTTTCCTCATGTGCGTTTAGCTATTTTTGGGCATGATTAGTTATGAAATGTCAATATATTTCCTTTTTTATCATTTTTTATATATTTTATTAGATATTTTGTGCCTTGGGCTCATCAAAGCCTCAAGGACAAAATCATATATTTTTGATGGGCCAATGAGATTGCAAGTTGCACTAGGAGGTTTTCCCTCATCTTGGCCTATATATTCCAGAATTCATTGTAAAAAAGGCTGAAATTGATGAATAGAATAAATATATGGTTATACAAGCTTGGAAGAAATAGTTGTCTCATGCATTGGATAGTTTCTTGAATGTTTTTGGATGATGAAGGAGGTCTGTTGTTGGATTCCTTGACTTGGTAAAATGGTATAGTGTCCCTCTCTGTTATGTGTCTTATTTTTCATTCATAATTCCATGTTATTTCTTGCTATAAGATAGTAGAGAATAGATTTGACACATGCCCTTGGAGGCACCTCAAGTTTCCTGTTTCTTTATAACTTCTATGTTTTCTTCCTTCTTAGTCATATCAAAGAATCCTTGATTGCTCTTTGATAACTGAAGAAATTGTTTGCTTGTTTTATTTATGGTTTTATGCATGCTAAGTATGATTCACAGTATGCCCTGCTTACTCATGACTTGTCATAGCTCCACCTCTGAAACCTTTCTTTGATTGATTAGATTGTCATTTTTTGAACCAAGGAGGTCTTGTACTGATCTTGCCCTTTTCCTAAAACTATGCAATCTTGCTTCAAAGTGCCCAGTAGCTTGAAATACTATCCTTAGGCATTTACTCATAGTGATTTGAGTTGTTTGTTTGTCTTAAATGTATTTCCCCAAAGTTTGATAGCCATTTCCTAAAGTTTGAGAGTCATATATCTCTACGCATGGCTTGAATGTTTATTTCTATGAATTGATCAGTTTATAGTTACATTTCTCATGATGAATGGTTATCCCTACCATGTTTATGTCAGATATTGAACCATTTATGTTGGAAATCCTTTGTTCTTCACAAATTTAGTGTCCATCCCACTCCATTTTACCCAAAGATCCATTTTACCTCGAATCAAATCGGTCCTTTAACAACCTTGTATCACCATCTGAAGCTTTCTTGACCCTTTCGACCCCATAGCCTAGTTGATATGACATCTTTTTACCTATCTTAGTCTTTGATCAGTTCATCCCTCACAAACCTAAAAACTAAAACCAAACACCTACTTCATAACTAGCCTAAAATAAGAAACACAAGAAGAAAAACACATAGATATGCCTTACACAAATAGAGAGAGCCCTCTCTGAGTCCAGGAAGGCTAGGTCCTTGGGCTCCAAATACCGGTTTGATGTTACACTATTATTTGGCTTTCCAATCAGCCAAATCACGGGACTCTAACATAATGGCGATCATGGTGGGACTTTTCTGAGTTCATTTTAATTTGAATACCTTTGAAGAGTCATGGAAAGCCCCTTTTGAACTAAAACGCAGTATACTATTGAACCATCTCATCACCACACTAACATAATGGTGATCACAGTGGGAATTTGAGTCAAAAAATTCTCGGTATCCCTTAGGATCTCTCAAAATCTCAGTCAAAATTAGAAAACTTAGGTATTTTCTGAAGAGTAAAAACTAGATCCTTCACCATCCTAGCAAAATGATGATTCAATTATAGGAAAATCTTCCAAACCTCAGGGCTACATATAGGAAACTCAGAAAACACCAAAATATTTCTAGATTGATTTTTATCAGTATTGGTGGTGGACCATACACATATACTCTCAAAAAAAAAAAAAAACCACCTGGCGACTCCACTAGCCTCTAGTAGGCCTAACTACTTTGCATAATTTTAGAATACTATCCAATCGACCTATCCCACCGCTCACTAACATAATGGAAATCACAGTGGGAAATTGAGTCAAAACATCCTCGGTATCCATTAGGATCTCTCAAAATCTCAGTCAAAATTAGAAAGCTTAGGTATTTTCTGAAGAGTAGAAACTAGCTCCTTCACCATCTTAGCAAAATGATGATCCAGTTATAGGAAACTCTTCCAAACCTCAAGGCTACATATAGAAAACTCAGAAAACCCCAAAAAATATCTCTAGATTGGTGTTTATCAATATTGGTGGTGGACCATACACATATACTCTCAAAACAACTAAAAATCCACCTGGCGACTCCACTAGCCTCTAGTAGGCCTTACTACTTTGCTAAATTTTATAATACTATCCGATCAGCCACCTCATCGCCACACTAACATAATGGTGATAACAGTGGGACCTTTATGAGTTCATTTTAATCTGAATACCTTTCAAGACTCATGGAAAGCCCCTTTTTGAACCAAGCACACCTGCCATTTAGCCACCTCATCGCCACACTAACATAATGGCGATCACAGTGGGACTTTGAGTCAAAACATCCTCAGTATCCCTTCGGATCTCTCAAAATATCAGTTAGATACAGAAAACTTAGGTATTGTCTAAAGAGTAGAAACTAGCTCCTTCACCATCTTAGCAAAATGATGATTCAGTTATAGGAAAAATTTCCAAACCTCAGGGCTACATATAAGAAACTCAGAAAACCACAAAATATATTTAGATTGGTGTTTATCAATATTGGTGGTGGACCATACACATATACTCTCAAAACGACTAAAAATCCACCTGGCGACTCCACTAGAATCCAGTAGGCCTTACTACTTTGCTAAAATTTAGAAATTATATCCAGTTGATTCATCCCACCGCTCACTAACATAATGGCGATCACAGTGGGACTCTTAGTTAGTGACAATCTAAGTACACCTTAGGACTCCAGAAATCCCTTATCTTCAAACATACCTACCATTTAGCCACCTCATTGCCACACTAACGTAATGTTGATCACAGTGGGACTTTGAGTTAAAACATCCTTGGTATCCCTTAGGATCTCTCAAAATCTCAATCAAAATTAGAAAACTTAGGTATTGTCTGAAGAGTAGAAACTAGCTCCTTCACCATCTTAGCAAAATTATGATTCAGTTATAGGAAACTCTTCCAAACCTCACGGCTTCATATAGGAAACTCAGAAAACCCCAAAATATCTCTAGATTGGTGTTTATCAATATTGGTGGTGGACCATACACATGTACTCTCAAAACAACTAAAAATCCACCTGGCGACTCCACTAGCCTCCACTAAGCCTTACTACTTTGCTAAAATTTAGTATACTGTCTGATCTACCTATCCCGCCGCTCACTAACATAATGGTGATCACAGTGGGACTCTGAGTGATAAACAAACTTACATTCCCTAAACATTCCAGCAACCTTAAGAATACTATCTGATTGACTTATCCCACCACTCCCTAACATAGTGGCGATCACGGTGGGACCTTTCGAGTTAGTGACAGTCTAAGTACTCCCTAGTAACTCTCGAAGTCTCAATCAAACTAAGAAAACTTAAGTGTTGTTTGAAGAGTAGAAGCTATCTCTTTCACCATCTTAGAAAAATGATGATTCAGTTATAGGAAACTCTTCCAAACCTCATAGACTACATAAAAACTTAGAAAACCCCAAAACATTCCCAGATTGGCTTTTCCCTAGTTATTGGTGCTGAACCATAGCTACATCTCTACAAAAACAACCAAGTTCCACCTGGAAAATCCACTAGCCTCTAGTAGGCCTAAAAACTCCATAAAAAACCAAAAATTTCATAAACCATACCTTTCTGTAGACTCATCCTTTCCAAAAATTAAAACTTATGGTGCAAACTCTGTAATCAGTGACAAACTAAGTATAACTTAGCGATTCAGAAACTTCACCTAAACATAGGAGATAAACAGAAATAAAATGGCAAATAGAACCATTAGCTTGTCCAGACAGTCTAGTAAACTATTGCAACCAAGTGGTTACTCTTCCTTGCAAGTCTTCATCTCAAAGTTTGCTAGAAATTTTTTTTCCCGAAAGAATATTTGATGGTTTTGTTGGTGGACCATAGTTCTCAAAGAAATCCACCTGGCGACTCCACTAGACCTCATTTTTGTTTTGACCATCCTTCACATTATAAAAACCCCTAGAGAGGCCATCCATCTGAAATAATCACAAATACCATCCTCTTTTCACTCTGAATTCGAAATCTGGCTTCACAAAGAATCAATACACGATCTCATCCAGACCCAAATCCCCCTATCATAGTAGATGACCCAGAGAAGATTATGTGGCAAGCTTCCGAAAATGGAAACTTAGCTACCGATAGGTCCATCCATAAAGCAAGATCAATACCTGAACATCTCACATCTTTGCAGGATTCCCCATTTGACTTAAAATCAGCAAAAACCTTTTTTATAAGCAAGTCACAAAGTAAGGTAAACTTTGACGATCTTGAGCCCCTAGATCTGCCACAGAGTCCTAGTAGAGAAGCCTCACCTACTACACCTCCCAACTTTCAGCTTCTCCATCACTTTGGCTCCTACCACCCCAGATCTACTCAAAATCAGATCACTAGCCCAAGTACATATGCCACACCCATTCAAACCACTATTTTTCAAATCACCTCAGCTCGTCCTACAAGCCCTCATTTTGTACATCATCCATTAGCTCCTGCCATGGTAGTCTAGTATGCACCCTTGGTGTTGCCACAACCTTTGGATCCTTTAAAAAATGACTATCAATCCAAAATCCCGCACTTTACTGGAGTTGAGTACTACTGCTCAACAACATGTAGATAGAATTATCGATGCCTTTGAATACATGGAAATAGAGGACGAGACCATAAGAATGAGGATGTTCACCCAAAGCCTAGGCGGAGAACCCAAAAGATGGTTTAAGAGATTAACTCCAAATAGCATCCACGATCTCCTAGAACTCTACCAAACCTTCATAAATAAGTGGGAAATCATAAAGAACCCCATTCAAATCCTATCAGAATATAACAATCTAAAACAGGAAAATTGGGAAAGTGTCCAGGAATACTGCACTAGGTTCAACAGTGTGTATAACGCCCTCCCACCTCACTTCAAACCTCCACTTGGCTCAGCCTTAGCAAATTTCCTTGAAGGTTTTGACCCAGACATGACTTATCAACTAAGAGACAAGGACCCCCCTACCTTAGAGGAAATACAAAAAGTGGCCATGAGTGCAGAAGCTAACTTAGCAGAAAAAAGAGCTAGGACCAGATCAGAAAGGAAACTCACATACCAGGATGAGGTCTCCACTTCAGCCCCTTCATTAGATCCTAGAATAGATGACTTGGTTAGATCCATGGAGAAAATGTGGGAAAAGATAAGTGAAAAGGCACCTGTTAGGGACAACCAGCCAAACCCTCCAAACAGAAACCAGAATAAAAAAATTAGGAGAGAATAGCCTCAAAACAAACCAAGGGAAACTGACCATCAAATTAGGCCATCCTTTAATGAAAAATATGTTGATGAGGATGAGAGGGATACAGAACCCATTGATGAAAATCATTTGAACCTTATAGGTTCTGATAACGAGAGTGAAGTCTACCTCACAAAAGAAGAAGAAGCTTTCTTCTCTCCGAATCAAAATGAGACCAACTATGAAGATCCCGAAGATCCTGCCATAGATTTTCAGAATGCCATAATAGAAGCTCACAGGCAGTATGATCTTATAAGAAAAAGAAACCAAGACAACTCCAAGAAAGGTAGTTCGGCCACTGCTAAAACCCCTGATACCATCCTTAAAAAAGTAGTGGATAGCAACAAAATCATGGTCAAGAAAACTGACCAAAATAAAGATAAATATATTCAGACAATTCTTGGCCCAGATCTTCCCAGTACCTCCAACAAGGTTCCCGAGATGGCTGTTTTGAACAAAATTCCAAAACAAAGTTAGCAAAATCAGAAAATAGAGAAAGTCAAGGCTGAAAAAACTGAAGCAAACCTGTCTAAACTACAAACACCCTTCAGTTTTGAGGGAGAAATTGCCAAAATAAATATTACCATGCCTCTCACTGAACTTATCACCCAAAGCTCTTATAAATCCCAAGTGTTAAAGGTACTGAATATAGGAAATGATGCAAACACCCTAAATCTAGTTGATGACACTCCTAAAGTGTTGTTTGGTCCAAAAATAGAAGGGAAATTCCAAGAAGGAACCACTCTTCCTTTTTACATCAGTCTGAATATCCATGACCAAATCCTACACAATGCCATGCTAGACTCCGGGGCCTCGTATAATCTCATGCCAAAGGTTGTGATGGAAATATTAGGCATAGAAATAACAAGACCTTATAAAGACTTATATTCATTTGATTCAAGTAGAGTCAAGTGTCTAGGATTAATCAAATATATTTGTTTCAGTTTGGCCCAAATACCTGCAAAACACCTGATCACGGAAATAGTGGTAGCAGACATTCCCCCCAAGTACGGAATGCTTTTATCCAGAACTTGGAGAGCTAAGCTTCAGGGAAATATTCAACTTGATATGTCCTACGCCACTATTCCTGTATTTAACCAAACTAGAATACTCTATCGGGAATCACACATGAAATATATGGTCAATAATCAAGAAAGGCCAGATAACATCCCGATGTACTCCTTGCATTTTGATCTGAATTCTTTCATTTTACACACTGATGAAGACATTGAAGAACAGTCAGAAGGATTTGAAACAAACTTAGACCCACCACATCAGCTGCCTCAAGTTCTCTATGAGGAACTAGACACTCAGAATTATCATGACCATGATCAGTTATGTCTTGAGGAAAGAGAGTTTGTTCCTTTTGAAACAGAGATAGAGCAAGAAGCACAAACCATTATGTACCATCAAGAAAATTGCTCAAACCCTAGGCAAACATCAGCAGTGACATCAAGAGACTTTTTCAGAACAGAGGCATTAGAAGACTTGCATATCACAAACCTCTTTGGAAATCAGGGGTAGGGAAGCTTAATGTTCTTACCATACCTTAAGTATTTTCCATCACATGACTCTACCCCTTCAGAGGAAACTTTGACTGTAGCCATAACAGCTCAAAATCCAGGAAAAATGTCTAAAAAACTTCTTATGAAAGGATATGATGATTGCAGTCCAAATATACCTGAGTTGTTTGAACTAGCTAGCATTCTGCCACTCCACCAAAGACTTAGAACTGCTAGAATTTATAATCTTGTTAAAAATACTACTTCATATAGAGAAAATAGTGAGAAACACTATTCCAATGCCATCAATCCAAGAAACAACTTCAATAAAAGAAAATACAAAAATCTGGACCAAACAGTAGTAGCCAAAGATAAAACAACTGGTCATAGGATCTGTTTTGATTTTAGACATACTAATATACACCCTTGTGACTGAAATTTTATCCTTCCTACCCAAGACCATGATATAGAAATGATAAGTGCTTCTAATCATGTGTATTTGCAAGATGATGTTTCAGGGTATCACCAAATGATTCCTTTCCAAATAAAACAGCTCAAAGAATTTTTCAAGTATGCTAGAAGTAGTTCCATCTTTAAACCCAGAATTGCAAAACCACCGGATATCAAAAACATGCTCCTAAAAGCCATGTTTCCAGTTCTTAATTTCTGCATTCTGACATACCTTGATGATGTCATCATATACTTCAAAAATGACAAAGAATATCTACATTATTTGAAAAATATGTACAACAAAAGGAGTGGAAATCAGAGGTATAAAGAGGTACACTAGGAAGATATGGGGTTGTTTAAAGATTCATGCATGAATCCTTATGTCATTCTTTAAAGAGAAAATTTTCCAAATTTTTCTTTTAAAGAGCTGAGTGGACCAAGAGTGGTAGGAGATCCTTATGAAGATAGGATGCTTAAGTTTCATCATTTCCAAGATTTTTGAGTTAAAACATTTTCAATCATTGTATATACCATTGTTTGAAAAATAAATAAATAAAAAAACAAAAAATTCAAAAACAATAGAAAAATAGAAAAGAGGGCAGTTGAAAAATAGAAGGAAAGCCCCATGTTCAAAAAATAGTCATTTTGAAAGCGCGCAAGTCTAAATTCTGCTACTAGTGCTCAAATGTCTTGTTCAATTATCTAGCCTAATCATAACTGAACATGTTTTAAATTTATTTGCTGATAATTTAGTGAGAGGAAAGATAGTCAACATTGTGTAATCTTGACTTATCAAAGAAAGTAAATTAGGAAAGTATACTGGTTCCACATGCTCAAAACAGAACCAAAGAGGAAAGCAGGGATGAAAAAAAAACTGTGCATCCTAGCCCTGATTTTCTAGATTTCATTTTATGCAAAATAATATTTGTGTGCAGCTTGTCTTTCGTGCCAAAATTACATGACGAATCAGACTTTCTAATCTTGATTTGGTCATTTTTAAATTTCATGTTTTAGATTAGAGAATAAAATCCTGTCAAACAACTTGACCTTGACAGTCGATCCAACATAGGTAGAGAAACAAAGGAGTTCATCAACTTAATTTGAACTCCCGTCGGATATAAGTGTAGAATTAGATAGTGTCATTTTTCAAAAATATTATGTCAAAGGGTTGCTAGTCTAAATGCACCCGAAATAAGAAAAAATGTTAGGAAATGTAGCAAGGTAGGTAGAAATGTCTTTGACGCTAAACATGTTATCAATCTTCAGAAATAACATCAAGGAAGAAAGAAATTTGCGCCAATGGATAAAGGCACTAGTCTTCAAAGAACCGAGATCTGAAATTCTGGACACCTCCTCAAAAGGAGCTGCCCTCCCCAAATGGAGCCACTGTTATTCATCAGTATTTTTCAACTGTTGCTGATGACTATTTTTTAAAGCCAATTTTTCTAGTCGCTGATCTCCAATTTGTCAAATTTGTCAGCTAGAAAACCCCCATAAACATTTTTCCCTCCTACCTCCTCAATCAGCCTATGATGAGAAAAACATAATTTTCAAGCCCTATCTAGTTTCAGTCATACAAAATTTTCCATCAGCTCCAAAGAGAATACTCCAAATCTATCAAAAGTCTCCCCTAAGTTAGGTAGTGCCACTTTAAGCGATCTTCCCTGGGCAAACTATCCTAAGCCAAAAGAACCTCTGTCTAAAAACTAACCAGTCACAGCTGACCTTCCTATCCTGCAAATAAAGCTTGATGCTCCCTTAAGTCACGCCACTAAAGAGTCTTGATGTCTCAGCAGTGTATATGCCAAAAGCCAAACTGATACTAGGTGGATTTACAGTGTTTCAATGTCTTTTTCAAAGAAGAAGTGTACCAGTGTTCCAGAAGACATTATTAAACTTAACATGAGAAGACAGATGCTTCTCATGTGGTTTTGAGCCTAGGATGCAAGTACTAGTCAGAGAGTTAATTCAATGGACTCCTACAAACACAGTCAAAAGTGTAGTGACCTATGACTAGCAAGTAATACTTTGCAGACATAGGTCAGGATTGCTCTTGTTTTCTAAATATGCATAAGGGTATTCTATCAAATAGAAATACACATCTCAAAGCATGCCCCTCATGGAATTTTGTCAAATTTTCACTTTTTATTACTTATTGTGATGTACTAAGCAAAGATATGCAGTGAAAGGAAAGATTGACACAGTTTGAAAACAGATGAAATGTGACTATGTAAAACCTCCTCCAAACGTGAGCAGATGGTTAGCTCACTTGTTGCAAACCTCCTCCAAACATGAGCAGAGGGTTGGGTGACTCTGTAAAACCTCCTCCAAACATGAGCATATGGTTAAGTCATTTGTTAAGGCCTCCTTCATTTAATAAGCAGAGGGCCAGGAACAGAGGTGTAGCCTCATCTAAAAAGCACAGGGTTAACAATATTGCAAATGGCCTAAAAAGCTTGTTTACACCTTATCTCCCATAGAGGAAACCACTGATACAGCAGTGGTATTTTCAAGGGGTGCTTACATGGTTTCACTATTTGAAAGACAGAGTTGAAATCAGTAGAAAGCAACTGAAGGCTTATGAATAGAAAAATGGTGTTAAAAACAGAGGGAAAGCAGTGGTACTATGATAATCAGAGAGGTTTGGTTTTTCTTCTATCAGAGATCTCCTTCAAAGGCAATCTGAAGCTAAAGTTAACAAAGCTTGGACAGGCTCATCAATGTGAAGAAAAGGATATCACACCATGATTCAAATTTAAGACAATATTCAAAGAATCAAGCCATATCACTATCACAAACAAAGACCTCTTATGGACATATAAACAAACCCTGATGTGGAATGTAATTTCATTAAGAGTTTGCAAATACTTTTCTCCCTGATCAACAGGCATGAATCTAGCCATTGGTAAGTTCAAACTAGGATTTTACCCATAGTAAAAAATAAATGTCATTGTAAGGGTGCATCTACAATCCCTGATGTGACTTTGTGCAATTTTCCTTTAAAATATAGAGTTTCACCTTAATGAGAAGGAGTGAAAGGAGTTTTTGTTTCTTGAAGAAGCCTTTTTACTTCAAAAAAGGTCATGACTTTGGTGTCATTCAAAAGCAGCCTCCAAAACATTTAAAATTGAAATATGGGTCTATGTAGTGTTTTAAAGGAAATTTGTGTTTCATTATGACCGAAAAGCCTTTTCAAAAGTCATCCAAAACCCTCACAAAGTAATTTCAAAAGGTGGTTGAATTTCTTTCATATAAAAGGTGGAGAGACCTTGGCAAAGTCTCATTGTGCAAATTCAAAACGCATACAATGTTTCCCTAAGCTGCCCACTGGAGAAACGAGGAAATTCGAGCAAATTGCAGAGTTTTCAAGGTTTAAAGCTTGCGCGGCGCACCTTGAAAAGTGCACGCCGCGCCTGTGACCTGTAGCGCGTTCACCAACTGCCCGAACAACCGACCCAACTGCCTTTCCATTGCGCGACGCTCTTATTTGTGAACGTGTCGCTCTCCCAAAGGTCTCCAAAAAGCTATAAAAGCTCCTCCAATCAATCAACCAAGGTCCTCAAGCTTTTCTTTGAGGTATTCTACATTTCCTCTAGGCAATATTCAAAGATTGAAAGGGTGTTTTGCGGTGTTTTTTCCCTAAGAAGGAGATAATGATTTTGAAACCATTTCATCATTTAAAAAACATGAGATAGGCAGTGTTAAGGAGACAGAGTTCTAGTCAAGGCTGAAGAATTTTTTCTTATGTATTAGAGGTCTCAAATCAAGTTGGACAGTGTCTTAAGCAGTGGCTTTAAGGGCAGTTTGTCATATAAAGAGCACGAGACCAAAGCAGTGATTAAAGGGTGGGTTTTTGGTCCAAAATTAAATAGTTTTGTTGCTATGAATGTCAAATATTAGTACAGTGTTAGGTAGATGTTTTTAACAATCTTAAAGGACCCTAACTTCCTTTAAGAATAGTGATAGCCCACAGGTAAAACAAGAGCAGACTCTGTTTGAAGTTCCAAAGGGAAAACAATGATCCTAATTTGAAAACTTGATCATATAAAGAGTCCTCTCTGTATGGTGAAACAGTGAAACCTAGTGCAGCCTCCATAGTTCCAAAAAACACAGTATGCTGTGAAGGTCTTTTAAGTCAGTTGGAGGGTGTTTTGTTCTACTTTGTGAAGAACATTGAACAACAAAAGAAAGGTGTTTGGAAGAAAAAGTGTTTATGTAAAAACACAAGATATTCTTTCTTCAACAATAAACCATAAACATATCTTTTCAGAGTTATTTGCCCAAGCACAGTGATAAGTTGATTTTATTTCATTTGATGAATACTTGTTGATTGGCATCAAAGAGGACAAACAGTGACTTATAAGGAGGACAGGGTGTGTTCTTGAGAAGCCGTTTCAAGGACCATTTGAGACAAAAAAAAATTGTCAGTCAGCAAAGATTATCCAAAACAAAATGCCTCCCAAGTAAGACAGCAGAAGTGGCCTTCACAGGAGGTTTGAACCTATTTCAAATGAAGAGTTAAATGCTCACTCATTGGTCCTTTTTTACTTTCATGAGGTTGGATGTCTAGAGTTTTGTCAAAGGGTGTAGGAGGTGAAAAGATATTCCCCCTTGACACATCTTTGTGCTTTGAGATTTCAAGGGAAGCACTTTCAGCTGGTAGGCTTGGATTTCATGTTTTCTCATAGGTCTATTTCCAAGGCCACCAAAATCCCTTATGTCGGAGAGAAGTGGTTTAAACAAAGATACCTAGACTCAAAACAATACAAACCCCTTTTGAAGCCTGATCATAGAGATACATGTCCATCCATCTTTCCCTTCTCATATTTGTTGACTAGTTATGCCCCCCTCATGAAGATAATCATGAAATACTTCACTTGCAAGGGAAGGTTCTCCCGGGTCTATGCTTACCATTTCCAGTTGCTAATGCATTTCAAAATAGCCAAATTGTTAAATCTCCCTTTCTTCCTCCATAGAAGTATTGAAAAAATGGCCTCCACTGTTCAGAAAAAACCTCCTTCTCAGCAGTCAACTTGCCTTTTCCATCATTCTCTCATCAAGGTTATCATTCTTCATCAGCTTGAGAAGAAGGAAATCTCTTGGGACACTTTCATTGCACATCCAGATTTTTCCATTGTTCCTTCATTCCATACATCTCCTTCACCTTCCACTCACCATCCTTCACCTTCTTCAAGCAAGCCCATTCCCAAGAAGATCAAATTTCCCATAATTGAATAAGAAGAATAACATGATGAGGAAGAAGAGCATGATGAGGAGGAAGAACATGATGAAGATGAACAATAGCATGATGATGATGAACAACAGCATGATGAAACAGGGCAGCAAGGGGAGGAAGGGCAGCATGATGAAGAGGAGGAACAACATGATGAAGAAGGGCAGCAAAGTGAAAAAGATCATAGTGAGGAAGGACAACAAGGTGAAAAATAACACAGTGATGATATGCAACACATTGATGAAGGGCATTGCCATGAACAAACTAAAAATAGTGAGGAGGGAAATGATGAGGAAATTGAACATTTTGATGAAGGTATTGGTAGCCCTCACAGCAGCAAAAAGGATGAGGATTAAGCCCAAAACATTGTAGAGACAGAGCCTCAAAGTCCTAAAGACAGCAAAAGAAAAATTAAAGAGGGAAGCCCTAAAAAAGAAATGCAAAAGGACAGTCAAAGCATCTGTAGGTTTTAACCCTGAACAGAAATTATCTACACACAAATCTTATAACAAAAAATAAACAATAGCGAGAGCATAAAACATAAAACAGATAAACACAGAGATTTTCCCCTGGATCCCAAATCGGGACGACCAACTTGATTTTTCATTATATTCCTTTTAGTGTTACAACACACATATATATACATGCCGAAGCATACATAAACCCCAATCCATAAACCCTGGATTAGAGCATAACCGTAGTTCCCTTGACCAGATCTACAAAAATACCAGGGGCCGAAAACCATCGTACCCCAATACCATGTGCAAAACCATGCACAAAACCATGGACACGGACTACCCGCCGGAAATTAAGGACCAAAAATTTTCGCCGGGGCGCTGCCTCGGACCCCGAAAGGGGGGGCTACCGCCCCCCGTTGCACCCAGTGCAAAGGGGGGACTATCACCCCCCCTCTTACCCCCCCGCGCGTGCTTAGTCGTGGAAAGAATATAACACATACCCAACATTCTCCCACTTGTTGTTTTCTTTCCACAGGGGGCCACAGGAGGGCTTAGTCATTGGCCCAATTCTTCAACACCCATTGTTTCTCTACACCAATAGAACTTCTGAGTGCTCACAGACTTTGTCAATGCATCTGCAACATTCTTCAAAGTGTCCACCTTTACCAGCAACACCCTTTTAGCCTCAACCATATCTCTAACAAAGTGATATTGAACATCAATGTGCTTTGTCTTTCAATGATAAGCAGGGTTCTTAGCCAAGAAAATTGCACTTTGGCTATCACAGTCTATCCTTATAGCTTGCTGTACCAACCCCATACTTGAACACAATCTCTGCAACCAAACTGCTTCCTTGCTTGCATGAGTGGCTGCTATGTATTCCGCCTCTGTAGTTGAAAGCGCCACTACAGATTGTCTTTTACTCATCCAACTGACTGCACCTCCAAATAGGCTAAACACATACCCACTTGTAGATCTTCTTTGGTCCAGATCTCCAGCCCAGTCTGCATCAACAAAACCATGAATTTCCAAAATTCTTTCCAATCCTGGTCTTCCCTGGTATCACAATCCATAATCACTAGTGCCACGTAAATATCTGAAAACCCGCTTCACTACTGTCCAATGCTCCTTCCCTGGGTTTGACATAAACCTGCTCAATACTCCCACTGCATGTGCAATTTCTGGTCTAGTACATACCATTGCATACATCAGGCTACCCACTGCACTTGCATATGGAACACGGGACATATATTCCTCTTCTTCTTGTGTCTTGGGACACTGTTCAGCAGACAGCTTTACACCTACAGGAATAGGAACATTCACCGGTTTACTATCCTGCATATTGAACCTCTGCAATATAGTCTCGACATACTTCCTCTGGTTTAACCAGAGCTTCCTCTTTGCCAGATCTCTCTTAATTTCCATGCCCAAAATATAGTTTGCAGCACCCAGATCCTTCATGTCGAATTTGGAGAACAGTTGGGTCTTCAAATCTTGGATAATTTCTTTATCATTTCCAATCAACAACATATCATCCACATACAAGACCAAATAAATAACACGGTCACCAATTAATTTAAAATAAACACAGTGATCCTCCTTGCTTCTGGTGAAGGCAAGTCCCCGTATATAGGTATCAAATTTCTGATACCACATCCTTGGTGACTGTTTTAACCCATACAGAGACTTCTTCAACCTGCATACCAGTTCTTTCTTACCCTTCACCATAAAGCCTTCGGGTTGCTTCATGTAGATCTCCTCTTCTAGATCCCCGTGAAGAAATGTTGTCTTCACATCCATCTGTTCTATCTCAAAATCAAATGCAGCAGCAACAGATAAAAGTAATCTAATAGAAGTAACCTTGGCAACAAGAGAAAAAATATCACCAAAATCAATTCCCGGCACCTGGGAATAACCTTTCGCTACCAACCAAGCTTTGTATTTCTCCACATTGCCTTCTACATTCATCTTCTTCTTAAACACCCATTTTCCCCCAATGGGATTCCTTCCAGCCGGCAACTCCACCAAATCCCATGCATCATTTTTGTGCAAGGATGCCATTTCATCAACCATGGCCTCCTTCCATAGTTTTCCATCCTCTGAATCTATTGCCTCCCTGACAGTTCTAGGTTCATCATCAGTTATAGTTAAGGAAAAACCTGAACAGAAAGCAGATGGACTATACCTTTCTGGTTGCCTTCTTTCCCGAACTGATCTTCTTAAAGCTGGAGTTTGTGGCTCATCATCTTCTGAGTCTTCTTCTGTTGTAGAGTCCGATTCATCCTCCTTTAGCTCAAACTCTATCTTCTCAGGTTCCTTTGGTAGGACTTCATGTTTAACAACATCTTTCACTTCTCTAAACACCACATCTCGACTGTACACAACCTTCCTTGTTTCTGGGTTCCAAAGCTTGTAACCCTTTAAGCCATCCTTATACCCAATAAAGATGCACCTTTCAGATTTATTATCCAACTTGGTCCTTTTCTCCTTTGGAACATGTACATATGCATCACATCCAAATACCCTTAGAAGTGAAAGAGAAGGTTTCTTACCAGTCCATATCTCATGTGGGGTCTTATCCTCTAACACTGATGAAGGTGATCTGTTAACCAGATAGCATGCAGTCTCCACTGCCTCTGCCCAGAATTCTTGTCCTAACCCGGTACCACTGAGCATGCTTCTTGCCTTTTCCATCAGTGTTCTGTTCATTCTTTCTGCAACTCCATTTTGCTACGGTGTGTATGGAGTAGTCTTCTGTCGTGCTATACCACACTTCTTATAGAACTCTTCAAATTCCTTCTTGCAGAACTCCCCACCATTATCTGTCCTCAGCGCCTTTATCTTCTTCTCTGTCTGGTTTTCCACCAGAGCCTTAAATTATTTAAATTTATCAAAGACTTCAGATTTCTTCCTCAAGAAATATATCCATGTATTCCTTGAGAAGTCATCTATGAATGAAACATAGTACACAGACTTTCCCAGTGATGGAACTGACACAGGCCCAAACACATCACTGTGCACAAGTTCTAATATCTTGTTTGCCCTCTTAGCACCAGAAGGAAAACTCACCTGATTTTGCTTCCCATATACACAATGTTCACAGAAATCGAAATCCAGAGAACAATTAGACATACCTTCTACCATACCATCTCTATGCAGTATCCGAAGGCCCTTCTCTCCAATATGTCCAAGCCTTTGATGCCATAGCATGGTCTTTTCTCCGGAGACAACTAGGCTTTTCGTCCCACTTTCAGGAACCACAGAACTGTTACACCCATCAATAACAGTACTACCTTGTAGCTTGTACAGAGTTCCAGTCCGAACTCCCCGCATTAATACCAGTGCTCCCCGAACCATCTTGCGGGCATCTTTCTCGAACACTGTTTTTACACCTGCATCATCCATCTTGCTTACAGAAATCAGATTTCTGGCCAATGAAGGAATATGCAGAACACCAGGAAGTGTTCTAATCCTTCCACCTTGCAGCTTCAGCTTGACCTTTCCACGTCCGATGATTTTGGCCTTCCTATCATTCCCTAGGAAGACATCACCATCATATTTCTCATACTCGCAGAACCACTCCCTATGGGGAGTGAAGTGAAAGGATGCACCTGAGTCAATCAACCATGACTCATGATCTACATGTGTATTTGAAGAAGTAGCCAAATACACATCCCCACCTTCATCCGAGGTGGTTTTTGCCTCTGCAGAAGGAGCTTCATCAGATCCCTTTCCTTTCTCAGGAGCTTTAGATACGAGTCCTTTTGTAGTACCTAACTCGCATTTCAGCCCACACCTTTACAAAATTTCCAGGAGATTTAGATCTCCCTCTAGATTTAGATCTCCCACTCGAAACCTTATTCTTGTTTCTGTTCTGGGACCTTCCTCGTACAGATAAGGCATCTCCATTTTTACCCTCCATATTTCTCCGTCTCATTTCCTCCGATAGCAAGGTTGAGACAATGTCATCAAAATTCAAGGTAGTTGTATTGCTACCTATTGCAATAACCAGACTGTCCCACGAGTCTGGTAGAGAGCACAACAAACTGATGCACTTATCTTCATCTGAGATTTTAATATCAACAGACGACAACTAACTTACCATAGTATTGAAGGCGTTCAGATGCTCTGTCACCGAGTCTCCATCCTTCATCCTCAGGTTATACAGCTTTTTTCGCAAGAAAAACTTATTCACCAGAGACTTAGTTGGTACAAATTCCCAAGTTTTTCCCACAAACTCTTCGCCGTAGCTTCCCCAGATACATTCAACAATACTGAATCTAAGACACACAACCGTATTGTGCTCTTAGCCTTCCGATCCAGTTTCTTCCAGTCTTCATCTGACATTCTCGTTGGTTTAGTACCTGGATCTACTGCGATCCACTGATCTTTATCCACCAGCAGATCCTCCATCTTGAGCTTCCACAACTCAAAACTCTGACCATTAAATTTCTCGATCTCTATCTTTCCGCCGCTTGCCATCTTCTTTCACCGCAAGAATCGATCCCGCAGATCTCCCACTGAACAGGGTCTACCACAGGCCCGAGCAAAAAACCCTCAACAACAAAGGCGTCCCCTTGAAGCCAAAACAGCTCTGATACCAAATGTAGGTTTTAACCCTGAACAGAAATTATCTACACACGAATCTTATAACGGAAAATAAACAATAGCGAGAGCATAAAACATAAAACAGATAAACACAGAGATTTTCCCCTGGATCCAAAATCGGGACGACCAGCTTGATTTTTCATTATATTCCTTTTAGTGTTACAACACACATATATACATGCCGAAGCATACATAAACCCCAATCCATAAACCCTGGATTAGAACATAACCGTAGTTCCCTTGACCGGATCTACAAAAATACCAGGGGCCAAAAACCATCGTACCCAATACCATGTCCAAAACCATGGACGCGGACTACCCGCCGGAAATTAAGGACCAAAAATTTTCACCGGGGCGCTGCCCCGGACCCCAACAGGGGGGGCTATTGCCCCCCCTCTTACCCCCCCGCACGTGCTTAGTCGTGGAAAGAATATAACACATACCCAACATCATCCATGAAGAAACTCAAAACAGTGGCAAGGATGATGAGGAAAGTAACAAGGGAAAAGAGCCAATAGAGCATGTGCTAGCTGCCTCTCCTAGGCAAGGGGCCATGCTTTCTTCTCAAAAAGTGGCCAAGCCCTGAACATCAAGGAAAAGGGTGCCTAAAACTATAACTCCAAATGTTACTAGGGCCCTCTGAAGCAAGGGGAAATTGCCCAAGCAGCCCATTATCGAATTACCCAAGAGGAGGAAGACTAAGAAGGCCATCCAAAGCAAGGGAAAGGAGAAAGAAGAAAGGAGCCATGAAAAGGAGAGGGACTTCGACATAATTCAAATCCAAAGTGATGATAGTGAAAATGAGGCCCGAATCCTAGAGACTCTCTTGATCAATAGAGAAAGCCAAATTGATGCTTTGAGGGAAGATCTAGAGAGGGCTAGAAACCTTAATCACTTTTTGCAAATTCAAAATAAACAGATGAGTGTCCACATGGCAGTATATGAGACACAGGCCATCAAATACAAAAAGGAGGCCTCGAAGTCACAAGTTAAATTGGAAGAACTCATGGGTGAGTTCAATGATAGTGAAGATGAAGATCATCCCAAGAGAAAGAGGCCAAGAACCATGGGACTCAGAAAATCCCTTGAGAAACAAAAGGAGGAAGAAGCTGCCCTTCTCCAATCTTTTCCTCTCTCTACTTTGTCCGCCCAAGAGATAGAGAAAAATTGAGAAGCATTGCTTGAGAGGGTGAGTGATCACTTGGAAAATAAGTTGGAGAAGGCCAATAGAGATTTGGACCTTCAAAGGAGGATGATTGGGCACTATAAGAACCTCAATCAGTTCGCCCGGTGGAAATTGAAGGCCACACAGGAAAAACTCAAGGAAGCTCAAAGGAGGCGCCCAACACCAAAATTGAAGAAAGACACCTCAAAGCTCCTAATTATTGCCTCAACTTCACAGCATGTTTTTGAAAACCCTTGAGGGTCATGCTCGCCAAATCTGGGCGAAATTCAACAAGTTTTTGTTTTTTGTCATTTTTGGGTTTTTGGCTAAAACTCATGGGCATCACCATTTATGTTTGGGGCATCCTCAAAAGATGAAAATGGTATCATTGGATGCCATAATTTCAGGGTCATATACTCAACGATTTTCAGATCAATTGAAGATGATTTTCTCCCTCAAAATGGTGAAAAACACTCACTTTTTTCACACTCTGCCCTGTTTATCAGCAAGGTCTATTTTTTTGGTTTTTACACATAAGTCAATTTTTTATGGACTTCCAGTCATCAGTTTGGAGGAAAATAAGAATTTTCAAAAAATAGACATTCAGATATTTCCAAGGAGCTGCCACGTGCCTCATTTCAACACCAGGAAAGCCTCCAAAAGTTGCCGGCAAGACAGAGGACTTTCTGCTGATATATTTCTTAAGTATTTTTGTGAAAAATGTACCTTTCTAAAGTGACTTTTCCTCATGTGCATTTAGCTATTTTTGGGCATGATTAGTTATGAAAAGTCAATATATTTTCCTTTTTTAGAAATTTTGAGATATTTTGTTAGATATTTTGTGCCTTGGGCTTTGCAAAGCCTCGGGGACAAAATCAGATATTTTTGATGGGCCAATGAGATTGAAAGTTGCACTAAGAGGTTTTCCCTCATCTTGGCCTATATATTCCAAGAGAATTAATTGTAAACAAGGCTAAACTTGATGAATAGAAGCAAAATATGGTTATACAAGCTTGGAAGAAACACTTATCTGATGCATTGGATAGTTTCTTGATTGTTTTTGGATGATGAAGGAGGTCTGTTGTTGGATTCCTTGACTTGGTAAAATGGTATTGTGTCCCTCTTTTTTATGCTTCTTAGTTTTCATTAATAATTACATGTTCTTTCTTGCTATAAGATAGTAGAGAATAGATTTGAGACATGCCCTTGGAGGCACCTCAAGTTTCCTGTTTCTTTACAGCTTCTATGTTTTCTTCCTTCTTATTCACATCAAATAATCCTTGATTGCTCTTTGATAACTGAAGAAATTGTTTGCTTGTTTCATTTATGGTTTTATGCATGCTAAGTATGATTCATGGTATGCCCTGCTTATTCATGGATTGTCATAGCTCCACCTTTGAAACCTTTCTTTGATTGATTAGATTGTCATTTGTTGAACCAAGGAGGTCTTGTACTGATCTTGCCCTTTGCCTAAAACTATGAAATCTTGCTTCAAAGTGCCCAACAGCTTGAAATACTATGCTTAGGCATTTCCTCATAGTGATTTGAATTGTTTTTTTGTCTTAAATGTATTTCCCCAAAGTCTAATATCCATTTCCTAAAGTTAGAGAGTCATATATCTCTATGCATGGCTTGAATGTTTATTTCTATGCATTGATCAGTTTATAGTTACATTTCTAATGAAGAATGGTTAGCCCTACCATGTTTATGTCAGCTATTGAACTATTTATGTTGGAAATCCTTTGTTCTTCACATATTTAGTGTCCATCCCACTCCATTTTACCCAAAGATCCATTTTACCACGAATCAAATTGGCCCTTTGAAAACCTTGTATCACCATCTGAAGCTTTCTTGACATTTTTGAACCCATAGCCCAATTGATCTGACATATTTTTACCTATCTTAGTCTTTGATCAATTCATCCCTCACAAACCTAAAAACCAAAACCAAACACCTACTTCATAACTAGCCTAAAATCAGAAACACAACAAGAAAAACACACATATATCCCTTACACAAATAGAGAGAGCCCTCTCTGAGTCTAGGAAGGCTAGGTCCTTGGGCTCCAAAGACTAGTTTGATGTTACACTATCATTTGGCTTGCCAATCAGCCAAATCACGGGATCCTAACATGTGATTTTAAAGCCCGAAAGTTAATTCTCCAAAGTTACGTGATATGTGCAGTTTTAAAAGGCCACGTGTTGTCCAATAACGCATATCATGTTCAAAAAGTTAAAACTGCTTATTCCCCTTTCCATCGCGCAAAATCCACTGTTTCATTCTCCGAAACCACTTTTCTTGTTTCCACTGCATTTCCTCATATTTCATCTCCGTCGTTGATCTCTACAGATCAACGGCTCGCATTCAATCTCACGTTGGTTCATCGCCCTCCACCCATCCTCCAAAGGCCTTCATCGATCAACCTCCGCCATTGATCTCTATGGACCGATCTCATTCGATGGTCCAGGTTATTTCCGAAACCCCAAATTTCCTTTCAACACATTTTTCCTCCGCCAAAGGTATTTTCCTATTTTTCTTCGCATTTTCTCCTATGTTATTATAATGTTTCCCCTCTACATTATATTTTCCAAATCCATTTCAACCGTTGATCTTTGCAGATCAACGGCCCTAACTTATTCTCCCCACTGTTTAAATCAACTGCTCTCCTTTTGACCTCGGCAAATTAATCCTCATCGTTGGATGCTTTCATCCAATGGCTGCAACCTAACCTAAACCATCTGAAGTAGTTTAACCTTATCCCGTAGGATTTTTCATAGTTTCGTTTGTTTGTGCAAATTTTAATAGTTTTACAAATGTTTTAAAATTAAATAGAAGTCCGAGGATGATGATCCCCCAGGCCTTTATTCATCAATAATATCAGTCTATCAGGGTTCAAAACCATGCTTTGTTCGTGCCTCATGAGTACTGATGCCATTTTAAAACCCTCTACACACCTGCACATCAACAAGACACAACAAAATTTAATCATGTAAAGAGTATCAGTGTGAAGGGATCCAACCACAACAGAGATGAAGAAATGAAGATTGTTTACACAGTTTTGAGGGATTACGGCCTAAGTCGACTATCTAAAGCCTAATCCAATCAATAAAACATGGATTAAAGAATAGAAGACAAAATTCAGGCCTAATTATGCCTAACACACAGATCAGAAGAAAATTAGCCATGTTTTAGGTAAAAACAATAATATCTAACAATCCGAGAAAGCCTCCACTGCCACATCAGAGGCTAATTGAATCCTCTTAGCTGCCAAAAGACACCTGCAGCCCCAAAGCATTCAAGGGAGGCAGAGTTATTACCATAATAAGTGATATTTTCCTCAATATAGTTGAATAGTTAATTCAACCAAAGGAACTTATTGTAATCTGTCAGCAGAGTTATTGCAAAGATAACTAAGAGCCTTAAAGTCAAAAAAATCTTCCCAGCAAGCTTAATACTTAATGTAAACAAATAAATATAGAGAAATATAGAAAATATTCTCTATTGAGCCCCTCAAGGGCCGGGAAACATTAAACTGTATTAATTGAGCCTATAGATCTCTTCTCTCATCCACCTCCTCATTTTTCCTATAAAATCTTCTTGAGGAGCTCATTATAAAGGGTTGGCTGTAGAACTTTGATGTAATACTTGTGATCAAAACTTTCTACATGTAAATTGTGTTTAGAGGCTCTTGAAGCTATGTTTTTGATCAAATAAGTTAGGCTAAGAAGAGAAGATGATTGCTGAACTGAAACATTGGACTTGAAGAATGTAACTGGATTGACATCAATATACAAGCTGATTCTTGGGATCCTGGTCTATATCACTGGCGATGTTCTTCCTTTTGTGTTATTGTTTTCCTTTCATGTATGCCATTTTGTCCATTTATTCTCTAATAAAGAACAGCAAGCATAGAGTTAGGATTTACTGTTTTTAGTACCCTTCTCTTACTGATAAGCTTTATCTCAATGTTTTCCTCCAAATTTTGTGTTTAAGAATGACTTAAGTTAAGTGTAAACATTATCAAGGAATGTTGGTTTGCCCCTATCTTGATGTGAAAATCTTGAAAGGAAGTTCTTGAATGTTATTTTCATTATATTCTCAGTAGAGTTAGACTAGGAAAGTTTATGGTTTTCCCTGTCTTCTAGTTCTTTCTTCAAAGGTAATTCTGAAAGTTTCCCTGAGAGTATGCTGAAAGCAGTTTAGATTTAAAAGTATCTTATCTGATCTTAGGCTGCACTTTGTTTTTCTTATCTGTTTTCATCCCTTCTGAAAGTAATTATGTTGATTATTGGATTTTTTGTCTAATGAGACAACTTTAATATGAACTTGTCCAAAGAAGTCTATGGTTAACCCTGTCCTTTGGTTGGTTTTAAACATAGCTCAATGGACTAAAACTAGCATTATATTGATTGTGGTTGTATATGTTGATGACATCATTTTTCGAAGTAATGAAGATTCCATGAGTTAGAAATTTTCTTCTGTTATGCAGTAAGAATTTGAAATGTCTTTACTTGGGGAACTAACATTCTTTCTTGGCTTACAAGTGCAACAAGCAACAGATGGCATATTCTTATCACAAGAAAAATATCTTAAGCAAATTCTAAAGAAGTATGGGATGGAAGATTGCAAACCTATAAGTACACCAATGATAACCGGGTGTAACCTCATTTCTCATGATGATTCTTCCATGATGAGTCAACCATAATACAGATCCATGATTGGAAGTCTAATTTATCTCACTAGGACAAGACCAGACATTATGCATGCAGTTGGGATTGTTGGACGATTCCAAGCTAATCCAAAAGAGTCTCACCTTCCGGCTGTAAAAAGAATATTCAAATATCTATAAGGAACTCAAGACTTTGGACTATGGTATCCAAATAATGTTGATCTCACTCTTCATGCTTACACAAATGTAGATTGGGCTGGAAATGTTGATGATCAGAAGAGCACTAGTGGTGGTACATTCTATATGGGGCCCCGATTAGTATCTTGGTTCAGCAAGAAGCAAAGCTCTATTGCCTTATCTACATCTGAAGAAGAATATGTGGCTGTCGCATCATGTTGCACACAACTTCTTTGGATGATGTAGACTTTACAAGACATTCAAATCAAATTTTCACCTCCCATATCCATTATCTGTGATAATACAAGTGCCACCAGTATCTCAAAGAATCTTGTTATGCATTCCAAGAACAAGAACATTTCTATCAAGTATCACTTCTTACGTGAACAAGTGCTTGAACAAAAGGTGAAATTGGAGTATGTTCCCTCCAAAGAACAAGTTGTTGATATATTTACTAAACCTCTTCCTAGGGAAGCATTCGAATATCTCGAAAAAAAGCTGGGAGTTGTCTCTGCCTCTCAGAAGATCAGATCTGCTTAAATTCAGAAGATTAAATTAGATACACGGATTTCATAAAGGACAGTCGCGTATATATGCAAGTTTATATACATAAAATTGTGTATGGGTTTTTGCTGCACAATTTTCTAGGTCAGCATTTTCAGAACAGTTGTGACGTTGTTGGGAATCTCAGGTGATGTTCTAGTTCTCACCTTTCTATTTCATTCTCTATATTTATTTGATGAAAATGCCTTGATTATTTTCTGTTGAAAGTGTTTAGGGTGCATAAGCTAAGGGGGAGCACTTGTCTTGTGGGAAAGGATGCATTGTTGGAATTCTAAGTGTTTGTTGTGGTCTAATCTCATGATTAAGATTCTTTGGTCTTAAAAAGTCATATCTGTAATTTGATGAAAAGTTCATGTTGAGACCTATGATGTAAAATTGTTATATTCAGTCATGTAAGGACTTGGTCAAATTTGTAAACCCACTTGGTTGGGTAGTTGAGTCAAAATTTGTAAACCCAATTGGTTGGGTAGTTCATTAAAAAATGTAATTCCACTTGGCTAGATCATTGATTTAAGTATGAGTCCATGGTGATAGGAATATTCATACTTGGTTGAGTTATAGAGTCATGTACTTCATTGAAAAATCTATCTAAATATTCAGCATGAACTTAAGGGGAGCATGGTAAATTGAGTGCACATCAGATCTACAAAGCTCATATTTCTACAAGGGAAGAGAAACCTTGTTTTGGTTTTGATCCTCCCTTTTCCCTTGATTTCAAAGGGGGATAATATCTTGGTGTTTGAATAATGGTGTAATATTCCTATTTAGGAACAACTCATGAATCATGCACTTAAAAACACATTTTCAGAAAAATATGTTTTAGAATAGGAAAATAACTATTGGATCCTTTATATTAGATAATAATAAAAAAAAATCCAATATTTGAGCTGAAACAAATAAAAATAGGTGGGTTAAACAGATCTCCTGCGCCTAGTTATCTTCAAGAGAAGGCCCAATGAGGGACTGCAACAAAGTAAAACACTCTAATGAAAGTGTAGAAAGACATAAATGCATAAAATGTGTTGATAGACACTTAGAAACTTATTTAAAGTACATCAGAAACTCAGATCTGAATTTAAGATCCAAAAAGTGGGGAAAAGCAGTGATTTTGACGCTAAAATAGATTTATTTAGAAATATGCATAAAATTAAGGGAAATGGAGGGAGGTTATTTTATATTAGGTCATGAAAGACCTATGATCATAATTTTATCTCAAAAAAACTATTTTATATATGTTAAACAATTCCTCCATGCCCGGATATGCTTAAAAATGCTGATTTCCCATGACTTTGAGTATGTAGAAAATGGCAGAAGCATGAAAAGCATAATTTATGAAGACATTAGACAAAATATGTATGAAAAATAAGATCTCAAGTTTATTATAACTGAGCATTAATAAAAATTGAGATTCAACTCCTTTTATACATCAAATAGATCACCCGGCAAGGGGATTTCATGAAAGAACACATACAAGTATTAGATCTGCAGAATATGGATCTAAAAAATGCAGAATCACTAAAAATATAAATATATGATCTGAAATATACAAAATTACAGAAGAGGATGAAGTAAAAACTTTCCAGAAGAAGATATGGCCCTTCCTCAAGGAAATGAGCACCAAACTAGGGTAGAAACCCTAGTGCAGCAATGCACTGGAAAATAACACAGTTTCTGAAGCATACTGAGCAGTTGATTTTGCAAGGTCCTTTGGCCCAATTCCAAGATATATAATTGAAGCTCAATGCTTCCTCACTAATATTCCATAGAAAGGAATGCTCCCTTTTCTGCAAAACTAGATTTGGAAGTGGTATTGAAAACCCCTCACTACAACACCCAGCAACATAATATTATTATGCCGCAGAAATAGCATTTTCTTGATGGAGGATGCTTGGCCTCAAGCCTAGATTTTAGGCATTTCAGAACATACTCCTTCAAGAGATCCTCAATGAAGGAGGAGTAATTCCTAAACAGGAAATTCCTCTCTCTAGCTAAACAGCGAGAGATTTTGAGCTACCCAAGCAATCTCAAAATCGAATTATCTTCAACAACATTTTTTTGTGGCCCTCCTCTTCATTTTATAACATTAGGGCTTAGAAAACCCTAAACCACCTCCAATGAGTTAACCCTTTTCACATGAAGGGTCTCCATCTAAAACTGTTCTGATTAATAAGGAGGTTCAATGCATCTAGACACTGTTTTGATTTGGTCATGTTGACCTAGTCAACCTTATTCATTCCTTTTCACACCTGAGTGTATTTTATTGGAATGGCCCAGATTTTTCCATGTTCACATTGGAAATTTATTTATTTTTCTGATTAGGAGTTTTAGAGTTCCTCCTTTATACTTTTATTCATGAGTTAAGAAAACTGAAATTAAAATGCAATATTCCCATTAGCTGCAAAAATTGGGAATATTACAGTCTCCCTGGGAAAAATGTTTTTTTCCCTCAAGAAAATCTTATTGTAGATGCAAACCATCTTTTCCCCTCCAAATGGCATCCACATAAGGAATGCTTCCTCCATTTTCTGCAATAGGTCATGTATGTTTGGTTCCAAATCTATCTTCCACAAATGCATGAGATGGCTTCCAACTGTAAGGTTATATGTCCTCTTCTTATCATGAAGTACAAAATGAAAATTACATGGTGTCCAACACCATCATAAACACATGAGAGATAAAAAAAATAATTAGCTTCTTCCATAAATGAAAAGCTTCATCATGCAGAACATTCTTCCATCCATGTTTTATGAACTTGATTAAGCATTGTTATGCTTTCATTCTTAGCCCTGTTGGTCTTGTTGGATCCAAACTCCATCATTCTAGCATTATGCAAAAGAAGAAGTGAAGGAGAAACATGGGTGGACTAAGATGTCAAACCATATTCCCCTAATAATATCCACTAGATCAAGGCCCTTTTCTGCCATCCTCCATCTCCTCCATGTAAGATGGGCAAGCCAAGCTTTCTAAAGGATGATGTACATGCCTCTCTTTGCCGCAATTTATCTTTGATACATAAGGCATGAATCAGAAAATGATGAGCTATGGGGTGGTCACCATACTCATTTAAAAGCAACAAGAGGTCTTACTGCCTTCTTTCCTCCTCATGTGCATCATGAAAACAAACCATACTAATGGACATATGATATGTCACATCAGCCCAATACAAAGTATCATCATCAATGCACATCATGAGATCAGGATGCCAATTTTACACAATGAAAAACACATAGACATAGGAGATGTCATGTGGTGGCCATACTCTCTCAAGTGAATAGAAATGGTACATGCCTTCTCTTGCTGCAACATAGCATTGAAATTCAAGGCACGATTCAGAAAATGATGAGCTATTGGGTAGTAACCACACTCACCCAAGAGCAGCCATAACAATAAGGGCTTTTGCAGCCTTCTTGCCTTATCAATATGTGGATCATGGAGCAACAACAACACAATGATGGACATGTGAAATGTCTCATCAACATAGTACAAGCAATCTCCCTCATACCACATAATGTGGGAGGCATCCCTCCTCCAAAGCCAAAGTTCATGCATGAAACATACCTCCAACAGGAATTCATGTGGATAAATGAGACATATTACAAACATGGGTAAATACATGGACATGAGATTTAACATGTGATGTCCAAACTCTCCTTTTAACGACCACTTCAACAATTCTTCCTTTTCATATACTCTATTAATGATGAATAAAGCATGAGATGAGAGAATGATAAACTTTGGGTAGTGATCATGCTTACCCCAAAGAAACTAGCGTTGCCATGCCTCCTTATTCATTTCATGACCATTCTTCAAGGCATAGATCAGAGAAATAGGTGCTTTAGGAGAGTGATAAGATTCTACCAAGGGCAACCAGCGTAACCAATCTTGCTAGCCCATATATGTCTGCAAGTGATCATGTGATCTCTTGCTCATCCTCCTCATCCACTCACTCCAATATGGAAGATGAGTGATGTGATGCATAATCATGGCATCTTCTCTTTGTAGAATACCATCTCCTTTTAACCAATGAAGAACCTTGCATCTCATGAAATATTGAAATGCATCTCTATTGAGATCTCTTAGTGAGACCTCTCTCCCATCTATGGCCTTCCAAAACAGTGAGGCTCTGAATATATAGTAAGTAGAAGTCTCTCTTTGAGTTGTAGCATGCTCATTGAGAGAGTGTCATCTAGAGGGGAGAAAATGTTTCTCATCTCAAGATGTCTACTCTTCATCTTCTTCTTCTCCACTGCCCCAAGGTTGAAGCTGCCTCTAGAGTGCTCGAAGAGAGATGAAGCCTCTTTGTCACAGTCACTAAGTGACAGCACTGTAGATCTGCAGAGTGGTGCATGTACTGTCTCAAAGCAAGTTTCATTACTGATCTCACAATCAACCATTAAACATAGGAGAGTACTAATCCCCTTTCTTGAGACCCTACATCTCAACCCAAGAGGTTGAATGAAGCTAAACAATGATGCATAGGGATAGTTTCCAATCTCCTCCTTGATTAGATCAAGGGTCCTTTGTGCTGTGACACATCTTTGCTTCAAGTCAGAATTTTGATTTAATCCTTGGCTATGCATTAATCTTGAAACAATATGTGCTGAAATTTCATGCATAGCTTGGATCAACTGATATGTGGGAACCTCTTGATAGAACACAAGAGTTCCTCCATCTGGATCAATGATGCCTCCAACTGCTGGAAATAATGATGACCTCCTTTCTTCAAGCATACCAATGCTGGTATCTTCCTTCTCCACCTCATGCATCTCCTGATTCATGCATGGGTCTCCATATGTTAAGAGCTCAAGACTACCTTGCAAAGATGCAACTGCCTCTTCTCTAGATACAAGCACCTTAGCAGTAGATGGTGAAAATGGAGATCTCTTGCCCAAAGTGACAATATTGACATTCTCCTTTGCTTTGTTATGATAGGAAGTGTATATTTCTTCCTCTCCATCTTGAAACCCTTTAGGAGTTTCTTTGAATCTATTTTCTTCATTTTTATACCTCTCACCTTCTTCAAAGAAAGTGGGCATAGTGGATGTATGAGGAGATCTAGGATTCTCCGGTCTTCTACTTTGCTGATAGGAACTGCTAGGGCTTCCTTCTTCTTCTTGAAACCTTATGTAGGTCCCACTACAGCTTGCTTCTTCTCGAAACCCTCTAAGAGTCTCAGTGCATCTTCTTTCTCTCTTATGATTTACCTCTTTGGAGAGGCTATTCTTAGATATGAACACTGATGAGAGTAAACTCATCCTCTCCATAATTTTGATCTCTATTTCTTCTCTTCTCTTCTCTGATACCGCTGTAAAGTTCCCTTTTGAGGAATATCAAAATTCTATTCGAGAGATTGACTACAGGGGCATTTACTGGATATGTCACCTTTGAAAAAAAGGATGAGATCCAGAGGCTACCTGGCCATCCGCAGAATCTGCCTATAGAGATTGAAATATTCCTCCTTCAGGGATTCATCACTTTGGCTTGGAGCCATAGGTTGAGCCAAAGATCTTGTTGGAAATGTTGTCATTGATGGAAAAGGAAGTGGAACAGAAGGAGCATCTGAACATCAACAAGTCAAATAGAGAAGCAAGGAGCAGCATTACACAAGAAGCAGAGATAGTAACAGAGAGGTAGCCGAGGCAGCAAAGAGACCAGTAGAAAGATCAAAGAAGCAGAGAGGAAGCAAGGCAACAGACAATGCAGACACAGAGTAGGAGAGAAAGGCCATCGAATAGAAAAGAATAAGTGAATGGTAATCTGTGATAAGTGTTAGCGCTCAAATCTACCTTAGGCTGAAATAAGGTAAGACTCAAGGCAACATCAAACCACGCTCAGCCTCGTAGCTAGCCCTACGAGGATAGGAGAGGGCCCTCTCCGGGTCTATCTCGGCAAAAGGTCTTCAAAGGGGCTGAGATGAATTTAAAATGGGAACTGATTTTAGGCTAGTAAATAGATATGAAAGGTTTGACTTAAATTTTTTGGGTTTTCGTTGGAAAAATGGGAAAAACAATTTTGGGCTAGGGGATGAGGCCAGATCTTTGCAGAATTTGAGTTGGGGCAAGGTAGGCAGTAGTATTGATGCTTTTTGATTATGTGTATGGATGGATCAGAATGACAAGGAGCTGAAGAGGGAAAGGGAGAACAAGGATCCTCTCCAAACTGGCAAAAACATATAAAATTAAACAAATTTAAAGGCAGGGCACTGGAATCAATGGATTCAACCTCATTTACTCATTCATTCAGTTTCAGAAGAAAAAGAAGGGAATGGAATACATTAAACATTAAAAAACTTACAAATAACTGAGAGAACACACCATCAAAACTGAAAACCACAAGAATCCCAACAGGTGCTGCAAAACCTCTGATCTTTCCTTAGCCAAAATGTGGAAAATATGTACAATAGTGTGCCAAAATTTTCCCAAGAGTCCAACCTGTCCAACCTGTAGAATGCCTCAGAAATTACAATATATGGACCATCCCAACCCCTTCCCATGCCTCTAGGGGTCGAATTCCTCCTTCTAGGAGCAGTTTCAACCAATTCTAAACAAGGAGCTAAAAACTAGGTAGCCAAACAACCTGCCTCTAAAAGGAATGAAACTGATTCATTCACTTGATTTTCACTTTTTTGTGAGTGAATCATCTAGAATAGGTAAAAGTGAGTCAAAGTTACATTACAACCACAAAATTACATCAAGATAACTTAAAAATTACATCCACAATCAAAACTGGTCCAACTGGCCGAATTTCTGAGCTGGAAGATGAAAAATTAGCCAATTTTCTCTATGCGCCGCGCGCTTGAGCCCTATGCGTCGCGCGCATTTCAGCCTGTTTTTGGGGCACTTCCCGACGTCAAAATCAAGCTCATGATATCTTTTTGGAAATACCTGGATGTCTGCTATCCAACCCAAGTGGAATTTCTCAATTTGGAGCTCATTTTCCCCTCCAAAACTTCATTCTCCCAGAAGTACTTCCTGCTGGTGCAAAAGGTGGCAGAAAGGTGGCTTTCATGGTGTTTTTGGCCCTTTTGATCATCCAAAACTTGGTGAAATGCTTCGGTCATTCCTTAACATGCATAAATCACCATGAAAAATACAAAAATACAAATTTTTCCTCTAGAAAGTGTCCCAATCATAAGCACGCGTCGTGACGCGCTACGCATTGGGCGGAAAAACCTGTTTTGAGACCAAAATTTTCAAAAATGACAAAATCTTCTCCAAATTTGCTGAAATTTGGAGTGAAGGTCCAAAATCATGCCTCATGCTCAGCCAATGAAGCCTCGGCCAAAATACGAAGTGGATCAGGCCTCTTTCGCCGTTTTAGTGCTTTTCTCAACTTGACCTTCAAGTTCCTGATTTCTTGCTTTGCAAACCTGAGTGAGTGCCCAAGTAATGGTATGTCATGTTCCTCAAGCTGTTCTTCTCTTGGTTGACCTCCTAGACACATGTAACTCAGTGGTCTCGATCATAGAAGTAGCTGTCTCCATGGTATATATGCAAGGTGTATGTTGATTTTTTCCTCAATTGCCAAAATATGTGCCAAAACCAAATGAGGGACTATGGGAAATAGGGCAGTGAGGATAATTGGGTTCAAGGGAGCTTTGTCAAGTGAATCTATAGTGTGAGGACAGTCACTTTGACCGTTTTGGGAAACTTGGGATTTGAGGAAATTTACAAGTGGTATTGGGAATGGGAATGAGATGGTATGAATGAGCTTTTAGGAGTAAATGGCTTTTAGAGATGTAAGGAGATAAGAAAAGGGATGAGTGTAGTGGTGAGATAAATAGTGAGGGGAGGAATAAAAAAAGTGGGGAATGGATTTTTTGACACCAAATTATTTTTATAATACCAACTCAAAACCTTAAGGAGGCATTTCTTCAACAAGATGATAGAGTTGGTTTTCGGCATTTTAAATTCTCATGATCAATCACACAACCAACAACAAGCATGAGTTATGGCAATTACAAGGTCACTTGAACTTACTCGGAGCAAAATTGACGAAACCAATACAAAAAAATGGAAACAATGGAAAAAATTTGAGTCTCAGCTCTACGTGCCGCGCGCCAACCCAACGCGTCGCACGTCCTCCAATGCGCCGCGCCAGTGTAATTTTACACTGAAAAATTTCGCTCTACGCGCCGCGCGTCACCCAACGCGCCGCGCGCTGAATTTGATCCATAATTTGGCCTTTCAAACACTGTTTTTCCTTCCAACTGATTTCTCAATGTTTCCTCTTGGCTCCTTGATGTTTTTGGCATGCAAATGAACTGTTGAACACAAGACATATCTTGTATGGCATGAACTTCAATTTTTGATTTGGCAAACTCTCTTTCTACCTTTGCAGACTTTGACACTTTCACATTTAACTCTATTTTGCACTCAAATATTCATAATCAAACTCATAATCAACACCAAAAACGAGTTATGAGAAATAGAGGAGTGACTTTGACTTACTCAAACATGGAAAAACCAAGCAAATTTGATGTTGGAGAGAAATGGCAAAATGTTTTGTGTTTCAGCTCAATGCGCCGTGCCATAAATAGTGCATTTTGCAGGAGGCTTTTGGAGGCCTTCCCGGTGTCCCAATTAGGCGTGTGATAGATTTTTGGAAAGCTTATGAAGTCTAATTTCCACCCTAACTGGAATTTTTCAATTTGGAGTTCATTTACCCTATCAAAAATCAAATCGCCCAACACTACTTTCTGCAGGTGCATCAATTCTCCTAAGGCAACGGTATTCTTGACATTTCTCCAAAACCATTACACCTGTGTAAAAAGTGAAGGAGTTTTTTCTTCCTTGACATTTTTTGTACAAAAACCTCTCTCAGGTTTCCAAAATTAATCTTTTATTTCTTTGTAACATCATTTGAGTGAAACCTATCCCGATGTGTGAAACAAGGGATTTGTCGAAATGAAGCGAAATGAAGGGGATAAGGGGATTTTAAATTCTTGGGGAAATTTTGGGAAGTAGGTAGGGATGTTAGGAAGTAGGGTAAAGTTGAATATTAGAGATTGAGTGAGGGGAAGGGGTCCAAAATGGAAAAACACAGGCCTAGCCTAGAAAATTGCCAAGTTGTGGCAAGAAACTAGGGTTTGTGGAAAAATGAGGAATTTGGGGGATCTCAGTGATGGGAAGTGTTTAATAAGGTATATTAAGGATAGGGGAAGGTGTATGAACATCAGGATACAAATTTTTCTAATGATTTGACCATCCAAGAGAAATTACCTCCAAAACCCTAGGAGAGGGAAATGGACCTTACCTAGGCACAACTGAAGCATGAACAAGCTGTAAAATGACCCAATGGAACTTAACATGATGATGACAACCCTTTGAATGATGGTACACTCAGCTGAATGGTGACATGGACTGACATTTGGACAACTTTGAAAAGAGTGAAAACAAACCCTAGACCTAATGCCTAGTGACCAAATTTTGCTTGAAGACTCATTGAAATGACAAAATTTGACCTTGAAACCTTAAAATCACTTTGTAAGATCATGTTTGATCACTGAAGGAAAGATACAAAGGCTGACACTAACATTGGCTCCAATGGGGATGGTAGCTCCTTGGAGGTGCCAAGAATGGCAGATCTTTTGGAGAGCAGACCGTGCCTTCATCCATTGGGAAATGGAATCAAAAACTAAAACTAAAATGCATGACTGAAAATTGATGACTTGATGACACAAATTGACTCTCACTCAACTAAAAACTGACTCGATACTTAAACACAACTGACAAACTGGAAAAGATGCTCAAAGTAGAGCTTATTCAATACAACCTACTCTAATTGTTCCATTCATCACTTGATCAAGTGAAATGGAACAACCAATGCAACCATGTAAGCATGCTGGCTGCTATCTTAATTCTCCACAAGTGCTTGCTTATGAACAACAAGAAATAACTACTGAAAGGCAACTCCCATGGAAACTTTGAACCAAGTGGACTGCTGATAAACTTGCAAAGCATGAATTGACTGGATGACTTCAAGAATACTGCGAAAGGATCTTCATACACATAGCTACTGATTTCCATTAACACATCACTGCTCTGATTCAGATAATCTCCATACCTTCATCTTAAAAATTTTCTCACCTCTATGCTGTCTTTCTTTGGTGATTACAACAAGCTGCCAAAAGGATCCTGAATTTCGTGAATAACCAAACACTGTTGCTGATTATAAACAGAACAAAAGTCTCCTTCATCAATCTCCTCATATGACTGCAAACCTTGATGAGGGCTTTGTAATGAAAAATCTGTTAAACAAGAGAATGAAGGCGACCTTTGAATAAGATTATCATCAACATTCTTTTCCGGCACATGGTTAGCTAATGAAGGAAAACTTTTACAGCAAACATCATCCCACACACGAGCAATAGGATCATCAAAAACTTGAGAAGACTGCTGCGATGTATCCATTGAAACTGTCTGACATCCTACTAGTTTTTCATCTTTTTCTTGAGAGATTTTAGGAAGATTCTACCTTATAAACTGAAATGCTTCGAAACAAAAGGGTATAGAATTTTCCTGCATCATCAAATCATGTATTGCATCTTCCACACCTTCATCTGTAATCTGACGTTCAATTTCATTTGGTGGCTGCAAATCTGATGCTACAGGCTGCTCAAGAATTTCGTTATCTGTCTCATCCTCAACATTAACACTGAGAGATTGTTGATTTCTTATAGGCTGCTCATTTGAATATTTACTATGCAATTTACCCTTCAAAAACTGAAATGATTCAAAACAAAATGGTACGGAGTCACCTTGTATCATTTGATCACATGTACCAGCTTCCATGTCCTCATCTGCAACTTGACAATCAATGGCTTTCGGGGGTTGCAAATCTGAATATGAGAAGTCTTGAACAAAGTTTTCATTGCTCTCAAGATGATCCAAATCAAGACTTGTCGACAGTTGATTTCTGATTGTATGAAAGTTGTCTCTGATGAACTGAAACGAATCAAAACAAAAAGGCAAAGATCCTTCACTTACTTCAAAATTCGCTGCACTTTCCTCATCATTGTCATAGCTGATATGCATCGGTTGATCACTGTACTTAAGCTGTTGAAAGTGAACTTCCTCCTCGCACAAACTAGCTGCTAATTCGTCTGCAAGATTAGCTTCTGTTTGGAGAACATAATCATCATCATACTGATCAAAATGAGGCAAATCATCAAGCATACATATCATGTCAACAGCTCTCTCTTCTTCAAAATGATCTATAAAACAATCACTATGACAACCAGAATAAGAAACAAAATGTTTTGGATCAGCAACTTGTTCTTCCTCAATCAGCGAGCCATGGGCTTCAACATTATACTCATTCTTTGTGGTTTTCTTTTATATCATCTCTTCTACTGCACTTACCAACATGTCAAGCTTTACCTCTAAAGATGTCGATTTCTCCGGATCTATGTTTTTCATCTCTTCTTCCTTCAACCTCGCCCTTCGGATCAGCAAATGAGCCTCTACATTCATTGCCTTGTTCTGCATTTCGTGAAGTGTTGCAATATTCTTTTCTCTCAGCTGAAACTCCATTTCCGGATCAAAGGCACCTGGGTAGTGCAAGAGAGCAGATCTAGGAGAAGGTCTTATATCAACTGGCATCGAATAATAAACTTGGTTAAATCTGGCAGAAAACTGTTGTACTGTCTCCCCTGGCAGTCTTTTCAGCTGGTTATACTCTTCTATAATCAACAAAAAGTTATGTCCGATCATCCACCTGTCGAGGAAAACTGTGACGAACTGCTGGAAATCTGAGATGCTCGCATCAGGCAGGGCTTTGAACCAACTCTTCACTTGGCCTTGCAAAGAAAGAGCAAAAAGCCTAATACTAACATTCTCTTCATCAAATTCAAAAAGGTCTAGAAAAGTCTCAACATTCTGCACATGTTGCTCAGCGTTGACATTGCTACATTCATCGTCAAATCTTGGTAGATATAGGTCATAATTTGCAGGGAAAGCATGAAGAACAGAAGGTAAAACAAGAGGTTTGTACCGATCTGGAATTTTACAAGGTGTAGGGGTATGTACAAGAGCTGCGGGATCAGTTTTGTTTTCTTTAAGCTCATCACTCTGAAGAGAGTCATCATAAGATGTGGGAAAAGTAAGGAGATTAGGATCAAAGGGAAACTCAGCATTTACACTTTTTGAATGGGTCGAGTGAAGATTTTGATCACCTTTCTCATACAACAAATTCTGAAAAACCTTCAGGACAGCTTCAAGAACGGCGAAGAAATAGTTTACAAGAAAGCAGACTAGATCCTGAATACAATTCCACTTTAGATACCTAAAATTTGTGTAAGATCCTTCCATTTTCGCAGAGAAAGAGTTAGTCCTCCAGTGGAGTCTCTACTTCGAATTGGAGTCACCAGGTGAATGATTTCAGCCTTCTTATGTCTGATCATTGTCCACCATCAACCATCAGATCTAATCTTGATACATATACTGGGGCAATTCGCAAATCAAGGGGCACACTCACAAGCTAAACCGGAGATCGACTGAAGCAGCTTTTATCTACTATGCACTCGCAGAGAAAGAGCAGTTCGAAGGCTACCTGGCGTGACAACAGACTCCGTTTATAGCAAATGATAGTAATAAGCAAATTTTTCCCCAGTATGGTCGCCACTATGTTAACGCTCAAATCTACCTTAGGCTGAAATAAGGTAAGACTCAAGGCAACATCAAACCACGCTCAGCCTGGTAGCTAGCCCTACGAGGATAGGAGAGGGCTCTCTTCGGGTCTATCTCAGCAAAAGGTCTTCAAAGGGGCTGAGATGACTTTAAAATGGGATATTATTTTAGGCTAGTAAATAGATATGAAAGGTTTGATTTAAATTTTTTGGGTTTTCGTTGGAAAAATGGGAAAAACAATTTTGGGCTAGGGGATGAGGCCAGATCTTTGCAGAATTCGAGTTGGGGCAAGGTAGGCAGTACTCTTGATGCTTTTTGATTATGTGTATGGATGGATTAGAATGACAAGGAGCTGAAGAGGGCAAGGGAGAACAAGGATCCTCTCCAAACTGGCGAAAACATATAAAACTAAACAAATTTAAAGGCAGAGCACTGGAATCAATGGATTCAACCTCATTTACTCATTCATTCAGTTTCAGAAGCAAAATAAGGGAATGGAATAAATTAAACATTAAACAACTTACAAATAACTGAGAGAACACACCATCAAAACTAAAAACCACAAGAATCCCAACAGGTGCTGCAAAACCTCTGATCTTTCCTTAGCCAAAATGTGGAAAATGTGTACAATAGTGTGCCAAACTTTTCCCAAGAGTCCAATCTGTCCAACCTGTAGAATGCCTCAGAAATTACAATATATAGACCATCCCAACCCCTTCCCATGCCTCTAGGGATCGAATTCCTCCTTCTAGGAGCAGTTTCAACCAATTCTAAACAAGGAGCTAAAAACTAGGCAGCCAAACAACCTGCCTCTAAAAGGAAGGAAACTGATTCATTCACTTGATTTTCACTTTTTTGTGAGTGAATCATCTAGAATAGGTAAAAGTGAGTAAAATTTACATTACAACCACAAAATTACATCAAGATAACTCAAAAATTACATCCACAATCAAAACTGGTCCAACTGGCCGAATTTCTGAGCTGGAAGATGAAAAATTAGCCAATTTTCTCTATGCGCCGCGCGCCTGAGCTCTATGCGTCGCACGCCTTTCAGCCTATTTTTGGGGCACTTCCTGACATCAAAATCAAGCTCATGATAGCTTGTTGTAAATCCTTGGATGTCTGCTATCTAACCCAAGTGGAATTTCTAAATTTGGAGCTCATTTGCCCCTCCAAAACTTCATTCTCCCAGAAGTACTTCCTGTTGGTGCAAAAGGTGGCAGAAAGGTGGTTTTCATGGTGTTTTTGGCCCTTTTGATCATCCAGAACTTGGTGAAATGCTTCGGCCATTCCTGAACATGCATAACTCACCATGAAAAATCCAAAAATACAAATTTTTCCTCCAGAAAGTGTCCCAATCATAAGCGCGCGTCGTGACGTGCTACGCGTTGGGCGGAAAAACCTGTTTTGAGACCAAAATTTTCAAAAATGACAAAATATTCTCCAAATTTGCTGAAATTTGGAGTGAAGGTCCACAATCATGCCTCATGCTCAGCCAATGAAGCCTCGGCCAAAATACGGAGTGGATCAGGCCTCTTTCGCCGTTTTAGTGCTTTGCTCAACTTGACCTTCAAGTTCCTGATTTCTTGCCTTGCAAACCTGAGTGAGCGCCCAAGTAATGGTATGTCATGTTCCTCAAGTTGTTCTTCTCTTGGTTGACCTCCTAGACACATGTAACTCAGTGGTCTCGATCATAGAAGTAACCCTCTCCATGGTATCTATGCAAGGTGTATGTTGATTTTTTCCTCAATTGCCAAAATATGTGCCAAAACCAAATGAGGGACTATGGGAAATAGGGCAGTGAGGATAATTGCGTTCAAGGGAGCTTTGTCAAGTGAATCCATAGTGTGAGGACAGTCACTTTGACCATTTTGGGAAACTTGGGATTTGAGGAAATTTACAAGTGGTATTGGGAATGGGAATGAGAAGGTATGAATGAGCTTTTAGGAGTAAATGGCTTTTAGAGATGTAAGGAGATAAGAAAAGGGATGAGTGTACTGGTGAGATAAATAGTGAGGGGAGGAATAAAAAAAGTGGGGAATGGATTTTTTGACACCAAATTATTTTTATAATACCAACTCAAAACCTTAAGGAGGCATTTCTTCAACAAGATGATAGAGTTAGTTTTCGGCATTTTAAATTCTCATGATCAATCACAAAACCAACAACAAGCATGAGTTATGGCAATTACAAGGTCACTTGAACTTACTCGGAGCAAAATTGACGAAACCAATACACAAAACTGGAAGCAATGGAAAAAATTTGAGTCTCAGCTCTACGCGTCGCGCGCCAACCCAACGCGCCGCGCGTCCTCCAATGCGCTGCGCCAGTGTAATTTTACACTGAAAAATTTTTCTCTACGCACCGCGCGTCACCCAACGCACCGCGCGCCAGCCCAACGCGTCGTGCGTCACCCAACGCGCTGCACGCCAGCCCAACGCGCCGCGCGCTGAATTTGAACCATAATTTGGCCTTTCAAACACTGTTTTTCCTTCTAACTGATTTCTCAATGTTTCCTCTTGGCTTCTTGATGTTTTTGGCATGCAAATGAATTTTTGAACACCAGACATATCTTGTATGGCATGAACTTCAATTTTTGATTTGGCAAACTCTCTTTCTACCTTTGCAGACTTTGACACTTTCACATTTAACTCTGTTTTTCACTCAAATCTTCATAATAAAACTCATAATCAACACCAAACACGAGTTATGAGAAATAGAGGAGTGACTTTGACTTACTCAAACATGGAAAAACCAAGCAAATTTGATGTTGGAGAGAAATGGCAAATTTTTTTGTGTTTTAGCTCAATGCGCCGCGCCATAAATAGCGCATTTTGCAGGAGGCTTTTGGAGGCCTTCCCTGTGTCCAAATTGGGCGTGGGATAGCTTGTTGGAAATCTTATGAAGTCTAATTTCCACCCTAACTGGAATTTTTCAATTTGGAGTTACTTTACCCTGTCAAAAATCAAATCTCCCAACACTACTTCCTGCAGGTGCATCAATTCTCCCGAGGCAACGGTATTATTGACATTTCTCCAAAACCATTAAACCTGTGTAAAACCTGAAGGAGTTTTTTCTTCCTTGGCATTTTTTGTACAAAAACCTCTCTCAGTTTTCCAAAATTCAGATTTTATTGCTCTGAAACATCATTTGAGTGAAACCTATCCCGATGTGTGAAACAAGGGATTTGTCGAAATGAAGCGAAATGAAGGGGATAAGGGGATTTTAAATTTTTGGGGAAATTTTGGGACGTAGGGAGGGATGTTAGGAAGTAGGGGAAAGTGTAATCTCAGAGATTGAGTCAGGGGAAGGGGTCCAAAAGGGAAAAACACAGGCCTAACCTAGAAAATTGCCAAGTTGTGGCAAGAAACTAGGGTTTGTGGAAAAATGAGGAATTTGGGGGATCTCAGTGATGGGAAGTCTTTAATAAGGTACATTAATGATAGGGGAAGGTGTATGAACATCAGGATACAAGTTTTTCTAATGATTTGACCATCCAAGAGAAATTACCTCCAAAACCCTAGGAGAGGGAAATGGACCTTACCTAGGCACAACTGAAGCATGAACAAGCTGTAAAATGACCCAATGGAACTTAAAATGATGATGAAAACCCCCTGAATGATGGTACACTCAGCTGAATGGTGACATGGACCGACATTTGGACAACTTTGAAAAGAGTGAAAACAAACCCTAGACCTAATGCCTAGTGACCAAATTTTGCTTGAAGACTCATTGAAATGACAAAATTTGACCTCGACACCTTAAAATCACTTTGTAAGAGCATGTTTGATCACTGAAGGAAAGCTGCAAAGGTCTATTGCTTAACAATAATTAATAAATCCATTTAAGAAATTAATGGTTGTAGAGATATGATGAATGTGGTGAAGATTACAATTACGATGGACCATAGGACAGTGATCAGCTTGCGGAATCAAGAACTTGAGTGTGCAGTTAGAAGCGGAACTGTGACAGGATAGAACTCTGAACATGCAATGGAAGGTTGATATAGTATATATATCATAATAGAATTGAAGACAGAATGATATTTTGTTGTGTCAAGGTCGGAAGGCAGAAATTGGTGTAAAGAATGTATGTTAAAAGACTCAAACGAAATTGTGAACAAAGCATTAAACTTATTAATGGAACTATAATAAAAGGAAAAACCTTAAAGCGCAACTTAATTATAATAATACATTGAAAAGGTGACGTAACCATGACCAAGTGAACAGTGAAGGTGGTTTACAGTTTTCATCGCACCACCTATGCGGAGTAAGTGGTATTTGAGGAGTTGGGAGCGATTCCATAAATCACTCGACATGTGGCAAGGAGGACCCATGGAAAACCGCTTGTCATTGTGCACCATCACACGTTATAGTTCGACCCAAGATGCCCAGCGATATCGTTGAGCGTCGTTGATCTAGGAAGGAGTCATCGGACGGTCATCATTTGTTGAAGGTGCGAGAATATTAACACAGGTATGACGGGCCATCGCACGTTAACGTTCGGCATCGGAGGTTGAGCGATATGCATATACGTCTTTGATCTGGAAGCTTGCTAATCTAATGGTGATCAGACGCTGGAATTGCGCGAAATTCACTTATGGCACCGTGCGCGTATTTGATTGGCTATTGACTATATTTTTGGGCCCGGGGTCAAATGTTTATCATATTGTTTGAAAGCATTAAAATGTGAAAGGTTAACCTTAATCCTAAAGATAAGTTCAAAAGTATTAAATTAATTATTTAATTACCAAGATCAATAGAACAGTGAGAGTTATGGATACCCCGTTGGATTATTTATTTTGACCCCATCTAGGAATACCATGAGCAGGTGAATGGTTCAACCCAAGGTTTTAATAAAGGCGAAAACTATATAAGGTGATGAGAATCATGAATAACGGTGCACATGCGTAAGGGTTGTGAATGAAAAAAAAATTCTACAGAATATCTGCATGGGCGAACTCTGTTCTTAACTGATAAATCTGAATCTATGATGCACCCATGGATATATTGATCTGATGATGATGAATCTCTGGTTTGAACGACGAACGAAATCATGAAGAACAGGTGTGAGTGTACTGACTGAATAAATCTGGTGGCATGCAAGGTATGTCGTGTGGAAACTGGTAGATCCAGTGTGAAAATTGATGAAACGTGGTCCGTAGTGGTGCTGAGGGTCGAAACCTTCAGTGAAGGGGTTGTAGCTCCCTTCCAGTGGTAGTTGGTAAATGAGAACAGGGGGTTGTAGCTCCCTTCCAGGAAAAGGCTGGTAAACGAGAGAAGGTTGTAGCCTTTTGCAAGTGGGTTCCTGCGTGCCGGTATAAGTCTGCGCCAACATAAAATTGTAAGAAATTTTATTTATAATAAATATTGAAGACTAAGATAACAGCAGCGGTGGTTTTCTCTCGAATTGGGTTTCCACCTTAAATCCTGGTGTTCATATGTGTTTCTTATGTTTCATGGTTTGTTCTGTTATTTCTGTTCATGCTTACTTCTTATCTGATGAATAAATGATGCAATGATCTAAGTAAAGACATAATAAGATCTCTGGACATACAAGCTGGATGCAGTAATGTAACATATGGTTTTAAGAGAAAGAGAAGTAAAAAATTGTCAGTCAGCTCTAACACGTATTCACCCCCCCCCCCCCCCCCTCTTATTATTTTTCCCAACAATTGTATCGTGAGCAGTCCTTCCGAAAAAGCTTAGCCGCTAGAAGGAAGATCAAGCAAGATGAGCAATCAAGATGGAACAACATCTATCGTGCCTCAAACTTTAATGGAAACAATTTAATCTTCTGAAAACAAGGATGAGATCCTATCTTCGCCCGGGGACCGCAGGTATGGGCATCACGAAGGAGGATATCAATATCCAACAAGAAGCATCAACAGATCCGACGGAAAGAAAGAATTATGAAACAAATGCAAAGGTGGTCAATGCTCTATTGGGATGTCTAACTGAATCAGAATTTGTCAAAGTCATCCAGCTGAATACAGCAAAAGCAATATGGGACAAAATCAGTCTAAGTTATGAAGGTGATGCAAAGGTAGAAAGTGCTAAACTCCAAACTCTCAGAATTCAATATGAGAATCTAAAAATGGATAATGAGGAGAGCATTGCCAATTTATTTTTACGTCTTGATGATATTGTAAATTTTATGAGAAATCTGGGAGAAAAAATAACTGAATCTACATTAGTTGAGAAAGTCTTAAGGTCACTAACAACAAAATTTGAGTCAAAAGTTTCTACTCTTGAAGAAAAGAAGGATCTTCAAAATCTTATTGTGGTACAACTTCATGGCATACTAACTCCATATGAAATGAGGAGATGAGGACCATCTAAATTCAAAGAAGCAGTCTTTAGAACTTCTACAAAAGAGAAGGAAGTACAAAAAATAGAAGGATCAGGATATATCTCAGAAGAAGATGAGATAAACTTTGTAAAAAAACTTCAACTTGGCACAGGACGGTTCAGAGGTAAGATTCCTTTCAAATGTTTTGATTATGGAAGATTTGGTCATTATGTTGCTAAATGTCCTTATAAAGAAACACATAAAAAGGGGAAGGAATTAGAAATAAGGAATAAGAATCGTTTTAGCACTAGAAAGAGTTACTATACTCATGAAGACAGTGATGGGTTATCTGATAGTGAGGAAGAATGTGAACAAGATCTTAGACTTCTCATGGCATTTGAAAACGAATCTAGAGAAGAAACAGATACTTTTGAGGATGCTCTAGAAGACAGAGATTTTCTTGTCGAAAACAATAAACTCAAAATTTGCTTAGAAGAGAGTAAAATAACCATAGAAACTCTGAAAAATCAGCTTGAATAAAAAGAAAGACACAATGAGAAATTGGAGTGTGAAGTAGTAGATCTAAGAAAAGAACTTTAGAAAGTAAAGACTCGAATCTTAGATTTGACTAAAGGATCCGAAACCTTAGATGAGATTATCAAGGTACAACGTTCTCCTTATAAAGACAATGTGTCTTGGATATATCTAAAATATTCCCGCCTTTCAACACCAAATTATTTAAAAGTAGTTACAAACTGTGATTTACAACATGCCGCCACTCCTAAGGGAATAAAGAATATTCAAGGTGTAAAGCATGATCATCTCAATTCAAATAACACTAACAAGAATGTCTTTCAAAGAAACACCAATCAACAGTGGAAATTCAAGTAGAAGATTTTATGATCGCAGAAATTTCTTCTTAACGGACAATGCTTCTCATGTCACAATTTTGGTCATAAAGTTGTTCAATGTGTTGCATATAAAACCATGATGACAAGAGAAGCAAGAAAGAAAAAGGATTGATATTGAAAAAAAAGAAGAATACTTATAACAACTTTTTCTCCTTCAAAATGAATTTGAATGTGCTTATTGCAATAACTTTGGCCACGAAGAATCTAAATGTAGGAGCAAAGTTCAACCAAAAGAACATGTTCCTTCAAGCTCCAAAGTATGGAAAAAGAAGGAATCACAGGTTGAAAATTGTGGCATAGAATTATTTGCAGAAGATGAAGAAAACCAATGGTACATTGATATTGGATGCTCAAGACACATGACAGGTGGCAAAAACAAACTTCTAGCATATAGTGCTTTAGAAAAGGAAAAGAATGTTACATTTGGAAATGATACTCCTGCGGTCATTAAGGGAAAAGGGTCTGTTGTTCTAAAAGAAAAGGTGAAAGATAATGAAGTTATGTACGTGGATGGATTAAAGAATAACCTGTTAAGTGTAAGTCAAATGTGTGATCAAGAAACTGAAGTTGTATTTAGTTCAAAAGAATGTGTGGTACGTGATCTTGATATAGGTAAAGCAATTATAAAATGAAAAAGAACTCCAAGTAACCTGTATGTATTGAAGAACTGCAAAGAACAATGTTACTTGAGTAAATCTTCAGAAAATTGGGTATGGCAATAGAAGGTTGGGGCATTCGAGCTTCTCTCAAATCAACAACCGCGTACTTAAAGAAACAGATCTTCCCCAATATTACCCTACCTGAAAATATCATATGCAAATCTTGCCAATTCTGTAAGCAAACCAGAGTACAATTTAATGCCAAGGAAGGATCATCAAGTAAGCCTCTTGAACTTATTCATACTCACATATGTGGACCTATGAGGAAAAAGTCACCATGTGGTGAAGAATACTATATATTATTCATTGATGATTTCTCTAGAATGTGTTTGATTGGGTTGATTAAACACAAAGATGAAGCATTTGAGAAATTTTAGGTCTTCAAAGCACTGGTTAAAAATTAATTAGATCTAAAAATCAAGTGTCTTAGATCTGATCAAGGAGGAGAATATACATCCAATGAATTCATTGAATTTTGTGAACAACATGGCATAAAAAGACATTTTTCTGTAGATGGCACTCCACAACAGAATGGCGTAGTAGAGAGAATGAACAGAACAATTCAAAAAATGGCTAGAGCCATGCTTGATGATTCCGGAACACCTGACAGATTTTGGGGAGAAGCAAAGACATACAAACAGAACATTCTCAACAAGGCATATGTTCGTGTAAATAGTGATAAAATGTTGGCAATATGATGCCGAGTGTTGTCCTTGATGGCAAACCACTTGATGAAGATGATGGAAACCTACTTAATGAAGTTGTTCTTGATGAGCTTGTGAATGATATACATCTGATGTATCTACAATCAGTATAGAAGGTGCAGAAGAAAGAATTTCTAGAATGGGCCAGAACAGTGATGAAAAGTGTATGTCACAAGGAATACGCGAGTTTGTCTAGGGGAAGTCGTGTATGCACGCGGGAAATAATGTGCCAAGTTGCGTATGCTCAATTGCACTCTAAATATGTAAAACCAGGGGTTACTACCATGGTATTGACAAATTTTATTGAGCACTGGATTGTCTATTTGATCCCGTCCAGGAATACCCTCGGATGTGATGTGGTTTTGACTCATGGTATTGATGAAGGCCAAATCTATATAAGGAGAAGAAAATCATTGTGCATGGGGGTGTAAGTGTCTGGGCTTTAATGAATACTTCACTCTGAAGTATATCTGCATGGTTGAACTCTGCTCTTGATTGATAGATCTTAATCTATGATGCATCTATGAACATGGTGAAGGTTAAAGATCTCTAGATCTAGAAATGGTGAATCTCTTGGATGATCTGAAAAGAAGTGATGAAGACCTGGCGCAAATCTGCTGAATAACTTGAAGAAATCTGGGTAAGTTCATAGATATGATCTATTGTGCAAATTTTATCTTTTATAGATCTATACGCAGGTTCAGTTCGTGAAAAGCGCATGTATACGCGGATCTGTTTCAACAAAATCGCGTATGGACAGTTAGGGTTATTCTGGTAAATGCACATATGTATACACTAGTTCACTTCATAAAAAGCGTGTATATACGCGGGTCTGATTAAATAAAACCGCATATGATATCTGATCTTATGGTTGCTCAAGGTTGAATGTGTTTCTGCATTTTTATTCTGAATTCTGGGTTATCTCTGATATTCTGGTTACAGTGGTTTCACTGTTCTGTTTGATGCAATGGGCAAAGGTTGTTTATTGACAATTAAAGGGTTGTGTTGGAGCTGTTTGATACAATTTGAAAATTGATGAAACGTGGTCTTCAGTGGATCTGAGGGTTGAAACCTTCAATCTAAACGTAGAAGCTTTCTGCCAGTAGAGGCTGGTGCTAATATCAGGGGGTAGTAGCTCCCTTCCAGGTGAGGCTGGTAAATGAGAGCAGTGGTTGTTGCTCCCTTCTAGGAGAGGCTAGTAAATGAGAGAAGGTTGTAGCCTTCTGTAGGTGGGCGCCTGCGTACTGGTATGAGTCTGCACCAGTACATGTTGTAAGAAGTTTTCTTAATAACAAGAATTGAAGACTGAGACGACGGTAGCGGTGGTTTTCTCCTGAATTGGGTTTCCACCTAAAAATGCTGGTGGTCATGTGTGGTGGCTTATGTGTGATGATTATTCTATTCTTCCTGCACTTGTTTACTATTTTCTAAATATCTGATGAATGAGTAATGCAATGATCTAATTCAAGAACTAAATGCATAATTAGATCACTGGATATACGCGAGTTATGTAAAGGATATCCACGTATATACGCGGGTTTGCTTCAGGAAAGTTGCATATGGTTTTTAGAAAGAAATATCAAAGTTTTATGGTCTACACTAAATACTGATTCACCCCCCCCCTCTCAGTATTTTTCCCAATAATTGGAATCGAAAGGTCCTTCAAAAAGCTTAACCGCTAAGGAAGATCAAGCAAGATGAGTAATCAAGATGGAACAACATCTATCAAGCCTCCACTCTTTAATGGAAGCAATTTAATCTTCCTCGGGAAAATAAGGATGAGATCCTATCTTCGCCTATGGAGCGATGTATGGGCCATCGTTGAACAAGGATATCAATATCCAACAGAATACCTCAAAGATCCGATCAAAAGAAGACTTATGAAATAAATGAAAAGGCAACAATGCTCTAACGGAAGTCTAACTGAATCAGAATTTGTCAAAGTTATGCAGCTGAATACAACAAAGGAGATATGGGACAAAATCATTCTAATTTACGAAGGTGATGCAAAGGTAAAAAGTGCAAAACTTCAAACTCTCAGAATTGAATATGAAAATTTAAAGATGCATAGTGATGAGTATATTGCCAGTTTCTTTTTATGTCTTGATGATGTTGTAAATCGTATGAGAAATCTAGGAGAAACAATCACGAAATATACTTTGGTTGAGAAAATCTTAAGATCGCTAACGGAAAAATTTGAATCAAAAGTCTCTGCTCTTGAAGAAAACAGGATCTTCAAACTCTTAATGTGGTGCAATTTCATGGCATATTGACTGCATATGAAATGAGGAGAGGAGGATCATCTGAAGTCAAAGAAGATGTTTTTAAAGCTTCTACAAAAGGGAAATAAGTTCAAAAACCAGAAGGATTAGGATATATCTCAGAAGAAGATGAGGCAAACTTTGTGAGAAGACTCCAACTAGGAACCAGAAGATTCAAAGGTAAGCTTCCTTTCCAATTTTTTGATTGTGGAAGAGTTGGTCATTATGCTCCAAAGTGTCCTTATAAATAAACATCTGCTAAAGGGAAAGAAGTAGCAAGAAGGAATAAGAACCAATCTAGCACTAAGAAAAGTTACTATACAAATGGAGACAATGATGGGTTATCTGATAGTGAGGAAGAATGTGAACAAGATCTTAGACTTCTCATGGGATTTGAAAATAATTCTAGAGATGACAAGGATGCTTTTATGGATGCTCTAGATGACAATGATTTTCTTGGTCAAAACAATCAACTCAAAATATGCTTGGAAGAAAGTAAAATAATCATAGAAACTCTAAAAAGGCAGAATCAAGAAGTGAAGAAACACAATGAGAAATTAGAATGTGAAGTAGTAAGTCTAAGAAAAGAACTTGAGAAAGTAAAGACTCTGAATCTTAGATTTGCTAAAGGATTTGAAACCTTAGATAAGATTATCAAGGTTCAACATTCTCCTCTTATAAAGACATGCTTTGGATATACCGTAGAATCTTTCTCGAGGTTTCAGCACTAAATTATCTAAAAGCAAATACAACTAGTTTACTACATTCAACCACTCAACAAGGAAATAAAGAATCTATTGTGTAAAGCATGATCATCACAATTCAAGGAACACTAATGTGATATCTCTCAAAGAAGAAAAAACCACAGGTAAATTCAAATAGAAGATTTCATGATCGTTAAATGTCTACTTCAATGGACAATGTTTCTCATGTCACAATTTCTGTCATAAAGTTGTTCAATGTGTTGCATATAAAAAACCATCATGACAAGAGAAGCAAGAAATAAAAGGATGGATAACAACCGAAGAAGAACACCTATAAAAATTTTCTCCTCTTCAAAGTGAATTTGAATGTGCTTATCTAACTTTGGCCATGAAGAATCTGAATGCAGGAGCAAAGTCCAGCCAAAACAGCATTTTCCTTCAAGTTCCAAAGTCTGGAAAAAGAAGGAATTACAGGTTGAAAATTGTGGGATAGCGTTATTTGCAGAAGGTGAAGAAAATCAATGGTACATTGATAGTGGATGCTCAAGACACATGACATGTGACAAAAGAAAACTTCTTGCATATAATGCTCTAGAAAAAGAAAAGAAAGTTACATTTGGAAATTATACTCCTGCTATAATTAAAGGAAAAGGGTCCGTGTTTCTAAAATAAAAGGTGAAGGCTAATGATGTCATTTATGTGGATGGATTAAGGCATAACCTGTTATGTGTAAGTCAAATGTGTGATCAAGGAACTGAAGTTGTCTTTAGTTCAAAAGAATGTGTGGTTCGTGATCTTGATACAAGTAAAACTATTATAAAAGGGAAAATAACTCCAAGCAACCTGTATGTGTTGAAGAACTGCAAAGATCAATGTTACTTGAGCAAATATTCAGAAAATTAGCTATGGCATAGGAGGCTGGGGAATTTGAGCTTCTCTCAAATCAACAAATCAAGCAGACTTCAAGTTGTTCGTGGTCTTCCCAATATTACTCTACCAGAGAGTGTCATATGAAAATCTTGCCAATTCGGTAAGCAGACCAGAGTACAATTTAATGCCAAAGAAGGATCATCAAGTAAGCCTCTTGAACTCATTCATACTGACATATGTGGACCTATGAGGAAAAAGTCACCACGTGGGAAGAATACTATATCTTATTTATTTATGATTTCTCTAGAATGTGTTGGATCGGGTTGATTAAACACAAAGATGAAGCATTTGAAAATTTTCAGATCTTCAAATCATTGGTGGAAAATGAATTAGATCTAAAAATCAAGTGTCTTAGATCTGATCGAGGAGGAGAATATACATCAAATGAATTCCTTGAATTTTGTGAAAAACATGGCATAAAAAGACAATTCTCTGTAGTTGGCACTCCACAACAAAATGGCGTAGCAAAAATAATGAATAGAACAATTCAACAAATGGCTAGAGCTATGCTTAATGATTCAGGAACTCTTGACATGTTCTTGGGAGAAGCAGCACATACAGCAGCAAACATTCTCAACAAGGCACATGTTCGAGTAAATAGTGACAAAACTCCATATGAACTCTGGTATGGTAATTCTCCCTGTGTGAAGCATTTTAGAGTTTTTGGAAGTAAATGCTTTATCAAAAATAATGATGAAAAGCTTGGCAATTTTGAACCTAGATCAGATGAAGGGATACTTCTTGGTTACTCATCTACAAGCAGAGCATACAAATGTTACAATAAAAAGGCTTCGAAAGATTGTTGAATGTATTGATGTTGTTATTGATGAGTCTCCTGCAGCTCCTAAAGAAGAAAAACAAACAACAGAAGAAGATGATGGTGAATTTGTCCTTCTACATCAAATAGAAATGATATAGATAGTGGATCCAATAAAGAACCTGAAGATGATTTATCTGAGAAGGCTCCATCCGTATATGTTCAAAAGAATCATCCTTTAATCTCAAATTTTGGGAGACAAGGAATCGTGTGTACAAACAAGGAGGACTCTTGTGTGGGATTCTCTACCATTTTCAATTTTATCCACAATTGAACCACACAATGTCAATCAAGCTAGCAAAGATGAATGTTGGATTCAAGCCATGAATGAAGAGCTTAATCAAATTGAAAAGAATCAAACATGGGATTTGGTTCCAAGATCACATGATAAAAATGTCATTGGAACTAAATGGATATTCAAGAACAAGTTAAACGAGAATTGGGATGTTATAAGAAACAAAGCTAGACTGGTTTGCAAGGGGTATACTCAACAAGAAGGTATAGACTTTGAAGAAACTTTTGCTCCTGTAGCTAGACTTGAAGCCATAAGAATGTTTCTTTCTTTTTCAAGTTTTCAATAAATCAAAGTTTATCAAATGGATGTTAAATCTACTTTTCTCAATGGTGATCTAGAAGAAGAAGTGTATATAGAACAACCGGAAGGATTCATTTTGGGAAATGATGAAAATCTTGTTTGTAAACTTAAAAATTCTCTATATGGCCTCAAACAAGCTCCAAGGGCATGGTATTATCGTCTTGACAAATATCTTCATCAACAAGGATTTTCAAAGGGATCTGCTGATAGCAACTTATACACAAAAGTTGAAAATGATAAACTATTGATTGTGGTTGTATATGTTGATGATATCATTTTTGGGAGTAATGAAGAATCTATGAGTCGTAAATTTTCTTCTCTCATGCAGCTAAGAATTTGAAATGTCCTTACTTGGAGAACTAACATTCTTTCGTGGCTTGCAAGTGCATCAAACTACGATGGTATATTCTTATCACAAGCAAAATATCTTAAGCAAATTCGAAGAAGTATGGCATGGACGAATGCAAAACTATAAGTACACCAATGATAAACGGATGTAATCTCAGTTCTCATGATGATTCCCCCACGGTGAATCAACCTGAATACAGATCTATGATAGGAAGTCTACTTTATCTCAATAGGACTAGACCAGACATTATGCATGCTGTTGGGATTGTTGGACGATTCCAAGCTACTCCAAAAGAGTCTCACCTTCAAGCTGTCAAAATAATATTCAAATATCTAGAAGGAACTCAAGACTTTGGACTATGGTATCCAAAGAATGCTAATCTTACTCTTCATGCATACATTGATGCAGATTCGGATGGAAATGTTGATGATCCGGGGAAAAAGCACTAGTGGTGGTACATTTCTATGGGGCCCCGACTAGTATCTTGGTTCGACAAGAAGCAAAACTCTGTGTCCTTATCTACGTTAGACAGCGTGTATGTGGCTACGCATCATGTTGCACTCAACTTCTTTGGATGATGCAAACCTTACAAGATTTTCAAATCAAATGTTCACCTCCTATCTCCATTATGTGTGATAATACAAGCGCCATCGATATCTCAAAGAATCCTGTTATGCATTCTCAGGCAAACACATTCCCATCAAGTATCACTTCTTCGTGAACAAGTGCTTGACAAAAGGTGAAGTTGGAGTATGTTCCCTCCAAAAGAACAAGTTGAGTATATTTACCAAACCTCGCCGAAGTGTTCGAATATCTCGGACGAGGAAGGCGGGAGTAGTCTCTGCTACACAGAGAAAATCGAAGCTTGCTTAAATTCGAGAAGATTAAATTGGATACGCGGGTTTCTGAACGACGGTCGCGTATATACGCGAGTTTATACACGAGAAAACCGCGTAGGGTTAGTTGGCGACAAATTTTGTTTTGGGTCGGCATGGCCTCATCTGTGATCTTGTTGGTATCTCGATCTTGTAATGGTATCTCGATGATGTTTGACTCTTATATTTCATGTTTCATTCTACGATATTAGGTAAAGATGCCTTGATGATTGATTGTTGAAAGTGTTCGAGGGGAGCAATGTGTGTGATGGATTCCCATGGTTGGTTTTGGTATTACAGTTATGTTTATTTCGACGATTGCATACGTGTGACAAAAGAAAGACGGTACGGGATGGATGCAGAGTCGGGAGGGAGAAGAAGGAGTGTGAAATTTTCGGTTTTCTACTTTCCATAGCGGGTTTCATGAAGCAAAGTCGACGTATACACGCTAGTTTCCAATGGAGAACGAAAGCGTATGCTGCTTTGTGATGAGGAAAACGGTAGAAGGCTCCAGAAACGGGGAGCACGATTTCGGGAGGGGAGCATTAGCCTTGCTGAGTGTAATGCATTGTTGCATTATGATGATTAAGAAATGTAGTCTCTTTCACGAGGGTCTTTGTTTGGTAGTGGTCATAAAGTCATATTTGTAATTTGATGAAAAAGGTCATGATGAGACCTATGATGTAAAATTGTAATATTCAGACATGTAAGGACTAGTTCAAATTTGTAAACCCACTTGGTTGGGTAGTTGAGTCAAAATGTGTAAACCCACTGGTTGGGTACTTGAGTCTCATATGTAAATCCACTTGGTTGGATCTTTGATGTAAGTATGAGTCCTTGGTGATAGGAAGGTCATAGAGTCATGTACTTCATTGAAAAATATGTTTGAACATTCAGCATGAATTCGAGCATGGTAACTTTAGTGCACATCAGATCTACATCGCTCTTCCTATCTACATGAGGAGAAAACAACCTTGTGTTGGTTTTGATCCGCCCTTTACCCTTGATGTCAAAGGGGGAGAGTGACATGGTGTTTGAATAGGGGGAGAATATCATCTGCTTAATGTATCTATCTGTTGTGGTCAAACACCATCGTGGTTGCCATCAAGTCCAAAGGGGGAGATTGTTGGCAATATGATGCGAGTGTTGTCCTTGATGGCAACCCACTTGATGAAGATGATGGCAACTTACTGATGAAAGTTGTGCTAAATGCTTGATGAGTTTATTAATGATGTAAATCGATGTTCTACAAGTAGCTCGAAGTACCGAAGAAAATATCGATGAGACGAACAATGATGAAAAAGTGTGTGTCACAAAGCATACGGGTTTGTTTGGGAAAGTAGCGTATGCACGCGGAAAAAGTACGTACCAGGTGCGTGTGCTCAATTGCGCTCTAAATTTATAAAACGAGGACTTTACCATGGTATTGACCCATTGTATTGAGCCTTTGGATTATCTGACTGATCTCGTCCGGGGAATACCATCGGAAGTTGTGTGGTTTTTGGCTCATGGTATTGACAAAGGCTAAATCTATATAAGGAGAAGAAATTCATTGTACAAAGGGTGTGCATGTGTTTGGGCTTTAAATGAATACTTCACTGCAGAAGTTTTATACGTATGGTTGAAATACGTTCTAAATCGATAGATCTGAATCTATGATGCACTATGAATATGATGAAGGTTCAAAATCTCTAGATCTAGAAATGATGAATCTCTAGGATGATCTGAAAAGAAGTATTGAAGACACAGCGCAACTACGGTGGAAGAAATTGAAGAAATGCAGGTAAGTTCATAGATACGTGTACGTACTGCCAAAGTTTATCTTTTATAGATCTATACGAGTTCATTTCATAAAAGCGCGTGTATACGGGGATACGATTTTAAAAAAACACGTATAAGCTGATTAGGGTAGTTTGAAAAAATTCCCGAGATGTATACGCAGTTCGTTTCGTGAAAAGCACGTGTATACGCGGATGCGTTTAAATAAAGGTGCGTATGGTGTCTAAACTTATAGTATCTCAAGGTTGAATGTGATTCGCATATCTGTTAAGATAGCAGGTTATCTACGATATTAGTTAGATGGTTTCCTTGTTAATGTTGGAAAGCAATGGGAAAAGTATGATTATTGATAAGTGAAAGGTTGCATGAAAGGCTGTTTGATCAGTTTGAAAATTGATGAAACGTGGTGCGGTGGTCTTTGAGGTCGAAATCCTTGAGTGAAGGGGGTAGTAGCTCCCTTCATTAATAGATGAAGTAGAGTAGGGGGTAGTTGCTCCCCTTCCGGGAGAGAAGCTGTGGTAGCGAGAGCGAGGGGGTTGTAGCTCCCCTCCGAGAGAAGGTTGGTAAATGAGAGAAGGTTGTAGCCTTACTGTAGGTGGAGTGCACACGTGCTGCGTATGAAGTACGACGCCGAGTACATGGTTGTAAGATGTTTTCTTTATAATAAAACTATTGAAAAGTGGAGACAACGGCAATCGGTGGTTTTCTCCCGAATTGGGTTTCCACCTAAAATCCTGGTGTTCATATGTGATGCTTATAGGTGTTGATTTGTTCGTTCTTACTCCACATATGTATTGCTTCTTGAACGTCTAATGAATGATTGATGCAATAACCTAAGATAAGAATTATACGCATAATAAGACTACGAGCATGCGCGAGTTTCCTTAAGGATATCCGCGTATATACGTAGTTTTGTTACTGTAAAGTAGCATATGGGTTTTTGAAAAAGAAAAGTAAAGAAAGTTGATTGACAAATCAAGATGTGATTCACCCCCCCCTCTCGGTATCTTTCCCAACATTAGAGTGCCTTGGCACGAAGAACCATTCCTTTCAAAGATACTGTATGTCCCTCGTGGTTTATCTCATAAATAGTACGGGTAATTCCCCTATTAACCACTTATCAATAGTTCCGATCATGCTCTTGTTGTCACTAAAAACCTGAGCCCTTATGTTGATGTCACACCAATACTCCCTCTTAATCGATAGAGGGTTTCTCACTAAAATTCACCCCCTCTTTTGAGTTACCAAGCCAAAATACCGAAAGCTGTTGAAAAGTGTAACTAGGATCGGTCTTCATATTGACTATGTAATTATGTATTTATGTAGAGAAGAAGAAAAAAGATAATAAAAATATGTTTTTGATATGCTTGCCTCATGGGTTTCATGAGCAAGGTTTTATTATAGGTCAATAGACTTCTTCTTGATGTCTATTAGGATTTGTCTTATGGTTATAAATGTAATTAGGAGTCATGTATATGAAGATTCTATTAAGATAAATATGCCTCAAGACCTTGAAGAAAATGGCTCTAGAATGATGACCAAAGCAGCCCTCAAGACAACCTCCTTAACACTGGAAGATTAGCTCTACAAGTCGTCTTATATTTTTTGGAAAGGTCGGCTAAATAATATGTCACAAGAGTTCAATGATAGGTCAGCTAATTATAAGATCGATCAACTATAAATAGCCCAGTAAACTGTGTAAAAATCACAGAACATAAATTCAGACTTCTGTGATTTTCGGTCAAGATTTAACTGGTAAGATTTGCAGATAAGTCCGAGGTTAAAAAGTGTGGTCAAGTCTGAGATGAACTTGTGACATACACCTGCAATTGATGCATAGAAGGGACAAAGATATATCACTTGAAGATTTGCAGATTGGTATAAAGCAGAAGGATAAGTCTGAGACTTGTATGAAAATATACACCTGCAATAAGTGCGAGTTCAAGCATATGATGGATGCATAGAAAGGACTGTGGTTAGTCCTAAGAAAAGTATTAAGTGCTGAAGTATGGTATGTGGTTAGTAAGAGCTACAGGGCTAAAGAATAGATCAAAGAAAGAAAGGATACCTTTGCGGATTGAAGGATACATATAACAAACAGTTCAGCAAAGAAAGGACTTTGATTAACGACCATGTTATAAGGTATGAATCAGTATTGCTAGTAAATCAAAGGAAATATTTAAGGTGCAGAATCTCACATCTACATTTTGGGCATAAAGACAGATAATAGAAGAAGGATTCAAAGTAAAGGAGGGATAGAGACCTAGTTCTCTAAGGCTGATGATAAACGGTGCTGATTAGTGCAGGAAGGTGCAAGAAAGAAGGATAAGCTCAAGGAGTCATTGAAGAAGTAGTGACAAGGTATTCAAGGCATATAAAGGTCTAGGGTATGTGTCATGGTCATGGTACTTATCATTTGAAATTTTTTAAGAGGAATTTCTTTGGAAAGTACAAGAAGAAAAAGGAAGAAGCCTATGTCACAGACGAAAGGGAAGAACCTGATGCAAAGAAATCTAAGAAATAAAAAGCGAAATATCTCTATTATGATTGAGATCATCTTTCTCTTTAAGTGATTTATGATGGCTGTAAGATAGTATGATAGGAAGCAATGTATACTAAAAGCATCATGATAGAAGCATGAGAGGAAAACTTGAAGAAGGAGCTCCTGGAAACCTCTTTGGTAAACAACATTGATGGAAGGCAATCATCAAGATCAATGGTAATCATTCAATAATCAATATGGAAATAGGTGCTAAAATTTTCTAATGGATTTCTCTATGGATTCACTGGTTAGAAAGAAAACATAAAGATTTTATCGAGAATTCTATGCTATAAAATTATGGGATTAGGATATGATGACATATTGATGAAGCAAGTCAAGGGAATGAAGTTCTTCATTATAGTAAAATTGCTACAGGATGACTCAAAGGGAAAAGGTATGAGGTATATATATTTATATGCTGACACTGGAAGTTGTGAAGTCATGTCATATGGTTGCAAGTAATGGACTTCTATCTTTAGATGTATGACCTATGGAGGTGGATCTCTTACGGTGCATAGTTTGCCACGAACATATGAAATTAAATATGTCCTCATATGGAATATGAGGTATTTGTATACAAAAAAGGAACTAGATATGAAGTTGTGTATAGAAAGAATTGAAGAGATCATGAAGTGCAACCATGTAAAGAGGCGGTTATCATCCGGAAGCCAAGAATATGTGACTAGGAGATCTCCTGGGAAGATATGTGAAACTATGATAGAAGTATGGTAAACAAGAATACCCTTGACAAGACATATCTTTAGGAGATGTGTCAATTTGAATAGAGGATGTCGATGCCTATAAGAAGATGTCATGGTAAAATATCGTCACTAAGGTAACTTTTGATTTAAAAGTTCATGTGTATATGTTTATCTGGATGAGTTTATGCAGGGTTTCCAATCATGTGGAAGAATGTAAGATCCTTGCAAGATAGTTCGAAGGAAAGCAACATGGCATAAATGTGGACCAGATAAGGAAATCTGATGAATCACTTTCTGATAGTTGACATGACTCATGAATTAAAGTGATGGATGATTTGTGCCCTATGAAGCCAAAGGTTGAAGATTCCTCAATATCGAAATCCATGACATCGAGAGGAGGAAATATTGGAGAATCATTGACTTCTCCCTCTAGACAAAATCTTTTGTTCAATGTAACTCCCTCTGACACATGAGCTCTTCTACTTTTGTCATAAAAGAAATCATATAGGATCAAATTTGACCCATTAATCTAACTGTATCAAATTTGGGGATCGTGTACAAAGACTTCTCTCTATAGCATAATATTTCTTCATATACCTTACAAGCTTGAGGTAGCTCTTATGTACACTTCCTCTTTCATCAAATAAGACAATCAGTACATCCATATTATGTAATAGTAGAAATCATAATAAAATTTTAACAGAAGTGTGCCTGACAAAAATGTCCCTTCATAGCCTTCACCCTCTTACAGAGGTAATCTTTCATTTTGTACTTCTCTTACTTTTCAATCTACTACAAACTTCATCATGTAAGTCACCACTAACTTCTTTTCAGCATAGATCAAAACATATTTCAATCTTGGTGATTTGTTTGCTTCCTTTGAAATCAAATCTTGACACGAATCCCTATTTCTAGGAAAGTCCTCTTGTCACAACTTTTTTTTGTTCTTCCATCTGTTGCCATAGACCAGGAAACCATTAATATATACTTGCAATCCTCATTAGGAGATCATGGAAGAACAATTGCAACTAAGCAAAAATATACAAGGAGAAGAGACTAATAGTAAAAATAACAACAATAGTAATAATCAAGAAAGAGAGATATAAAATACTCATCTTTTGAGAACATGAAACCTCCCTCTTGATCTTAGCCTTCTTGCATCACCCTTTCAATTCAACTTTGTCAACATCATTATCATGGTGTCATTCTTCCTTTGCAAGAGCTAGGGTTTCTTATTTCAGTGGAAACGTATAATATAAATTTAATCCTAATATTTAGTCCATAAATTCTAGAGCTCCCAAGCCCTTATTGCCTGCTAGGGTTTACAAACCCTTGTTATACAAAACCCTCGTTATACAAAACCCTAGACTTGATTTATGCTTGTGATGAAATCATCCTTATTAAGTAGCTTAGTTTCTTCAAAACATTTCATCAAGACATATTTTGGTACTTAATAATTATTATCAGAAAAAGGTTTTCCACGACATCAATTCTTTAAGATGTTCATATCTTAACAATAATAGGTTCATTTAGCCCAATATCTCAGGCCTACTAGATCTCCAGATGACCTGTACTTTTGAAGATATACACAACCTCTCTTTACTAAAGCAGACTTATTTTATACATCTGACAATGACCCACTTTAAGTTTCTTTCAAAACTAATCATCTTTAGTAATTTTTTATGTTGCTTTTGTACATGCTTTGAAACATCATCATACTTACAATTTTAGGTCACATATATTTTACTTCTAATGTGACAATGTTGATTCACAATAATAATTTCAATCTTCAAGAGATAGGAATCCTACATAAGTCATGTCAAAACAGACCTTCCAAAAGTATCACTGAGACTTTCTAATTATGACAATACATATTGCTATCACATATAATTTTTTGTTAAAAATTATTTATATGGGAATTTTTTTTGGTGTTTAAGGTTGTAGTTGCTCTCAGGATTTTATATAGTATTATTATTATGATGGTTTTAAAATCTCCAGTTATCTCCCACCTCCATGTCTCCTTTTGCCTTTGTTGGCTCCCCGTGATTTGCAAGATTGGCAAGAACAAACTCTGCAGGGAACCACATCAGAACCACTTTGGAATCCTAGGACCTAGCCTTCTTGGACTCAGAGAGGGGTCTCTTTAACTAATTGTTTATAGATGATATTTCTTTGTGCTTTTGTTTATGATGTTAGGCTAGTTATGAAGTTCTAAGGACTTGTTTGTTTTGATTGATTGATTGATAGGTTGATAGATCAATGGTGTGATTAATTGGGGGAGTGTTTCAGCTGAATAGATAGACCATGAGAAATATTAATCCATTGGGCTATGGAGTCATAAAAGTATTTAATTGTTCATCAACTCTGCAAGGGTTTTCATAGGGAAAGCTAACTATATCAAGTGGATCGCTTAGATTAGATGGCATATGAAATGACAGTAAGTTGTGAAGAAAGAACATCTAAAAGTCAGTTAAGAATATTTTAACTCTACTTCAACAAGAAAATCCTTTGAGGTAACTGTTTGAGGCAAACTAAAGGACAGGGCATACCATAGACTTCTTTGGCCAGATTTTAATAAGCAAACCTTTAAGACAACAATCCAACAATCCTAAGATTACTTTTAGACAAAGAAAACATTTAAGATAACAATGGGTGTAACTAAAGAGCAAGCTAAACCTATATTCTTTAATCAAACACTCTAAAGATATTCATAGCAACAATTTAAGGCAAATTAGAGGATAGGGCGTACCATAGACTTCCCTAGTTGGAATCTACTAAGTATACTTCAAAGAAAGGACTTAAAAACAATGTTTCAAGCTACACCAAAGGACAGGGCATACCATAGACTTCTTTGGCTTGAATCTATTAAATCACTTTCAAGACAACAAACTAGGTGGAACCAGAGAGCAATTAAGAATTCTCCAATCAGACCTTGCAGAAGAAAACATTATGATAAATAATTCAGACAATATTAGGGTGCCAAGACAACATATCCTAATATAAAATTTCTGTTCTTTTATCAGAGAAATAATGGACAGAATGGAAAACAGAAGGAAAACATTGACAAAGAAGGAACACTTCACCATTAACATAGATCAAGAATCCTATGAACATGCTTGTATTACTGATGTTCAAAATAGTTACATTACTCTAGTACAATAGATCTCTGTTACTCAAAGCTTTCTGAAATCCAGCCTAGCACTCTCCAACTAGCTCAACAACCAGCAATTAGGAAACTAATCAACCAACCAACCAACCAACACTAAAATTGACTAATACATGCAGTATTTATCTGCAAAATAAGGAGGTGGTCCTAAGCTAGGGTTTTAGATGTTATTTATTACAGATTTAACATGTTTTTGACCTTTGAGACCATGCAAAGCCAAAGGCAAAATATCTAAGACATACTTAGTCCAATATTAACTCCTAACTTAACTGTTTGAGCTAACTTTTTGGAAATATTTGACTTTAAGGCTTTCTCAAGAAAATTTTCAATAACTGCTCGGTAGATGAGAAATATCTCTGACTGTCTTAATAACTCTTGATGTCTTTATTGAAAGAAAACATGCTATAGGTGTCCAAATGTGTCCTTTCAAGAAGTAAATGCTTTGATCTGATCATTCGAATTTGCCTCTGTGTTTATCTACCTTTGTTTTATCCTTTAAGAATTGTTTGGGTATTAAAACTTGGATTTATCCTTTAACTGTCTGCCTCACTGTCTTTTCCTCTGCTCTGTGGCTAATCTTTTTTATTTTTCCCTTAATCCTTGATTTAATATTTTTAATCCTTTGTACTCATCTCTGTTTTTTTTTCTTACTTTGATATTTCTGTGCTTGCACCTTTAACTTTGTTTTAACCTTCTTAAACCCTTGGATTATCCTTAATCCCTTGATCTTCACTGTCACAATCTTCTGAATTTTTTTCTCCTTCACTTGCATCTCTATTTGTATTTTACTGTGCAGGGTAGGAATATTATGCTGTTGGAGGGTTTAGATAACCACCAATGATCATGATTTATCGATGATTATGCTTGATTTTATGCTTCTGATCCTCCTAAAAATAAAACAAGTCTCTGGATTGTCATATAGATCACTCATTTAAATGATTTCAGACCCTTGAAATGCATTTCTCACATTCCTGCCATGAAACCTACACAATAAAGCAACAAATTAATTTAAAACCTGCTTTGAGGGGCTTTTATGTGATTATTTTGGGGTTTGTGGGCTCCTGGAGTGGTGCAACGGTGTTAATGGCAGGTCGGGGCTTCATCGCAGAGTCACGGGGCTATGGATCGTTCGAATTGGATGAGGTAGTATTTGATTTGGTGTGAAGGGGGGAGAGTGGTTTTCACATAGGAGGAGGAGCGGTTAATGGTTTTGTAGGAGCGGACGCGATTCCATATAGTGGGCGACACATGGCAGAGGGATACTAACCATTTTGCATGGTTGGGATTTGTTTAACCCTTGCGCATATATATTTGTGATATGCGCTGTCGTTTGTTGGATCTTGGGGGATGAGATCAACGGTGGTAGGGAGCTTTGGGAGCAATGGGCAAGTCAAAGGGAGTGGGGTCCTAGTGGACATATGGCGGAATTTTATTTGTGGCGCGGGGTTTGGTGGAGAGTGGAGCCCAGGGGAAATAAAATAAGCGGAAAGATTTATTTATAAGGAAAATGGGAGGGTTTAAAAGCATTAAAGCAGGGGCTTTAATATGTATAAAGGGGCGGGTTTTTTATATAAAAACAGAGTTTCAATATAAAAAATGGGTCCCAAAAGGTTAAATTTTTATTTAAAATAATGCAAAAAAGGATTTTAAGTTCATTGTTTTAGTGCAAATAAGGGAGAAGGGTGAAAGTGAGGGGGGTTAATGAGGTTTTTGGGAGATGAAAATGGGTGTTATGTGGGGAAAATGAGAGAATGAGACTTTAGGATGGGAAGAAGGATGAAAATGAAGGAAATAAGCCCAAAATGAGTTTTTTTAGAGTAGCAGGGTGACTTTGAGAAGACAAAGTGAGAGATATTGAAAAATGTTTTATGAAAATGATGAAGGTAGTGAGATTTCTAAAGATAGCTGATAGGAAAAGAATGCTTTATTTAGCTGATTGTAATAAATCCATAGTCACCTAGTGAAACCGTAGAATAAAAGAGGACAACAGTGGCTCCAGCTGGGGAGGGAAGCTCCTTTAGGAGGTGTTAAGAACCTCAGAGATCAAATCTCTGGAATTTGTAGACTAGTGCCTTGATTATACTTAGCGGATTCCTCATTCTTTAATTGCTGATTTACTACTGTTATTTTGAAGCTGTAACATTTTAAGATCTGAAAGATATGATTTCTGTAACTTACTTCTACCTACCCCTCATACTTTTCCTAGCATTTTTTCTTCATTTGGGTGCTTTTAGATTGGCAAACCCTTGAAATCATTTTTCTTTTTGAAAGAAAAAACTATCTACCTCTACCCTTATATCATCCAAAGGTTCAGATTAGACTGATGAGCTATTTTATTCTCTACCTAATCTACTTATCTGTCAAGATTAACCAGTTTGACAATTTTTCATTCTCTAATCTAAAAACATGAAATTGAAAGCATGACCAAAACAAGATTAAGCATTTTGATTTGTCACGAGTTGTGGAATTTTAGACAAGCTGCACACTGAATTTATTTTTGTAAAAGGTAAAACTAAACTTGAGGGCTATAATTTGGAATTTTTCATTCATCCCTCTCTTTATTTCTTGGTTCGGATTTGAACATTGGAACCAATATCTTTTCCTAATCTAATCTACTGATAAGCCAAGTTTAGACAGTTTTTCAAATCTTCTTTTTCTAACTTATAAATAAAAATTTAAAATTTGTTCAATCATGATTAGGCTGTATGACTGAACAAGACTTTCTTTTCTCAAAAGTAGTGGCATTTGGACTTGCACACTTTCAGAAATATTCTTTTTGGTATGGGGCTTTACCTTTTCTTTTTACCTGCCCTCTTTTCTTCTTTTCCTTGTTCTTGATGTTTATTTTTCTGATCTTTTATTCAAGAAATGTTATATACAATGAAGGAAGCTTCAAACTGAGATTTTTCAACAAAAATAATGCTTGAGCACCCTACCATTTACAGGACCTATGAATAATCATGTTCCATCCATTTTTTGTAAGAAAAATGCGTTGTTACATTATGCAGAATGGATGATATATGGACCTTTACATAGATTTTCAAATTTTCCATGATTACCCTTGTCTTCTCTTCTTGAGTCCCACTTCAGCACTTTGTCACCAATGTTGAAATCATTTTCCTTGGTTCTTTTATCATATAGCTTCTTGATGTTTTCCTGTACTTGTTGTGTTCTGTTGTATACTTCTTCTCTGGTTTGTTGTAGCTGGACAGTCTGGTTTATTCTTCTTACCATGCCATTTTCTTCAAATTGTGCTTCTTGGATGAGCTTCATCACTGGCACCCCTAAACTTGTTGGAAAAATTGCATCTACTCCATACACTAGCTGATAGGGAGACATTCCAATTGATTTTTTTATTTGTTAATCTGTCTGCCCATAGTGCATGTACTAGTTTACTGTGCCATGATTTCTTGTTCTCTTCCAACAAATTTTTGATGATGTTCACCAAAATTTTGTTTGAGGATTCAACCAACCCATTAACTTGAGGGTAATAAGATGTTGAATGTCCCAATGTAATCTGATATTTGTGGCAAAAATCCACCATTTTCTTGGATCTAAAAGCAACAACATTGTCAGTGATAATATTTCGAGGACAACCAAATCTAGACAAAATGTGGTTTTCAAGGAATTTGATGATTACTGAGTCTGTGGAAGTTCTAGAAGGGATGGCCTCTATCCATTTTGTAAAGTAGTCAGTTGCAATGAGGATCCATTTGTGTTGGGCAGAGGAGGCATGATGAATTTCTCCAATGAAATTAAGGCCCCATTGTTGAAAAGGAGCTTCAACAAAAATAGGATGCAAAGCTAATGACAACAGTTTTCTCTTTCCTTCAAAGATTTGGCATTTATGGAAGGAATTACCATTTTATGGATGTCTTGAAAGAGGGTGGGCCAATAGTAACCAGCTCTAAGGATTTTGTTGACAGTGGTTTTCCAATAGAGGTGGCCTCCACATTCTCCTTCATGAGACTCATGCTTGATCTTATTTGCATCATCCTCAGGCAAAAATTTAAGCAATATACCACTAGAATTTTTCCAATATAAAACTTTATCTAAAATGCAGTAGTTTACAACCTTTAATTTTAAGAATCGAGCCTATGTTTTAGACAAACTAGGAGGAGCATTAAGATTAAAAAGCACATATAAAATATTAGCATACCAAGATGAATTGAGAAATGTTTCTTCAATAAGTGGATTTTCCAACTCCTCCTGTTCATCTAATGCATCAATATATTCATGTCCAATGCTTGAAAATTTGTTTCAGCCATGAGTTTAGACAGTCCTTGTCCTTTGATTAGTTTAGTGGGCTTTATTTCTAAATCATATTCTAATATAACAACAATCCACTTACATCTTTTTCCATCAGGATCTTGTGTTAAGATGTCCTTTACCACTATGTGAGGCACAAATGCAATGATGTGTGAGTGCAGAATGTAAACTCTGAAATATTTCAATGCCTTGATTAAGGCAAAAGCTTGTTTCTCCATTATGTTGTATTTAAAAGGTGCATCTCTTAATGCCTTGCTTAAAAATGCAATAGGTTGTTCCTGTCCTTTTATATTTTTTTACAGTAGGACAACAACAACTGTATGTTCGGATGAAAAATAAAATATGAAGAAACCTTTGGTAAAGTCAGGGCTGATTAGAACTGGTGCTTGGGTAAGTGCTTGTTTTACCAGTTCAAAGGATTACTTTGCTTCTATGGTCTATTTGACTCCTATTTCTCTTTTCAACATGTTTGTAATGTTTCTTAGGAGTTCTTCAAGGTTTGGTATGAACCTCAAGAAATTTATATTTCCAATGAAATATTGCAGCTCTTTGATATTTCTAGGATGTTTGATTTGCAATATTCCTTCAATCCTTTTTGGGTCAATCTTGATCCGTTCTTCAGATATGATATGGCCTAAAAGTTTCCCTTCTTGGAGGCCAAACAATGTTTTCTTGGGATTTAAAGACAAACCATATTTTCTACAGTTTTCAAAGACTTTCCTTAAGTAAGCTAGGTGTTCTTCATCTGTTTTATAATAGACTGTTATGTCATTAAGGTATATCACAATGAAGTAACCTATTTCTTCTGAGAACTCAATATCCACGGCTCTTTGAAAGGTGGAACCAACATTCATTAACTCAAAAGGCATTTTAACATACATGAAGGTGCCCCAGGGTGTAGTGAAAGCTGTCTTGTGTTGATCATCTGGGTGTACCAGCACTTGATTGTATCCTGAAAAGCCATCTAGCAAAGATATTCTTTTAGAACCTACTACCCTTTGTAAGATGTGATCCTTTTTTGGTAAAGGGTAGTTGTCCTTCAAGGAGGCTTTGTTTAAATTTCTAAAGTCTATGCATAATATAATTTCTCCTGTTTTCTTCCTTACTGATACAAGATTTGAAACCCATTCTGAGTATCTCAGAGGGACTATTATTCCAACATCCTACATTTTCTTGATTTCTTTCTCAACCAGGGGTAGTTGCACAGGGTTTATTCTGCGCAATTTCTGTTTAAAGGGCTTCTGGTTTTCTTTGAGAGGGATCTTATGCTGGATTATCTCATTATCATATGACTTTAAATCTTCATAACTCCAAGCAAATACGCCAGCAAAGTCTCTAAAAAGCTCAAGATATTATTGTTTTATATGAGCTGGAAGTGTCTTGGACAATTTTATCATTTTGGGTTTTTGTTCACTGCCTATATTGCACTCTTCTATTTCAACTTCAGTGGGTTCTATTTTTGGCTTCCTAGCAACATCATTAAACTCAAACAGTTCTTCTAGAGGAACCAGTCCCTTTAGCAAGTTATCAGTGTTAGATTGCAGCACCTCAAAGTCTTCTTTTTTTGAATCAATGTACAACTCTATTTCATGTGTGTGTTCTTTGTCTAACAGATTTATATCAGCATTATCAGGAGGTTCTTCTTTATAAGATTGTTCCTCAACAAAGCAATCTTCTTCATACTCTGAGTCTGAATTTGGCAAATCAATCTCATTTTTTGACTGCAGGAAATCTTCAATCTATTTATCTCCTTCAAAAACTTGCCAATATTTTATTTTATCAGGGACTACTGGTCTATATTGGACTTGGACTGTGCATTGTTTGCTATGATAAGGTTTTTGACATGTACTGGCTGTAAATGCTAGACCATTGGCAAGGATATTTTGGTTTCTAGGGACCAAGGTAAGATCATATTCTGTGAATGTTTTCAAGAGATCAAGGGCATCATCCCTATATGCTTTTAATCTAGGATGTTTAGCTGTGTATTCTCCCTTAATCTGCCTAATGAGTAGCTCTAGATCTCTATGGACAATTATAATCTTGGCTCCTAGTTTCTTCGGTAATTATAGTCCTAAGAGGAGTGCCTCAAATTCAGCTATGTTATTTGCACATTGAAAGTTTAGCTTGTATGAGTGACCTTCTGCATGATTGTTCTCTGTGTTATGCACCCATATACCTGCTCCTGAACCAGCCTTGCCACGAGAACCATAAAAAATCATACTCCAAAGAGGTTCAATTTCAGATTTATCATTATTATGTTGGTAATTATGGTACTCATTATGTTGTTTATAATGGCTGCCAATATGTTTTTCATCTTTTTGTTCCTTGTGATCTCCACTGTGTTCGCTGTTATATTCTGTTTGGGCAAATTTTTTTGGCTGTTCCTCCTCTTTTTCCTCTTCTTGTTCAGTTGGTTGCTCGTTTTCTGTCACTTGTTCACTAATGTTTTCATCATTGTAAAGGATAAATGAATCAAGGTTAGTGTGGATAGAATAAAGAGGGGAGTTATCTGGTTTCTCTTGACTGCTGACCATGTATTTCATGTGAGTTTCCCTGTATAGTCTTCTTGGTTGGCTAAAGACAGGGATGGTAGCATAGATTATGTCCATTTGGAGGGTTCCTTGGAGTTTGGCACCCCATGATCCTGAAAGGAGCATGCCATATTTAGGTGGAATATCAGCCACTACAATATCCATTACTAGGCTCTTGGCTGGTATTTGTGCTATATTAACACATAGATATTTGACTAGGCCTAGACATTTAACTCTACTGGAATCAAAAGAGTATAAACCTTTGTATGGTCTAGTTATCTCAAGGCCTAGTCTTTCCATTACTAGCTTTGGCATGAGGTTGTGTGAAGCTCCTGAATCTAACATGGCATTATGGATAATTTTATCATGGATGTTTAAATTGACATAAAATGAAGGAACACCTCCCTCTTGGAATTTTCCTTCTACCTCTGGTCCAAACAAAAGTTCAGGTTTGTCATCATTAATATTCACAGAGTCAACATTTTCTCCTATGTTTAAAGCTTTCAAAAGTTGAGATCTATATACATCTTGAGTGACTAATTTAGTAAGAGGAATAGAGATTTTAATATTAGCAATTTCATTCTCTATACTGAAAGGTGTCTAATTTTTTGAAATATTCAAATTAGTCTTTTCAGGCACTGTTTTCACAACAATCTCAGCTTGCTAGTTTTTATTAGGAAACTTAGCTAAAAAATTTTTGTTAGGAGCACTAGCTATGTTGCTAGTGTTTCTTTGGTCACAACTATGCTTGGGACTAGGTTGGTTGTTTTTGTTTTTATTCCTATTAGAACTTTCAGCCACTGTATTCAGATTTTCTGCTGTATTCTTAGGAATGTTTTCAGGGATCTTCTTAGTAGAAATTTCAGAGGTCTTTCTTTTGGGAGTATCTTGGTTTTTCTTGCTCCTGAGGTCATACTGTCTATGTACTTCCATGATGGCATTTTCAAAGCCTTTTTTGTTGTCTTCAGATTATAGGCTTTCTTCCTCATTTGGTGTAAATATGACTTGTTCTTCCTCAGTGAGGAAAATAGTATCCTCATTATCCACTCCCATTAAATTTATGTGGTTTTCCTCTATTTCTTCAATTACCCCCTCATCCTCATTAGCATAGTTTTCTTGGAAAGGAGGCTTGATTTGTTGATCAGGACCTCTTTGTCTTATTTTAGGGGGGTTTCTTCTAAAGTTCTGGTTTTGGTTCTGATTTTGATTTATGTTTTGAGGAGCTGTTTGGTTTTCTCTAGGATAAGTTCTCTCATTTACATTCATCCTCTCCATCATCCTCTCCATGTTTTTTACTAAGTTATCAATCTTTGTATCAGATGTGGAGGGTACAACTTCTTCCCTATATGTGACTCTTTTTTCATTTTTCATTCTAGCTCTCTTAGTAATCAGATTGCATTCTACACTTACTGCTCCCCTTTGCATGTCTTATAATGCGAGGGGTTCTCTTTCTCTTAATTGATAAGCCATCTCTGGGTCAAAACCATTAGGGAATTTCATTAGAGCTAGACCTTGTGGATGTTTCATGTGTATAGGGAGGGCATTATATACACTATTGAACCTAATGCAGTATTCTTGGACACCCTCTCCAATATTTATATTAATGTTTTCATACTCTGATAAGATTTGGAGAAGGTTATTCTTGACTTCCCATTTGTTTAAGAATAGTTGATGAAAAGCAGGGAGGTCATTTATACTATTAGGAGTTAAGCCTTTAAACCATTTTATTGCCTCCCCCCCTAAGCTTTGAGAAAAAATTCTAAGTTTAACAGTTTCATCATCTATTTCTTATCTGTCAAAGTAGTCATTCATTCTGTCCACATGTTGTTGAGCAGTAGTAGAACTACTAGCATCCTATAAGGGAATCTTGGACTGGTAGTCCTGTGGTAGAACAACTAAAGGCAATGGTAGAACTAGGGGAGCATACCATGTTGCCATGATCTGTGGTTGGGGAAACAATGGAAGGTTAACAAGTGGAGGATTGACAAAAGGAGGTACAGGTTTAAATGGAGGAAGGTGAATAGTGGGGGATGAAGTTAGTACAACAAAATTTTGCTGTAATGTGGATGGGTCTAAGACTATCTGGGTTATCCAATTTTGAGATCTAGTCCAAGACAAGCTTTGTTCTAGGGGTGAGTCAGATAGGATATTCTGCAAGTCTTTAAGGTTTTTAGGTAGGGAACTTGCTTTGTGGATTGGTCTACTAACAACTGGGTTTTTAGATCTAGGAGACTTCCTAAGGATGCTTTTAGGATTGTCAACTATTGCAAGAGGATTTGGGTCAGGATGGGATCTGGTACAGATTCTTCTAGAAGCCAAACTTGGACCCAAGAATCAAAAAGGTTGAGAGTTTATGATAGTCTTGAAGGAAAAACCAATTTGTGAATGAAATACTTAATCCACAAAATCTTCTTGACAGGGTTCTTTTGATGTTTTGATGATAAAATAAGTTTTCCCAGTGGAATCTATGGAAAACCACTGGAGTCAGCAGGCCTAGTGAAAACCAGTGGAGTCACCAAGTGGAGGATTTTTACTTTTTTTATGGCTGGCTGTTGTCCACCATCAACAACCATGTACCATTCTTGGCTAACACTTGATTCATCTAAGTTTAAAATGAGGTTTTCTGAGTTTTTTTTTTGAGTTTATATTTTGTTGTTTATTACTCAGTAGTCCCCAGTACAATCACCACTATGTTGGCTCCCCATGATTTGCAAGATTGGAAAGAAAAAACTCTGTAGGGAACCACATCAGAACCACTTTGCAATCCTAGGAGCTAGCCTTCCTGGACTCAGAGAGGGATCTCTCTATGTAATTGTTTATAGATGATATTTCTTTGTGCTTTTGTTTATGATGTTAGGCTAGTTATGAAGTTCTAAGGACTTGTTTGTTTTGATTGATTGATTGATAGGTTGATAGATCAATGGTGTGATTAATTGAGGGAGTGTTTCAGCTGAATAGATAGACCATGAAAAATATTAATCCATTGGGCTATGGAGTCAAAAAATGATTTAATTGTTCATCAAATCTGCAAGGGTTTTCATAGGGCAAGCTAACTATATCACGTGGATCTCTTATATTAGATGGCATATGAAATGACAGTAAGTTGTGAAGACAACAAAACTAAAAGTCAGTTAAGAATCTTTTAACTCTAATTCAACATGAAAATCCTTTGAGGTAACTGTTTGAGGCAAACCAAAGGACAGGGCATACCATAGACTTCTTTGGCCAGAATTTAATAAGAAAACCTTTAAGACAACAATCCAACAATCCTAAGATTACTTTTAGACAAAGAAAACATTTAAGATAACAATGGGTGTAACTAAAGAGCAAGCTAAACCTATATTCTTTAATCAAAAACTCTAAAGATAATCGTAGCAACAATTTAAGGCAAATTAGAGGATAGGGCGTACCATAGACTTCCCTGGTTGGAATCTACTAAGTATGCTTCAAAGAAAGGACTTAAAAACAATGTTTCAAGCTACACCAAAGGACAGGGCATACCATAGACTTCTTTGGCTTGAATCTATTAAATCACTTTCAAGACAACAAACTAGGTGGAACCAGAGAGCAATTAAGAATTCTCCAATCAGACCTTGCAGAAGAAAACATTAAGATAAAGGATGTAGACATAATTAGGGTGCCAAGATAACACATCCTAATCTAAAATTTATGTTATTTTATCAGGGAAATAATGGATAGAATAGAAAACAGAAGGAAAACATTGACAAAGAAGGAAAACTTCACCATTAACATAGCTCAAGAATCCTGTGAACGTGCTTGTATTACTGATGTTCAAAATAGTTACATTACTACAGTACAATAGATCTCTGCAACTCAAAGCTTTCTCAAATCCAGCCTAGCACTCTCCAACTAGCTCAGCAACCAGCAATTAGGCAACTAATCAACCAACCAACACTCAAAATGACTAATACATGTAGTATTTATCTGAAAAATATGGAGGTGGTCCTAAGCTAGGGTTTCATATGTTATTTATTACAAAGTTAATGATTTTTTGACCTTTGAGACCATGCAAGCCCCAAGGAAAAATATCTAAGACATACTCACTGCAATATTAACTCGTAACTTAATTGTTTGAGCTAACTTTTTGGAAATATTTGACTTTAAGGCTTTCTAAATAAATTTTTCAATAACTATTGGGTAGATGAGAAATATCTTTGAGTGTCTTAATATATGTTGATGTCTTTATTGAAAGAAAACATGTTGTAGGTGACCAAATGTGTCCTTTGAATAATTAAATGCTTTGGTATGATCATCCGAATCTGCCTCTATGTTTATCTGCTTTTGTTTTATCCTTTAATCACTGTTTGGGTATTAAAACTTGGATTTATCCCTTAACTGTCTGCCTCACTATCTTTTCCTCTGCTTTGTGTCTAATCTTTTTGATTTGTCCCTTAATCCTTGATTTAATGTTTTTAATCCTTTGTACTCATCTTTGTCTTTTGTTTTGACTTTGATCTTCCTGTGTTTGCGCCTTTAACTTTGTTTTAACCTTCTTAAAACCTTGGATTATCCTTAATCCCCTGATCTTCACTGTCACAGTCTTATGACTGTTTCCTTCCCTTGCATCTCTATTTGTATTTTATTGTGTAGGGTAGGCATCTTCTGCTGTCGGAGGGTTTAGATAACCACCAATAATTATGATTTATCGATGATTATGCTTGATTTTATGCCTCCGATCCTCCTAAAAATAAAACAAGTCTCTGGATCATCATCTAGATCACTCATTTAAATGATTTCGGACCCTTGAAATACATTTATCGCATTCCTGTCATGAAACCTGCACAATAAAAAAACAAATTAATTTAAAACCTGCGTTGAGGGGATTTTCTGCGATTATGTTGGGGTTTGTGTGCTCCTGGAGCGGTGCAGCAGTGTTAATGGCAGGTTGGGGCTTCATTGCAGAGCCACAGGGCTCTGGATCATTTGAATTGGATGAGGTGGTATTTGATTTGGCGCGAAGGGAGGACAACGGTTTTCACACGGGAGGAGGAGAAGTTAATGGTTTTGGAGGAGCGGAAACGATTCCATATAGTGGGTGATGCGTGGCAGAGGGATACTGCACATTTTGCATGGTTGGGGTTTGTTTAACCCTTACACATATATTTTCGATATGCGCTATCGTCCGTTGGATCTCAGGGGATGAGATGAACGGTGGTCGAGTGCTTTGGGAGCAATGGGAAAGTCAAAGGGAGTGGGGTCCGGGTGGACAGATGGCGAAATTTTATTCGTGGCGTGGGGTTTGGTGGAGAGTGGGGCCTAGGGGCACTTAAATAAGCGGAAAGCTTTATTTATAAGGGAAAGGGGTGGGTTTTAAAAGCATTAAAGCAAGGGCTTTAATATGTATAAAGGGGGGGGTTAGAAAACATAAAGTGTCAGATTTTATATATAAAAATATAGTTTCAATATAAAAGTGGGTCCTGAAAGATTAAATTTTTATTTAAAATAATGAAAAAAAGGAATTTTTTTCATTGTTTTAGTGAAAATAGGAGAGAGGGGTGAAAGTGAGGGGGGTTCATGAGGTTTTTTGGAGATGAATGTTGTAATGTCATTACTGATGGCAAAGAAGGCAACAGAGGTAGAGACAAAAAGGACAGAAACAAAACAAAGGAGAAGACGAATGAGTAGCATAGAGGGAGAGTATATTTACAGAGACAGGGCAGCAAAAAGAGACAACAAAATAAAGGCAAAGGAGAGACAGAGAGGTAGCAGAGGCAACAGATGAAATAGAGAAATTGAAGAAGTAGCAGAGGAATTAGAGACAGAGTAGTGAAGTTGAAAGATCCGGAAGGAGTTTAATACTGAGATTTTGATTGAAGTCTAAAAGTGCCTGAACATTTAAAGTGGAATTCTGGGAGGTATTAAACGCTTGATTGTGGAAAGGTCAGGCCAGAGACAGAGCTTCTGCAAATAAATACACTTTTATAAAAAAACATATATGCTCTGAAACTGGATGGAATTTTGTTGTGCAAAACCCTGTGGTAAAGACTTTGATGAGGAATATTTGAGTTCTGTGGTTTAAGTTGTGAACGCGGTGTCAAAGACTAAAATGGTGGTTCTGCCAGATGTGCCCTGTTTACTTTAATTCTGTAATAATATACTTGGGTCGACAAGTACATACTATGCTCTAGACTAAGCTCTGAAGAGAGGTGAAGTACATAGCTACTGTGCGTAACCAATAAAGAGAGCGTTTGCTCTCTGTTTAATGAAACTGTGGTTTTTTTTTTTGATATCTATGTATAATCAGGATTTTGGGTGAATGGAGAAGTTAGAATGCCTTGATGAAGCACCGAAGAGTAGAATGCCATAGGTATAGGTAGCACGAGATTGAAGGGAAAAGGTTCAAAATTGTTCGATACAATGGAACAGTGAATAGCGTGGCCAATTCATGTAATGGACCAACATCGTAGAGCCAAATCGAGATCATGGGGGATTGTTACATCTCAATGGAACCATGCAAGGAAAGAATAAACAAGAGCGATGGTGTAGAAGGTGGAACTTCGGTGGCAGAGCGATGGAGTAAGTATAGCCATGGCACAGTAGAAAAAATCAAAATCGAAGTTATAAAGAATGAAACGGAACTTGGAGTGGGGAGTAACCAGAACCACGAAGGAATGAACAGTGACAGTGGGTTTGGAACACCAGATGGTTTTCATCACACCGCTTTTGTACGATAAGCTATATTCCCAATTCGAACGCGATCAACGCCATCGGTTGACACGTGGCCCTAAGCGGTTTGGAAATACCGCTCTCATCGCGAGTTAAAGTCCGTGCATCTAACTCGTGCGATTGCCGTAGGATCGGAGGGTTGAAGCGCAATAAGATAGCGACCATTGGATGTGAGCGAAAAGTTAACCATTGGACCCCAGTTCATTGCTTAAGTTCGAAGGACTAAACTTCGTGTGATCTAATTGTGCGACCACCGTTGATCTGCCAGAAGGGAATGCAATAAGACCACAGCCGTTGATTAAGGAGGCACTGTTATGTGAAGTCGTAATTATATGTGTTATGTGTGAATTTTGGCGGACTCGATGTGTTTATGAATGGTGACTCATATATGTTTGAGGTCCAGCTTAAAAGGTATGCCATCGCGTCAAAAAAGGGGTGAAACATCGGAACATCCCATAGAAGGATACAATTGCGATCAATCGCAATCAGGACAATTACAAAGGATCCAATCATAATCAGAAGAACTCAGTTGTGATTAATCGCATAGGAAAATATAAAAGAAGGGTGTGTAAAGCTGTGGGGCCCGAACCCTTCAAATGTTAGAGTTGGTGGTTTGATATGTATGCGTGAGAAGATTATACTATGGTTGAACCATATGATTAGAGGGCTGCACATGTGGGTTGCACAAATCTTTAATACATTGATACAGTGAAGATTGAGGAGTCTAATGTAAGCCATGGTCTAGTAATGTTGATAACGCTCGTTTGGTGAATACATATGTATGGTGTATGGCAGTTACACTGCGATAGTAAGAAGGAAATCAGTCAGAATCGAAAGGGCCAAACACAGTCACAGAAAAGACAAACACAGTCAAAGAAATGACAAATGCGCAGCGAGCCAAGAGGCTGAATGAGTGAGCTGGAGTTTTCATTGTAATTGAATGTAAATGTTTTTAATTTATTTATATTGTTGTGATGCATTGGCAAGTCTCTGGAAGAGAACAAATATCCCACTGTAATGTTAAATTTTTACCTATAGTTATATTTTTGAGAGAGCTGGAAAAGAAATGAGAAGACATAAGACTAAGGGGTATTGCCATTCCTTTCAAATTCCCTGAGGAATACAGACAGTCATAAGAAAATCTCTATAAATAATATATTGATATGCATAGAGAGGTTAGAGAGACTAAGGATAGAGAATGCAGAGTATATAATATTGAGGTAGAGAAGATAAGGAAGAGAGGAACAGAAAGAGATGCTACAAAACAGAGTTGATATCTGAGGTAAATCAACAAACATTTATTTAGGTAAATTGAGGAAGTTGGAGCTTCCCTATCAAGTTGAAGCTTGATAGCTGTCAGTTGTAGCTGATTGAGGTTGGAGCCTCCTGTAGGTTGGTGCCTATAGAAAAATAGTGGTGAGAGGGAGTTGGAGCTTGCCTTTGCATCACAACAATAATAATATGTGGTTTTCTCCCTTTATGGGTTTCCACTTACATTTTCTGTCTCTATGTTTGTTGCTTACATGTTGATACGATCCACTCAATCTGTTTATTTGTTTGCTACTCTCACAATAAGGTTGATGTCACATTAATTTAATACTTGCTACAACATTGTAAGACTGTTCACATATTAAGCTGTAAATAAGTTTGATGAAAATTTAAAAATCCAATGCATGTGTTAAAATGATTCAACCCCCCCTCTTAGTTTAACCAAAGATTCAACATTGAAAATGGGTGTTATGTGAGGAAAATGAGAGAATGAGACTTTAGGATGGGAAGAAGGATGAAAATGAGGGAAATAAGCCCAAAATTAGTTTTTTTTTTAAGGGTGACTTTGAGAAGACAAAGTGAGAGATATTGATTTTTTTTTTTTTTATGAAGATAATGAAGGTAGTGAGATTTCTAAAGATAGTTGATAGACAAAGAATGCTATCTTTAGCTGATTGTAATAAATCCATAGTCACCTAGTGAAACTATAGAATACAGGAGGACAACAACCTTCTTGTCATATGTTCGTTTCATGGTAAGTTAAAACTATGTTTTTCCCTATACAACATAGTAAATTTAAACATGGTTTAAAAACAAATGAAAACATTTTTTAAAAAACTAAAAGAGGATTTTGTTGACAACATCCTCATATACAAAAACCTCCCTCAATTTTCTAACAAACATTATGGTTTGAGAGATTCAGAGAAATATTTGCAGGCATATTTTCCCAATTTTTCCTGTTTTTGGTTAGTATTTTCAAACACGGTTTCCGTGCAAGTGGAAATGAATTTTCAAAACCTAAAAGAGGTTTTTTTTGCTAACATTTGTATGTACAAAAATATCTCTGTTTTTATACAGACATTATGGTTTGGGAAATTTGAAATAATCTTTGAAGGCACATTTTCCAGAAATGTCATGTTTAGTCATATTTTTACAGAGCATATTGTGGCCCATTAGAGATGAATATTGCAAAACTGGAGGAGGTTTAGGTTCCTAAGATCTCGAAATACAAAAACATATCTCACTTTTTACAGAAGTATTACATAATGAGAGGTACATTCACATCTTCAAAACCTATTTTTCTTCCTGTGCAAAGTCCTGTTTTAGACATCTTTTTGCAGAGAATATTGTGAACAACTAGAGCATAATTTTGGGAAACCAAGAGAGGTGTATCTCAAAAAGTCTTCATATATAATAAAAAAATTCACTTTTTACATATCTCTCTCAGATGGAGATATTCAAAGGGATAAATGGACCCTATTTTGCAGAAATTTGGGAGGAAAAATCTCAAAGACAGTTAGTGATTTGGAGGCCACCTCATCTAATAAGATTTGCTATCAAATTCGAATTAATCTTCTTTGTCACCAACAATCCACAAATATAGTGCCAAGTAGATTCATTAGTTTTGAATGTCCTATATTTTAGTTCTATTTGTGTAACACAGTTAGAGATATTTGTAATAAATATTTATATATTTTCAAGATATTTCAGTTTAGAAATTGTATAAATACTTCATCATTTGAAGTAATAGATGTTGAAGTCTTGGACATTGAGCTAGTGTATTTTAGTTTTGACAAAGTAATATGGTGAATATAGAGAAAAGTGGCAGCTTGAATTTAGGGATTCATGTGGTGAGCTTGTATGGCTATGTTTTTCTTTTGTAAGTCACTCTATTGAATGCTTTCTCTTTCCGTTACATATCTACTGCTTTTCACTCATTGTCTTTAAAGTTTTTAAGCAGGATTCATGAGGAATACATGCCATGTTTTGATAAGATGATTATGCTGTTTTTATTTTCTTCTTAAGGAATGAATTGATATTTCTATGCTTGTTACTAAATCTCTCTGTTCATCCTACACCATAACCATAAAGCCTAAAGGGTCATTCAAGCTTTCCTACCTTGCCCCTTTATTCCCCTACAATTTTTGCTCTTATAACCCTACCAGAGTTTCAAGCCTAGCTCTAAAGGTCCAATTTCATCTAGCACAAAAATCCAAATCAAACAAACCCTAATATGCATATATTGGCTAAAATATTCATCATCCAGTCAATTTAGCCGTGATCTCATTGAGAGAGCCCTCTCAGCCTAGTAGGGCTAGCTACTAGGCTAAAGCAATATGTGGTTACCTTTTCTGGTCTCCTCCTCAGCCTTCAGAGATTCTGTGGAGTGCTAACATCTTGGCACCGCTTCCAGGGAGCGGGGTGACAAATCTTCCCTGGGAAAGAACGAAAAGGATCAGATCTGATTGCTGATGGTGAATAATGATCAGACACAAGAAGGTTGAATCATTCACCTAGCGACTCCATTTTTGACAACCCAGAGTTCAGAACATTCATGGCGACTCCACTATCAAAAGAATTCAAAGCTTAATGACAAATCCAGTGGCCTAATCGACCACAATGACAGGGTATGTAGAAGATCATGTTTCTCTTGATGGTTTTAAAGAATATTGGGATATGTTTGAGGATTATTAGATTGATTAAGCTTTTCCGATGTTTTTGTTTACTTATTTAAAGTCATGCAAATGTAGCTCTGAAGCTAAGATGAATTTTTTAGATGAATTTGTTGACAAAATTGAGAAGGATATTGAGCTCTTAGAGGCTCAAATTTAGTCCCATAGTATTCACTATCAAAATTAGGATTTTGGAAACTTTTTCCTACCAAAACAAGAGGATACAATGATTCCCTATGATTGTCTGATTAAGGAGTGTTATGCTTTTGAGGATGAGTTTCACAATTTACAGTTGGGAAAATGGTACGATAAAGAGAGCACACATGAACTGTCCAACCATAATGATCAAATTGCATAAATCCTTCAGGGTCATCAAACAAAATATGTTTTTTATGATCTCGTATCTGACTACATAGAGGGTCTTTTCAGCTTGAGTTTTTAGCCATTATTTCACTGTGGAGATAAAATGCACTGTGAATTTTCTTTTCCATTACATGTTCCAGTTTTAATTTTGCTAAAGCACGATAAAAAATCCACGGTATCTGAGCAGCTCCTTGAATGATTGTATTTGAATTTTTGTATTATTTTATCAAGCACTCTTTCAACAGATTAGTGTAGGATGAGTGTGCAATAAGCTTGCTGGCCAAGCATTTATTTTCAGCCTGCAGTTTTAGTTTGGTTTGCAGCATTGCATAGATTGTAGTTGCAGTTGGGTTTCAATTGAAGAGCAGGTTTTAGGTTGTTATTTTTGGAGGTTGGGAGTAGCCCAATGGATAAGGCACTGATATGCAAATTCAAAGATATGTGGTTCTTGACACCTCCTAAAGGAGCTGCCATCCCCATATGGAGCCAGATGTTTCTTTTTAGACAACAACAGATATGTTTTGATATATAGATCGACAAAGAAGCTGTCGAGTGCTTTTACACAACAAGATTTCATCTCATTCTTGCAGATATTACTAGAATACTGACAGATAGTGAGGAGAGCGGGATTCCAGAGAACATTTGTCATTTGCGCTAACAAAATTTCAGAGAAACTAAAAATAGCAGCCGAAACAGGGAGGGAAGCTAGAATCATAATTGAAATGAGTTGAGAGGAGGCTAATCACCTCTTATTTATCCTCTTTATTTGTCTGCCTCATCTTGACTTTGTTTTCTAGGTTGCAAAGACGATTCCCAAAGTTCCCATGAGTGTTTGCAACGTATTTGAATTGCGCGTAGGTGGCCTCCATGAAGTCGTCACTTGCTTCCTTGGCATCAGTAAATTCCTCCCGGAGTTTGCAGAGATCTTGATTGAGCAGGTCCCAACTCTTCTCTTTGGAGCTGTTGATGGATTGCATGAAACAGGCTTGCTCACAGACTTGCTTTTTAAGATTTTCCATCTCCGATTGGAGATATGCAAGTTGATCCTCCATTGAAGGTCCTAGAGCAGAGCTTGAGGTGAAGGAGGCCATATTTGGGAGAAATTTACAGTCCCATTCTCTTGAGAAATCCAGCCAGTTCCTTGCATTTTGAGGCATTGAAAATTCCTTGCTGCTTTGACGAGGGGCTCGTTGTAGAAATAATATCCTTGAGTTGATGAATTGTCACGGGGTTTTGGAGGCTCTGATGAGGGGGACTAATAAGTCTTGATGCACTCATTCTTGATGGAGACTCAGAGTACTGGTTCAGATGCCAGTCCATAATGGACCTTGCTAGAAGATCTGGCCATGGATTTGATTCTTTTTTTGCAGATGTAGTCGCAAAGACATGAGATGATTGGTTGACTGGGCATTCACCTCCAACATTAGGGAATATTGCATAGAGTTTCAATTCCAGTCACTAACAGGGAACTCTTGCTCCGAAGTGTGCTGTGGTTGGCTTCTAGATCAGCCATTGAATTTAAATTTCTCAGAATATGAAAGAACCTTATTTTTTGAAACTTGGAGAGAATGAGTTTTAATTTCTTGAGAATGGTAGATAGGTGTAGCTGAGAGGGATTCCGCTTTGAGTTCATCTCTTGAATTATTAACCGAGAGTCCCCAAAGACCGTGAGAGAGAGAGTATTCTTGCTTAGAGATAATTTAAGACCTTGCCAAAGCGCTAGAGCCTTTGCTCTATTGTTGGTATCTTGACCTAGACCCCCGCCGTAGCCCAAAACTATAGTGCCTCCAGGGCTCAGGGCACTCCTCCACCACCATCCGCTCTTGGGTTTCGTTTTGAAGCCCCATCAAAGAAAAGGCAATGGTCTTCCACGACCGACCTCCATTTAATGAATTCCTTCTCTTCCAAACGTATTTCCGAGTCATCAATAGAAGTTGCGGGGGAAGTGATTCTAACGTGATGGTTTGGGACCAAATATTTTAGCCACTGATCTTCATCGCTGTCTAGAGTCCTTGCATTTTTTAGGGTGGGTTTGGATTCTAAGGCCTCTCCTAGGAGAGCTCTGACTTTAGTTGCTATTCTGGATGAAGTGAAACTCTTCTCCCCGAAGATCTTGTCATTTCTCTCAATCCATAGTTTCCAACAAGTGAATTTGGGAAGCCACATCCATCCGGCTTTGAGCAGTTATTTTTTGGTGAGGCAAAACGGAGATCTAGTGGCCCAATTTTTTAGCAGATCCGAGATATTTCCAGGCATGGAGAATCTGTCTGGCCCTATCTTTAGGACATCCCTCCAGACTTCATGAGCGAAAATATAATTTAGGAGCAGATGATTTGCATTATCCTCTTCTGAAACACACAGAGGACACCTGGAGGGACCTTCCATCCCTCTCCTTCTTAAGTTTTCACCAGTGAGGACACTTTTCTGAGCGAGATTCCAACAAAAGAAGTCGATATTTGGAATAGAAGCACAGGACGATACAAAATTCCATTGAGATGGATCTGGAGGAGCATTGGGGATTGCCTTGATGTTTTTATATCCTTTTGTTGCCGAATATGAGCTAGAGGTAGAACCCCACTGTATTTTGTCCTTTGAAGTAGCTTTTAAGGGAGCTTTCCCTTGAAGCAACTCTATCAAGGTATTGGCTTCTCCATCTAGAAATTTTGGTAATTCTCCCAAATTCCAGCTTTCCCAAATTTTCTCTACATCATCTGTCCAATTGGAAATGTCCCACAAGGTTAGAAGATTTCTGTTCTGAAGCCAATTTTTGATATTTGGCAGCTCTGCCTTCTGTCCTAGGGGCGGATCCCCAAGGATCGAGCCATCCCAGATTCTAATATTTTTCCCATTGCCGGGTATCCAGTAAAGTTTAGATTTGAAGTGTTCCATTGCTGTGAGGCAAATCTTGAAGACTGGTGATCCTTTTAGAGTTCTTGGTGGCTGATCCAAACATCTTGTGCGTTGCCCTTGAAAGTATTTTTTCCACAGAACTCGCTTGCTCCAGTTGGGATTTCCAGAGACTAGATTCCAAAGGAGCTTGGAGCCTAATGCTAGGTTTTGAGTTGCAAGGTCTCGAATTTGGAGGCCTCCTTCTGAGAAAGGCTTATTTATTTTGTCCCAGCTTACTAAATGAAGCCTCCTTTCGTTATTTTTTTCACCTTCCCACAGAAATATTCTCAACAGACCATAAACTTTGCTAATGAAAGTTTTATGGGCAAGAATAATTGAATTCTGATATATGGGAAGACTTATGAGGACACCTTTCCTGCTATGTTTAGCCATGTTGCTCCCCAAGCTTGAATTCTGATTTTCAATTTGTCCAGCAGAGGCATCCAGTGAGAAAATTTGGGGTTTGATTTGAAGATAGGAAGACTCTTAGGACAGGGATCCTTCCATTTCTAAAAGTCTTGCTATGTCTACCATCTCCCTTATGGGGCAGTTCCATCCATAAATCGTGATTTTCTGAGAGTTGATCTTGCTGCCCTAGACCTCCTTGTAAATGTCCAACTCCCTTTTGAAGAACCTTGTTGAGATAATGCTTGCTCCTCCAAGCAGCAAGGTGTCATCGACGAATTGGGCGTGGTTGATGTCTTTTACATTGTGAACCATCCCGAGGCTTGAGAGAGACCGGATCTACTAGCAGTGGTCCAATTGGAAGCTGAGCACTGAAGCTTGAATGGCATAGAGGAGAGGAGACAAGGGGTAGCCTTGTCTTAGCCCTCTCGAAGCTTGGAAGAAATCCATTGAGCGACCATTTACCAGAGGAACTATCCAGGGAGAGGCTATACAGGCTTTCACCCAGCTTATGAAAGCTTTTGAAAAGCCGAGTTTCTCCATAACTGTAAATAGAAAATCATGTCTCACCCTGTTGAAAGCATTTGCCAAATCGAGCTTAATAACCATACCTTTTTATTTCCATTGACAGCTTGAGTGAATTGCTTCTTGCACTAGCACTATATTGTCAAGAATCTTTCACCCTTTAATGAAACCTCCTTGGTTCTCTGGGATGATTGCCGACAGATTTTTCTTAAGGCGGTTGGCTATGATTTTAGTGACTAGCTTATAGCCTGTATTGCACTGGGAGATGGGGCAGAATCTGCTGAAGCTGTTGGCTCCTTTTTCTTTTGGGATCAGGGCAAGGAAGGTCGAATTGATGCTGCCTCCTAGCTTAGTGCAACTATGAGATTTCCTGACCATTCTCAGTAGGTCATTTTTAATGGTAAACCAACAGGTTGAGAAGAACCTTGATGTGAAACCATTAGGGCTAGGTGCCTTATCTGGTTCCATGCGGTCCAAAGCTTTTTTTAGTTCTGTCATATTGATCAAAGCTGTCAGAAGAAGATTATCTGCGCCTTGGACAAGCTGAGGAATAAGATCGAACATATAGGAGTATGCATCAATTGGATTCTCTTTCGGGGCCGAGAAAGGATCTTTGAAGAAGGAATGGGTTGCTCTCTTAATGCCTTAAAAGTCTTTAACCAAGGTGCCTTGATAGTGGATTTCATTTACTGCTTTGAAATGCTTGCAGGCCTCTGCTTGCTTATGGAAGTAGCTTGTATTCTTGTCTCCAGCTTGCAGCCAAAGACTTCTGGACTTCTGCCTCTAGTACTCTTCTTCCACCCTGCCTGCTCTATGGTAATCTTTTTGAAGTTCTACTTATTTGTGTAACTACTCTTGAGTTATTTCGGAATCCTCCATGGTCATTTGATGGATCTCTAGGACCTCTTGCGCCTCTTTTTTTTTGGAGGAGGGAGATTTCAATGATTTAGCCCAAGCTTTCAGCTCTTTTTTGAGACCCCTTAGTTTTTATTCCCAGACAAAGAAGGGGGAGCCTTGGATTTACTGGTTCCAGGCCACTGAGACCACCTCCTGGAACACTTCTTGCTGAATCCACAGGGGGCTAAATCTGAAAGGGATGGGACCAAGGTTTTTATCCAGGGAGAGCTCCAGAAGGATGGGTTTATGGTCAGAGGTATAACTGGGCATAATTTTAGAGGAGGCCATTAAACCGAAGGTCAAGAAAGATGATTAGAAAAGGAATCTGTCAAGGTGGGCAGCAATATGACCAGGACCTAGCCTTTTGTTGGTCCAAGTGAATTTTCCACGAGAAGGCTTGATATCCTCCAGATCCCATCCTAACATGAGATCTTCAACCCATTTTCTAGCTGGGTATCTGACAGGTGAGCCCCCCTTTTTCTCCTCTACAACGAGGGTTACATTAAGATCTCCTGCAATAATGACATTTTATGGGTTGTTCATGCTAAGATAGGACTTTATGGAGTTCCAACAGATTCTTTTTTTAGCTAATAAAACCGGAGCATATAAATTGAACATATTTACTTGATGACCTGAGTCTTTATGGAGAAGCTTGGTGAAGAGCCAGTGTAGGTTGCTTTCTTCATTTATCAGTTCAAATTTGGAGTTCTCCCAGAAGGTAGCTATCCCTCCTGATGCACCTCTTGCGCTGACAACTTTCCCTTGACCTTTTTTCGAAAATGCTTTGCTTCCTTGGAGGAGAATATGGTCCTCCAATTTTTTCTCCTGGATGAGAAGGATTTTAGGCGTGTACAATCTCACAATATCTTTCAGGGCTTCTTTTAGATTGCTGCCTAGACATCTGCAATTCCAGGAGACGTATTTCATTATTTATTGGCTTGTGGGGTTGTGGCTCCCTTTGGAGCCTGGCCTTGCTTGCGTGTGGATCTGGTGTTTATTATTCCTTTGAGGGTCTTCTGGGAGCCTTGGAGCACATCCATATATGTTTTTTCCTCTCTCTGTTTTTTCTTAGACTTCCATCCCCTTGAGGTCTTGATAGGAGTGAATTGAAAGTTGCTTGATTCAGTACCTCCATCTTTGGATTCCCCCCTATGTCTGAGCCAAGGCTGATGTGCTCTTCCTCTGCTTCTTTTTCCCTTTGAGCATCCTCTGAGGGAGAGGGATCTGCCATTTTCCCGGTTTCCTTCGCTTTCTTTGCATGATCCTTTGACACCTCTTGGATCTCAATGGTATTGGGGATTTTCCCAAAAGTTGAGCCTTGATTTGGCGCTTCTTTTGCTTTTGGGTTGGATTGGGGGTTCCCCGGTGGTCCTGAGCTTTTCTTCTCGCTTGGTTTCGAGGATGCCTTGCCCTTTTTTATCTCTTTCCAGCCTTCTCTGTCCTCTTTTTCCATTGATTGGGCCTTTGGGTAATTCCTTTAGAAGTGGCCGTGTTTGTGGCAGTTTCTGCATTTGAACGGGAGTTGCTCGTAGTTTAGTTTTTTATAATGATGCCATGCACCTACGATGAGTTTTACAGCTTCTAGAATGCCAGCTTCTAGATCTACTTCTACATAGATTCTTGCGCAGGTGTATTGGCCTTTGTTGTCCTCTTTGTCAACAAAATGACCTAGTCCATTTCCGATCTTCTACAGAGAGTGGAAGTTCCAGCAGTGGACCGGGAGGTTGGGAAGCCGAACCCAAACTGGAACCTCTTAGGGGAAATCAACTGTGGGATCAAAGTCGGGTGTCCACCTATTGAGATATAATCCCTGGGTCCCCATGAAGTACAGGCCGCTCCTGAAGACAAGATCGCGATCTTCCTTGGTGATGAACTCAAAAATGAAGTATCCTCTTCCAACGACATAGCAAGTCACATTGTTCTTGATCTGAGGTCTCTAGTTACGCTGAATCCAATCGTAAGTTGTTTTTTCTGAGGGCCAAATCCCCATAAACTGTCCTACCAAACCTCTTTTAGCCAGATCAAGGGCGATTTTTATAGGTTGTTCTTCCGGCAAGGTGATTTCTGGAATTGCGTCCAACTTTTTAATGAATTTCGGAACTCAAGGGGCCGAAGATTTCTTCCCTCTCAACACGATAAGCCTTCTGAAGGCTTCTTTTGTAGTGATCGGAGGGGTGGGAGGTGGTTCCCCACCCCCTGGCGCACTCATGGTGGCTGGCTCGGCTGCGGCTGCTCTCAAACCCTCGCGATGGACCCAAGGCTGTGGCGTAGATTTTTGAGCTAGATGTTATCACATATAAATTTTTGTTAAAAATTGTTTATATGGGCAATTTTTTTGGTGTTTAAGGTTGCAGTTTCTCTCAGGATTTTATACAGGATTATTATTATTATGGTTTTAAAATCTTCAATTATCTCCCACTTCCATGTCTCCTTCTGCCTCCATGTCATATGTTCGTTTCATGGTCAGTTAAAACTATGTTTTTCCCTATACAACACAGTAATTTTAAACATGGTTTACAAACAACCGAGATTTTTTTTTTTAAAACCGAAAGAGGTTTTTGTTGATAACATCCTCATATACAAAACCTCCCTTAGTTTTCTAACAACTATTATGGTTTGAGAGATTCAGAAAAATCTTTGCAGGCATATTTTCCCAATTTTTCCTGTTTTTGGTCAGTATTTTCAAATACGGTTTTCGCGCAGGTGGAAATTAATTTTCAAAACTGGAAAGAGGTTTTTGTTTCTAACAACTGTATGTACAAAAAACTCTCTCCATTTTTACACAGACATTATGGTTTGGGAACTTTGAAATAATCTTTGAAGGCACATTTTCCAAAAATGTCTTGTTTAGTCTTTTTTTTTTTCAGAGCATATTGTGGCCCATTAGAGATGAATATTGAGAAACTGGAGGAGGTTTATGTTCCTAATATTCTAAAATACAAAAAAATATCTCACTTTTTACATAGGTATTGCATAATGAAAGATACATTCACATATTCACAACATATTTTTCTTCCTGTGCAAAGTCATGTTTTAGACATATTTTTGCAGAGAATATTGTGAACATCCGGAGGGAAATTTTGGGAAAATGAGAGAGGTGTATATCAAAAAATATCCATCTATAGTAACCTCTTTCACTTTTTACTTATATATCTCATATTTAGATATTCAAAGGGATAACTGGACCCTATTTTGCAGAAATTCGGGAGGAAAAAGCTCAAAGGCAGTTAGTGACTTGGAGGCCACCTCATCTAATAAGAGTTGCTATCAAATTCGAATTGATATTCTTTGTCACCAACAATCCACAAATATAGTGCAAGGTAGATTCATTAGTTTTGAATGTCCTATATTTTAGTTCTATTTGTGTAACACAATTAGAGATATTTGTAATAAATATTTATATTTTTTCAAGAAATTTTAGTTTAGAAATTGTATAAATACTTCATCATTTGAAGTAATAGATGTTGAAGTCTTTGACATTGAGCTAGCGTATTTTAGTTTTGACAGAGTAATAATACAGAGATGAAGGACCATAAACATAAAGCCTAAAGGGTCATTCAAGCTTTCCTACCTTGCCCCTTTATTCCCCTACAATTTTTGCTCTTATAACCCTACCATAGTTTCACGCCTAGCTCTAAAGGTCCAATTTCATCGATCACAAAAATCGAAATCAACGAAACCCTAATCTGCATATCTAGCCTAAAATCTTCATCATATAGTCAATTTGGTTGTGATGTCATTGAGAGAGCCCTCTTAGCCTAGTAGGGCTAGCTACTAGGTCAAAGCGGTCTGTGGTTACCTTTGCTAGTCTCCTCCTCAGCCTTCGGAGATCCGGTGGAGTGTTAACACATACCTCACATGTGAAAATTCAAATTTTATTACAACTTGGATCTCTCACCAATTCAATCCTTTCTTCAGTACAAAGCTCTCTTTATATTTCTTCCAGCTACTTTCTTAAAAGGAATATCAGGTCAACTTATAATAATGCATTTCGTCTAGGTCTAATGACCTTATTCAATGTATAGAATAGAGATCCCTTTAAGCTAACATCAGATACACTTCTGAACAGATTTTGAGGAATCAAATTCTTTAGAGGTATAGAGAAGACTCAATTTCTGAGACTTCTTGGACACAAACTTTGAGATCAAGATTATAAAACAAGATGTGCTTTAGTAACTCTGTGGTAATTCAGGGTCTTCTCAAGTTACTAGACTTTTATGAATAGACCTGAGATCTCCAATTTTTTTTTTTTTTTGATAACAACGAGAATGATATTGAAACAAGAATGTCTCTAGGTGACTTTAGTTAATGTTTCTTTCTGCAAATACTTGGTCACCTTTTGACATAGTCAAGATCCTTCATACTTCAAAAACATATTTTTAAGCTTAGAGTGTAACATACCTCTCCCCTCACATCTACCCACTTTCACCGGCTTACCCAGGGTAAATATGAGATGAGGAGCAGTTATGAATAGACTCAACCTCCTAAGTGACTTTAAGGAAATGGAATTGACAAATAAGACCTTACTGACTTCCCCAGGTGTCTTAGGACCCTCGAGGAGTGATCAGGAGATCAAGTCTCTTGTAGAAAAATGCTCAAAAATGAAAGTGCTCAAATTGATTTGGAACCTGAGCGCCGGGATAGGCCTTGGCAATACGATCCCAATGCCGTGAACGACACTGAAAATCGACGCCGTATGAAGAAGTTGTTGCATTTTGAAATCGCCCAATAACCTCTAATGCTGAATGGGTTCATGATTTTAATGTGGAGAAATATTTTTAATATATGAAAACTTAATTAATGTTTTATATATATATTAAAAATTTAATATTTTATTTGATTTAAAAAATCATATATTATATTAATATTATATATATATATATTAAATATTAATTAAATTAAAATACATATTAATTAAACTTCATATTAGTTTAAAAACCCACATGTTAAAGTTCAAAGTTCATATAATACGTTCATGAAAAAAAACATGGGTTTAATAATGCAACGTATAGTTTTAAAAGTCAAAAGCACGTGGGCTATTCAAATGTGGTGGAGCGGAGTAATGCACATGGGAAAAGGTTGATATGGCACGTTTTAAAAGTTCACAGGTTCGGGCAGAAAACAACTCAACGTCTTAACCAACGGGCCACGGTGGTTAGTTTGTTAAGCCATTGGCACGAATTGTTATTTAAACATTCAAATTGCGTTTGGGCGCACAACAAACTCCGACGGTTGTGTTAACCGTCCACATTTTATGCCAACATGTGGCCACGTGCATTCACATTAAATGCTACCCCTCCAATTTGGCGGCAGTTTCGACGGACCCTCTAATTTAGCGCCGACCTCCAGATTTGTCGGAGTTATCTGGCAGTTAGCCAGACTTAGCTGGAGGGAATCTAGGAAAACTTTAGTTAGCCATAAATTTGGCTAGGGAAGTCATTTTTGGACGAATTGTTTTTTGATTTTGGGGTATTGAAGCATTCTGGAGCTGTTGGGAGTGTTTGCAGAGCCATCAGGGCATTCTATCAGTGATTTTACCAGCGATTTTGGTTGTGGAGCCACTAGGGCCTATTGAAAGATCAGCGATTTTGGACTATACTCATCCAATGGAGGTGAATGAATAGTCGATTTATACTAATTTCAGCCTTCTTTATCTGAATTTGCAGCTTATTTTTCCTTTTGAGGCTTTCTATACAGTGTAATTTACATTTTGAGCATTTAATGAAAGAGGGAAAAGCCTAATTAGAGGCTTTTGGAGCGAGCAGAGGTAGCCCAAGAGAGGGGTGAACTGCTTAAACAATTTCTTACTGTCATACTGTGTATTTTTGCTGCATTATTTCAGATTCTGCTACATTAAACAGTAACTTTTCATAAGTGCACTTTTCCCAAGCAGGCTTATACAGTGAACAAAACTCATTAGTTCATCTTCAAACCACATTACTTCATTTGCAGAATACTTGAACTTGCTTATTCACACATAAAATTTAGATTAATGAATACTTTGCACATAAACAAATACTTTCATTGATCGGATCTATTTCAGTGATTACATTTTATTTCTTTAGGCAGAGCTAGTTTGTGGGCCAGAAGCTTCTGGTTTCATCCTTTCTAGTAAAGGTGAAATAACCAGTAAAAGCCCCTTACTGTCAATCTCTGTATGAGAAATACTTTGTTCTCACAATTTCAGATCAAGGAGTAACCCAACCCCTCCAGGTTTCCATCCCTCGAGCCAACTTACTTTTCCCTAAGCTAGAGCCCCATTCGCTCCCTTTCCAAGCCCTCCATGCGACTGGAGACCCCCAATCGGTCCCATAAGCCTACATCAGCGTGAATGTGGCCTTTTTTGCTCAGTGTTGTTCCATCTAGTGCGGAAATTAAGCCACTTTTTCAGGGCTGGGGCTAAGCATCTGCCCATAAATCCATATAACTTTTAGAACTCATAAAATACACGAATACAATGATTATAAACCAAAAACTGAAACCAATACTATACTTGACCATCCTCCACTGACATTCTGTCAAACATTTGGTGGGTATGCAAGTCATGAATACAAGTCTAAGCATAAGGAACTAAAAACTCACATGAGAATTAACAAGAAGGATCACCACCCTCTCCCATTAGTTGGCTTAACATCAATTAAGTCTTGCATCTATTATTCTTTCAGTTAGGAGTAAAAACATGAAAAGAGCCATGACTAAAACCAGTCATATATCCATGCTTATAACCAGCATATAAACATATAAATAACCATAATACAACAACCATTAAAGCCAAATAATAACAAGTACATTTACCAATCAAAATAAAGAGAACTTAGCTTTCATTAAACATAGGCAAGAGCCAACCAGGTTTGGGCTTCCATGTACCACCCGACCATAGACATGGCTGAAGCAAATATTTATTTCATCCTGTCACCCCTGTGCCATATTCCAAGCATGAATGTGGGATCTCATGGGATAAACCAATCCAAAACAACCAAGGTAATCCATAGGTCAAACCACATCCACCCTCACCATACTGTGATCTCACCTAAACCAACTCTGAGATCAAAAAACCAAATCGAGCTTGGAATGCCTCCAAATTCCTTCACCATCCTTAAGGATTTTTTTCGTCTCCAAGTCTCTAGGCTTTACTACAATCCACTAGGCCCTAACCGAGACTCCACCCTCAGGCTTTACCGTGTATCCTGCCATTACCACTCAAGGGATTCCTTCGGGAATGTTCCCTAGACCACCTCTGCCCCAAATTCTGGAACCTTCTGGAAATTCCAAAGCTCAAAAGCAAGAACAATCCCATCACACGATGGCTATCTGGAAATGGAAAGGCAAGGATGAAAACCATTTTCAAAACCTGACAAAACCATGCCACCGATAGCAATAGAACCAAATACCAACATGCACATACCATGCAAGTCAAACCAACTAGGAAATCATACATGCATTTGTTACCTCCAAGTATTCCTGCCGAAGCTTGCTTATTCCAACCTTTCCTTGCTTTCTTTTCCTTTACTTTTCCTTCCTTTGCTTGCTTTTCCTTCCTTTACTTGCTTGTTATCTTTCTCCTCTTGGTGCTTTTCTCCTCTTTGAGAGGAATTTCAAAATGAATTGGAAAAAGGCTACCAAATGATGCTCTGAGGTCTTTTTATTGATGTCGCCTATATTTTCTTCAATTTTCCATTATTTTCCTTCATTTTCCTCCTCACACGCAACCTGTGACTTTTCACCTTCTTTTTCTCCTAATTTCATTTATTTTCATAAATAAATGTGCCAAAAATACTTTTTTCCTCTTGAAAGCCTTAGCCATTGCCTTTGCCAATTTCCCCTTAGCCATAAACACATCAAGTGATGCCCACTAGGATATCTTGCCCAAAATTCAACTTGGAATAAGTGTCCCTTAACCATGGTATTATTTTCACCTTTATTAACTTTTATTACATGAACTTTCAGCCTGGGTCTGTTACATAAAATTTCTTCAGAACAATGTATGCTCTATCTCTTGAAACATTGATCACATCGTAACAATATTATATACCAGAAAAATCATATTGATTATGGATTGTTTTTAGAGGACATTTGGCCTTATGATATAAGTGACGAGGAATCCTTGACTGAAGTATTTCAAACCCTTAAATTGAGTTTTGATCTGAATTATTTGACCTCTATTACATTCATGAGATCTTTGGTTCAAAGTGAGAGTTGTAGGAAAACTCCTTCATACATTTTCGATACCATCTAAAGTTTGTCATACCTCGTAATGCTTCATAATGAATGAATAGGCCCTAAGTCTTGGAGAAGAGGACATGTATTAAATATATGGATAGACAAGCATTGTTCTTATTTCTTTCCAACAAGGATTCCAACCTTTTGATGGATATATTTGGATCTAAAAAGATAAAAAATTCAGCCATAAGCTTTGAGATTTTGACCTGAGCTTTTAGGTGTTCGACCTTCTTAGATCGATCCTGAGGATTTTGGCCTTCCTGAGATTTCTAGACCTTTGCTCTTCTGAGAATTTTAGTTGGGGCTTCATAGATGCTATGAACTTCGTCAATAGGGAAGATTTAGGCCAACTTTTGAGGATGCTCTTCCACACAAGCTCTGATACCATGTTGATTTTCTATAAAATTCTTTATTGATAATTAATTATAATGTTCACATTCTTATCCATGATTCTAACTTAAGTAATTATACTGAAATCATCAACTATATAAAAATTTCGACAATGGGATCATGAAGAGATAACCAAAACAAAGAACACAAGAAATTTTACCTTGGGAAAATGCACATGGGGAAAAAGCTAGTAACGTTTTCAATAGAGAATTATTCAATTAAACAGAGATACATCTTAGTCAACAACTAGATCAAACCTATTCCATGGCCATCCTCCTATTCAAGTCAATCCAACCCAATGAATTCAACTTCTTTAATGCGGAAATTTGTCCTTCAACTTGATGTTCCCATGGAGATCTCTTCTTCAGAACTTCAACCTTCTCGTAGAATGATTCTCATCCTTCACTAACCTTAGACAAGGATACTTCCTAGCCTTATAACTCACATGCTTGCCTCATATTTTCTTCAGGTCATACAAATTCTTTTCTTGCCTCATACAAACCCTTCTCTTGCCTGAGTCCATACGAATTAACCTTGAAGAGAGATGTGAATGCCTCAAATGTTGCAAGCTTCTCTTGGCTTGGAGGAGGAATGAATTGGTGTATTTATATTGATTTTATTGGAGGTCGAATGGGTGTGTCTTTTTTTGGAGCCGACTTGATCATTTGAGGGGCTGACTTGACTAGGAGGAGGTTGAATTTAAATTTTTGGAGCTAAAAATTTTCTTTTATAAATTCAAATTATTTCCTTTTTACAATTGACATGAATAACATGTCTAACATATTTTTATTTTGACTCAAGCATGAAGAACATGATTACAAATATATCAAGGACTAAAAATATGCATTATGAAGATCGACCATAGTTACAAAATTCAACACCCCTTTGTCATTAACCGTTCTCCCAATGCCAACATTGTAGTTGAATCAACAACTCATAGGTGATGTTGTAGCAAGCGGTGGGGGTGGTAGGACCGTTGTCATGGTGGCCACATTTGACCTGCTTAGGAGGGGAGGTCCCACATAAACTAAGGAAAGCTCCTTCTCTTCGAAAATGAACATTTTGAATTTTCTATAAGAGTTAGGGGTTTTAAATTATTTTTCCCTGTTGGGAAAAATACTAGGAGGGGGGGGGGGGGGCGGTGAATCAGTATTTTGGACTTACTCAAAACTTTTTCTTTTCCTTACTTTAAAACCCATACGCTACTTTCCTAAAGCCAACTTGCGTATACACGCGGATATCCTTAATAAAACATGCGTATGCACAGAGATCTTATTATGCAGATATTTCTTAACTTAGATCTTTGCAACATTCATTCATCTGATGTTTAGTTAATAGTAAGCATGTGCAGTAATAATAGAATAAAACATCACACATAAGCATCACACATGAACACTAGGATTTTAGGTGGAAACCCAAGTCGGGAGAAAACCACCGTTGCCGTTGTCTCAGCCTTCAATATTTTATTATAGAGAAAACATCATACAACCATGTACTGGCGCAGACTAATACCAGCACATAGGCACCCACCTGCAGAAGGCTAAAACCTTCTCTCGTTTACCAGGGAGCTACAACCCCCTGCTCTCGTTTACCAGCCTCTCCTGGAAGGGAGCTACAACCCCCTGACTGAAGGCTTCAACCTTCAGCACCACTGCAGACAACGTTTCATCAATTTTCAAACTGGATCAAACAACTTCAACACAACCCTTCATATATCAACAATCAAACTTTTCCCATTGCTTCCAACAGAACAGTGAAACCACTGTAACCAGAATATCAGAGATAACCCAGACTTCAGAATAGATATGCAGAATCACATTCAACCTTGAGCAACTACAAGTTCAAATACCATACGCGCCTTTGGTTAAACAGATCCGCGTATATACGCTCTTTTCACGAAATGAACCCGCGTATACATCTGTGCATTTTTCATAATAACTCTATCTGCCCATACGTGCCTTTGTTTAAACAGATCTGTGTATATACGCGCTTTTCACGAAATGAACCTGCGTATAGATCTATAAAAGATAAACTTTGCCGAACAGACCAGATCTATGAACTTACCCAGATTTCTTTAATTTCTTCAACAGATTTGCGCCAGGTCTTCAAAACTTCTTTTCAGATCATCCTAGAGATTCATCATTTCCAGATCTAGAGATTTTGAACCTTCATCATATTCATAGGTGCATCATAGATTCAGATCTATCGATTAAGAACAGAGTTCAGCCATACAGATAAACTTCAGAGTGAAGTATTCATTTAAAGCCCAGACACTTGCACACTCTTAGCACAATGATTTTCTTCTCCTTATATAGATTTAGCCTTTGTCAATACCATGAGCCAAAACCACACCACTTCCGATGGTATTCCTGGACGGGATCAAATAAAAAAACCAACGCTCAATACAATGGGTCAATACCATGGTAATAACCCCTATTTTTACAAATTTGGAGCGCAATTAGGCATATGTGACTTAGCACGTACTTTTCCGCGTACATACGCTACTTCGCCTAAACAAACCCGCATATGCATAGTGACATGTCTTATTCATCATTGCTCTGGTACTTCTGAGCTACTTGTAGAACATCAGATTTACATCATTAATAAACTCATCAAGCATCAATAAAAAAATCATTAAGTAGGTTGCCATCATCTTCATCAAGTGGGTTGCCATCAAGGACAACACTCTGCATCATATTGCCAACAATCTCCCCCTTTGGACTTGATGGCAAACATGATGGTGTTTGATCACAACAGATAGATACATTAAGCATAATGATATTCTCCCCCTATTCAAACACCATGTCACTCTCCCCCTTTGACATCAAGAGCAAAGGGCGGATCAACACCAACAAATACCAAAAGGAACTCAAAGAAGAGATTATATTTCAGAATCATCATAATGCCCATGCTCCCCCTGAGTTCATGCTGAATGTTCAAACATATTTTTTTCAATGAAGTACATGACTCTATGACCTTCCTATTACCAAGAACTCATACTTACATCAAAGATTCAACCAAATGGATTTACATATGCGACTCAAATACCCAACCAAGTGGGTTTACACATTTTGACTCAACTACCCAACCAAGTGGGTTTACAAATTTGAACAAGTCCTTACATGACTGAATATTACAAATTTTCATCATGGGTCTCATCATGACCTTTTCAACCAATTACAAATATGACCTTTTGTAACAAATACCAAAATGACGTCAAAGAAGAGATTATATTTCAGAATCATCATAATGCAAACAATGCATTATACTCAGCAAGGCTAATGCTCCCCCTGAACCTGTACAACAGTTTACTCCTTCATCTCCCCCTTAGCTTGTGCATCCTGAACACTTTCAACAGCAAGAACATCAAGGCATCTTCACCCAATAACAGAGAATGAAACAGAAATATAGAACAAACAAAGAATATAGAACAAACACCACCACACCAACTAGCATCGTAGAAACTAAAGACCACGCCTTGTGTTGAAGAAACACCTGCAAAATTGTCAAGAACCACTCCATACGCTATTTCAGATGAACTCGCGTATATACACTCGTCTTTAAAAACACCCGAGACACTTAATCTTTGCATTTAAGTAGCTTCCGATTTTCTCGCAGACATAGAAATACTATCTCACTATTTGTTCGAGATATTCGAACGCTTCCGGCGTAGGTTTGCAAATATATCGCAACTTGTTCTTTGGAGGGAACATACTCCAACTTCACCTTTTGTTCAAGCACTTGTTCTCGTAAAAAGTGATACTTGATGGGAATGTGCTTGGTCTTGGAATGCATAACAGGATTCTTTGAGATACTGATGGCGCTTGTATTATCACACATAATGGAGATAGGGGGTGAACATTTGATTTGAAAGTATTGTAAAGTTTGCATCATCCAAAGAAGTTGAGTGCAACATGATGCGGCAGCTACATATTCTTCTTCTTCTGTAGATAAGGCAATAGAGTTCTGCTTCTTGCTGAACCAAGAGACTAACCGGGGCCCCATATAGAATGCACCACCACTAGTACTTTTCCGATCATCAACACTTCCAGCCCAATCTGCATCAGTGTAAGCATGAAGAGTAAGATCAGCATTCTTTGGATACCATAGTCCAAAGTCTTGAGTTCCTTGTAGATATTTGAATATTCTTTTGACAGCCTGAAGGTGAGAGAAAGTCCGGTCTAGTCCTAGTGAGATAAAGTAGGCTTCCTATCATAGATCTGTATTCTGGTTGATTCACGGTGGGAGAATCATCATGAGAACTGAGATTACATCCGGTTATCATTGGTGTACTTACAGGTTTGCAATCTTCCATGCCATACTTCTTCAGAATTTGCTTAAGGTATTTTTCTTGTGATAAGAATATACCATCTATAGTTTGATGCACTTGCAAGCCAAGAAAGAATGTTAGTTCCCCAAGTAAAGACATTTCAAACTCTCGCTGCATGACAGAAGCAAATTTCTAACTCATAGATTCTTCATTACTTCCAAAAATGATATCATCAACATATACCACCACAATCAATAGTTTATCATTTTCAATTTTTGTGTATAAATTGCTATCAGCAGACCCCTTTGAAAATCCTTGTTGATGAAGATATTTGTCAAGACGATAATACCATGCCCTTGGAGCTTGTTTGAGACCATATAGAGCCTTTTTAAGTCTAAAAACAAGATTTTTATCATTTCCCAAAATGAATCCTTCTTGTTGTTCTATATAACTTCTTCTTCTAGATCACCATTGAGAAATGCAGATTTAACATCCATTTGATAAACTTTGATTTGTTGAAAACTTGAAAAAGCAAGAAACATTCTTATGGCTTCAAGTCTAGCTACAGGAGCAAACTTTTCTTCAAATTCTATACCTTATTGTTGAGTATACCCCTTGCAAACAAGTCTAGCTTTGTTTCTTATAACATCCCCATTCTCATTTAACTTGTTTTTGAATATCCATTTAGTTCCAATGACATTTTTGTTATGAGGTCTTGGTACTAATTCCCAAGTGTGATTCTTTTCAATTTGATCAAGCTCTTCATTCATGGCTTGAACCCAACATTAATCTTTGCTAGCTTGATTGACATTGTGTGGCTCAATAGTGGATAGAAATGCCAGATAGCTAGAAGATCCCACAAGAGTCCTTCTTGTTTGTACACCTGATCCCTTATCTCCCAAAATTTGAGATTCTGGATGATTCTTTTGAACATATCTGGATGGAGCTTTTTCAGATAAATCATCTTCAGGTTCTTCATTGGGTTCACTGTCTATATCATTGCTATTTGATGTGGAAGGACATAAGTCACCATTGTCTTCATTTGAAGTTTGTTTTTCCTCTTTTGGGGCTGCAGGAGACTCATCAATAACAACATCAATACATTCAACAATCTTCCGAAGTCTTTTATTGTAACATTTATATGCTCTACTCCTAGAGGAGTACCCAAGAAGTATTCCTTCATCTTCTCTAGGTTCAAACTTGCCAAGTTTTTCATCATTATTTTTGATAAAGCATTTTCTTCCAAAAATTCTAAAATGCTTCACAGTGGGAGGATTACCATACCAGAGTTCATATGGCGTTTTATCACTATTTACACGAACATGTGCCTTGTTAAGAATGATTACCGCCGTATGTGTTGCTTCACCCAAAAAGGTGTCAGGTGTTCTGGAATCATCAAGCATAGCTCTAGCCATTTGTTGAATTGTTCTATTCATTATTTCTGCTACGCCATTTTGTTGCGGAGTGCCAGCTACAGAAAATTGTCTTTTTATGCCATGTTGTTCACAAAATTCAAGGAATTCATTTGATGTATATTCTCCTCCTCGATCAGATCTAAGACACTTGATTTTTAGATTTAATTCATTTTCAACCATTGCTTTGAAGATCTGAAATTTCTCAAACGCTTCATCTTTGTGTTTAATCAACCCAATCCAACACATTCTAGAGAAATCATCAATAAATAAGATATAGTATTCTTCACCACGTGGTGAATTTTTCCTCATAGGTCCACATATGTCAGTATGAATAAGTTCAAGAGGCTTACTTGAAGATCCTTCCTTGGCATTGAATTGCACTCTGGTTTGCTTACCGAATTGACAGGATTTGCATATGATACTTTCAGGTAGAGTAATATTGGGAAGACCACGAACAACATTGAGTCTGCTTGATTTGTTGATTTGAGAGAAGCTTAGATGCCCCAACCTTCTATGCCATAGCCAGTTTTCTGAAGATTTACTCAGGTAACATTGTTCTTTGTAGTTCTTCAAGACATACATGTTGCTTGGAGTTCTTTTTCCTTTTATAATTGTTTTACCTGTATCAAGATCACGAACCACACATTCTTTTGAACTAAAGACAACTTCAGTTCCTTGATCACACAGACCCTTTTCCTTTAATTACAACAGGAGTATCATTTCCAAAAGTAACTTTCTTTTCCTTTTCAAGAGCACTATATGCATGAAGTTTGTTTTTATCACCTGTCATGTGTCTTGAGCATCCGCTATCAATGTACCATTGATTTTCTTCTCCTTCTGTAAATAACGCTATGCCACAATTTTCAACCTGTAGTTCCTTCTTTTTCCATACTTTGGAGTTTGAAGGAAGATGCTCTTTTGGCTGAACTTTGCTCCTGCATTCAGATTCTTCATGGCCAAAGTTATTGCAATAAGCACATTCAACTTCATTTAGAAGAGGAGAGAAGTTGTTATAGGTATTATTCTTTGTTTCAATATCAATCCTTTTCTTTCTTGCTTCTCTTGTCATGATGGTTTTATATGCAACACATTGAGCAGCTTTATGGCCAAAATTGTGACATGAGAAACATTGTCCATTGAAGAAGAAATTTATGTGATCATGAAATCTTCTACTTGAATTTACCTGTTGATTGGTGTTTCTTTGAAAGAAACTCCTGTTAGTGTTCTTTGAATTGAGATGATCATGCTTTACCTGTAAAGATTCTTTATTCCCTTGCTAAGTGGCAGAATGTTGTAGACCAGCTGTAACTGCTTTTAGATAATTTGGTGCTGAAGCCTGAGAAGATTCTCCGGTATAGCCAAGACCTGTCTTTATAAGAGGAGAACATTGTACCTTGATAATTTCATCTAAAGTTTCAGATCCTTTAGCAAATCTAAGATTCAGAGTCTTTACTTTCTCAAAATATTTTCTTAGACTTACCACTTCACATTCTAATTTCTCAATGTGTTTCTCTGCTTCTTCAAACTGCTTTTCCATAGTTTCTATGGTTATTTTCCTTTCTTCTAAGAGAATTTTACTTTCTTCTAGGCGTATTTTAAGTTGATTGTTCTCTTCAAGAAAATCATTGTCCTCTAGAACATCCATAAAAGTATCATTTTCTTCTCTAGATTCAAATGCCATGAGAAGTCTAAAATCTTGTCCATATTCTTCTTCACTATCAGATAACCCATCACTGTCTTCATGAGTATAGTAACTTTTTCTAGTATCAAACCGATTCTTATTCCTTCTTGCTACTTCCTTTCCTTTTGCAGATGTTTCTTTATGAGGACACTTAGCAACATAATGACCAAATCTTCCACACTCAAAACATTTGAAAGGAAGCTTACCTCTGAAACGTCCTGTCCCAAGTTGGAGTTTCTTTACAAAATTTGCCTCATCTTCTTCTGAGATATATCCTGATCCTTCTGCTTCTTGTACTTCTTTCCCTTTTGTAGAAGCTCTGAAGACAACCTCTTTGACTTTGGATGATCCTACTCTTCTCATTTCATATGCGGTTAGTATGCCATTAAGTTGTACCACAGTGAGATTTTGAATGTCCTATTTTTCTTCAAGAGCAGAAACTTTTGACTCAAATTTTGCTGTTAGTGATCTTAAAATTTTTTGAACCAAAGTAGATTCGGCTATTGTTTCTCCCAGATTTCTCATACGATTTACAACATCATCAATACGTAAGAAGAAACCGACAATATTCTCATCACTATGCATTCTTAAATTTTCATATTCAATCCTGAGAGTTTGAAGTTTTGAACTTTTTACCTTTGCATCACCTTCATAACTTAGAATGATTTTGTCCCATATCTCCTTTGTTATATTCAGCTGCATAAATTTGAAAGATTCAGAATCAGTTAGACTTCCTGTTATAGCATTGACTGCCTTTTCATTTGTTTCATAATTCCTCTTTTCAGTCGGATCTGTTGGTACTGCAGCTGGATATTGATATCCTCGTTCAACAATGGCCCATACATCTACTCCCATAGACTGAAGATAGGATCTCATCCTTATTTTCCAGAAGATTAAATTGCTTCCATTAAAGAGCAGAGGCTTGATAGATGCTATTCCATCTTGATTGCTCATCTTGCTTGATCTTCCTTCTAGCGGCTAAGCTTTTTCAGAAGGACCTGCTTTGATACCAATTGTTGGGAAAAATCCGAGGGGGGGGGGGGGGGGGTGAATCAGTGTTTTGGACTTACTCAAAACTTTTTACTTTTCCTTACTTTAAAACCCATATGCTACTTTCCTGAAGCCAACTCGCGTATACACGCGGATATCCTTAATAAAACATGCGTATGCACAGAGATCTTATTATGCAGATATTTCTTAACTTAGATCTTTGCAACATTCATTCATCTGATGTTTAGTTAATAATAAGCATGTGCATTAATAACAGAATAAACCATCACACATGAACGCCAGGATTTTAGGTGGAAACCCAAGTCGGGAGAAAACCACCGCTTCCGTTGTCTCAGCCTTCAATATTTTATTATAGAGAAAACATCATACAACCATGTACTGGCGCAGACTCATACCAGCACGCAGGAACCCACCTGTAGAAGGCTACAACCTTCTCTCGTTTACCAGCCTCTCCTGGAAGGGAGCTACAACCCCCTGCTCTCGTTTACCAGCCTCTCCTGGAAAGGAGCTACAACCCCCTGACTGAAGGCTTCAACCTTCAGCACCGTTGCAAACCACGTTTCATCAATTTTCAAACTGGATGAAACAGCTTCAACACAACCCTTCATATATCAACAATCAAACTTTGCCCATTGCTTCCAACAGAACAGTGAAACCACTGTAACCAGAATATCATAGATAACCCAGACTTCAGAATAGATATGCAGAATCACATTCAACCTTTAGCAACTACAAGTTCAGATACCATATGCGCCTTTGGTTAAACAGATCCACGTATATACGCTCTTTTCACGAAATGAACCCGCGTATACATCTGTGCTTTTTTCAGAATAACTCTATCTGCCCATACGCGCCTTTGTTTAAACAGATCCGCGTATATACGCGCTTTTCACGAAATGAACCTGCATATAGATCTATAAAAGATAAACTTTGCTGAACAGACCAGATCTATGAACTTACCCATATTTCTTTAATTTCTTCAACAAATTTGCGCCAGGTCTTCAATACTTCTTTTCAGATCATCCTAGAGATTCATCATTTCCAGATCTAGAGATTTTGAACCTTCATCATATTCATAGGTGCATCATAGATTCAGATCTATCGATTAAGAACAGAGTTCAGCCATACAGATAAACTTCAGAGTGAAGTATTCATTTAAAGCCCAGACACTTGCACACTCTTTGCACAATGATTTTCTTCTCCTTATATAAATTTAGCCTTTCTCAATACCATGAGCCAAAACCACACCACTTCCGATGGTATTCCTGGATGGGATCAAATAGACAAACCGGCGCTCAATACAATGGGTCAATACCATGGTAATAACCCCTGGTTTTACAAATTTGGAGTGCAATTAGGCATACACGACTTAGCACGTACTTTTCCACATACATACGCTACTTCGCCTAAACAAACCCGCGTATGCATAGTGACATGTCTTATTCATCATTGCTCTGGTACTTCTGAGCTACTTGTAGAACATCAGATTTACATAATTAATAAACTCATCAAGCATCAAGAACAACTTCATTAAGTAGGTTGCCATCATCTTCATCAAGTGGGTTGCCATCAAGGACAACACTCTACATCATATTGCCAACATTCCCCACATATTGTTCTAGTTGTCTGGATGCCACCACAATTAGTGGGTGAAACACTTGGGATGAAACCAATGTTAAAATGATGCTCTAGATAATTTCCAAAACACTCCACTGAGTTTGGATACCTCTATAGGTTTTTGTTCCTCGATGATAAAAAAATGCTCAAACCTCTTTTCGGAGGAGCCATAGGACAAGTGTTTTTGGGTAGTGCTACATAATTGGAATCCCAGTTGAATGATTTCCTACTAGAGGAAACCTGAACTAATGAAAAACATTTTATTTGAGTATACGATTGGTCTTAGAGGGAGAAAAATAAAGATGAAACAACACGACCATCATGATTTATGCAATATATTTCAGGTGCTTAAAGATAGCAAGCATGGTAGCAAGGTTTCTTGGTGTTTCTAATCTCATTAAACATCAAAAGGGGTTGGGGGATGTCCCAAACAACGAGTCGTCAAAAAATTGTTACAATCATATAAGAAAAATTTCTTTTTGCTTCAAGAAACAATGTGCACTAGAGAAAAAAATGTTGACTTTCTTTCTACATTTCTATTTAGCCGGTAATATAGTACAGTGGACTATAAAGGCCTCTCGGGAGGTCTTTTGATGGCCTAGAGTCTGAGGATATGTGAGATCTCCATTTCTACCTAGTTGTTTGGAATTGTGTTAGATGGCTTCACCATGTTGGATCAGGTTCATTTCATGTTTCTTAATTGTTATGGTCCTTGCCAAAGTCACTAATTATTTTTTGGAGACAAGCCAAAGGATTAGGTTTGTTTTCATATCGTTTATGTATTGTGGGAGGAGACATGAACTTTATCATTTCAAGCTAAGAATGTTGGGGACTTCATTCTAGATCGGATCCATTGAATCAATATTTTATTCCATTACTCGAAGAATTAGGGCTAGTCGACATTGAACCAATGTCGATATGATCAACATGGTACAATAAGAGAGTGGTATTTGAAGAAATCACAAAAAGGATGGATTTTACTTTGGTGGCTAAACACTTATTGGAAAAAAAATGAAGCACTACAAATGTTGGATAGGTGAATTTTCTGAAGGTCTGTCAGATCATGCCCCCATTTTCCCACCACTAGAGGAAGAAGGAAGAAAGAAAAAGGCACCATGCAAATTCATCTCTCACTGGATTAAAGAAATATATTTCTCCAATCTTGTTAGATCCATTTGGGTGCCTTATGGTTCTTCAAGTGCATAATCCTTGATTTAACACTTCATTTTCAACCTAAAGAAGCTAAAACAAGAGGCCATCATATGGGATCAAACTCATTAAGAAAGAGAAAAGAAGGAGATCAAGGAGTTGGAGGTTGGAATCGACCAATTGCATAGAAATCAACAATATAAAATAATTTAGGAGGAGGAAATAGAAAAAAAAATGAACTCTATAAGGCAAGAAAAAAACATTTATGGATGAGGAGGAAGTGACTTGGTCACTATGCAACGTAGCTCTCTGACTTGAATAGGGGGAAAATAATACCAAGTTTTTTAGTAAGTCCGTGGAGCACCAGAGGGTAACCAACGCCATATAGGAGATGACTGGAGATGATGGATCTCTCATTTATTCACAAATATGATTGAGTAATTTGGCTCTCAATTTTTTCCAAAATTTATTTTAGAAGTTGGAGGTTCCTAGGATTGAGTTTCAGGCTAAGCATCCTCGCATGAGGGCTTACCGAAATGCAGTTTTGGACATTCTGAAGTTATTTTCTGATCATACTTTGACATGTGTGCCCCGCATACAAAATGGTGTTGCTGATGGACTTGCTAAGGCAGCAAGCAATCTTAAGATTCTAATGAATTCCAGCAACAAGTTTGAGATACATGTGAAACACCGGCCCACCGTTCCAGACAATCAGCGATGTTGGCAAGTCTTTGAGGATGATGAGGAGATTAGTGACTTTCTGCAGAATAAGGGTAAGTTTAAAGATACCTCCATAGATACAGAATTTGATGATGGTAGTGATGACATACAGATAAACCAAATGGATGTGCTGCAACTTGAGGATAACATCATTCCTAAGGGATTGATTCCTTTGGAAGAGTTGTTTGATCAAGATGATGTAGCCCGCAAACCTACATTGAGGCCAACAGAAAAAGGTGTCGAAGAGGTAAATATTGGGACAGCTGAGAATCCCAAGATGGTAAAATTGTCAAAGTCATTGTCACCAAAGGTAAGAGCCGAATATGTGAAATTGTTATCTTCATTTTCTGATGTGTTTGCATGGGATTATTCAGATCTTAAAACATATGATACCAACATCATTCAGCATACTATTCCCATCAAACCAAATCAGACGCCTTTTCGTCAAAAGTTGAGGAGGATCAATCCAAAGCTGCTACCATCAATCGAAAAAGAGGTAAATAGGTTGTATAAGTCAGGAATCATTGTGCCTATTCGATTTTCAGATTGGATATCAAACTTGGTGCCCGTGAGAAAGAAGACAGGTGAGATCCGTTTATGTATTGACTTCAGAAATCGGAATAAGGTATCATTAAAAGACAATTATCCGCTGCCAAAGATGGACCACATATTGCAGCGAGTAGTTGGAGCATCAAGGATGTCACTACTCGACGGATACTCAGGTTATAATCAGATTTTAGTGCAGGAAGATGATCGTGACAAGACTACGTTCACCACTCCTTGGGGAACATTTCATTATGCAAAGATGCCGTTCGGTTTAAAGAATGCAGGCGCTACCTTTCAACGTGCAATGGACATGGCTTTTGCCAATGAGAAAGATGTGTTTTTGGTTGTTTACCTTGATGATCTAACTGTGTTTTCCAATTCTGATGAGGAACATTTATATCATTTGAAAATTGTTTTCCAGAAGTGCAGAAAATATGGCATTTCGCTGAATCCAAAAAAGAGCCTTTTCGCCATGGATGAAGGAAAGCTCCTTGGCCACATCATATCGAAAGATGGCATTCGAGTTGATCCTGCATGTGTTGAAGCCATACAGCAGATTGAACAGCCCCGGAACAAGAAAGAAATACAATCATTTAATGGTAAAATGAATTTTCTGCGTCGTTTCATTCCAAATCTTGCAGAACACCTTAGAGAAATCACGAACATGCTGAAAAAGGACAGTCAGGTAAGATGGACAGAAGAGGCGGTAAAGTCATTTAATTTGGTAAAGATAGCTCTTTCCTCAGCTCCTATTTTAATCAGCCCAGATTACACCCAAGACTTCATTTTATTTTCTTTCACTTCTGAGCACACATTGGCAGCTGTTTTGATGCAAAAAAGGGATGGAGTTGAGAAGCCCATTGCTTTCTTCAGTCGGATCATTAGAGATGGAGCATTGAAGTATAATATCATTGAGAAACAATTACTTGCGCTTGTAAAGGCTTTGAAGGATTTCCGTGTGTACATCTTGCATTCCCACATTACAGCATATGTTCCTAACGCAGCAGTTAAGGATGTTTTGGTACAAGCAGATCCAGAAGGAAGAAGAGGTAAGTGGATCGCTGCGTTATTAGAATACGATTTGGAGATTAAACCAACCAAGCTGATCAAAGGACAAGGACTCGCCAAGCTCATGGCTGAAACAAATCTGCATGCTCTAGACATAAATTTGATTGCTGCCATGTCTAATGAAGAAGAGGAAAGTGCGTCCGTTCAGGTATCCGATATTTTTGTTTCTTCTCCTTGGTATGCTGACATTTTATATGTGCTTCAGAATTTGTCTACACCGCCCGGTATGCCTAGAAATAAGAGTAGAACATTGAAGTTAAGAGCTGCTAAATTCTGCATTTTGAATTCTGCATTATATTGGAAAGACCCTGGAGGTATGTTGTTGAATTGTTTGGTAGAGGAGGAAGCTCAAAGAGTTTTGGAGGATTTTCACAAAGGTGACTGTGGAGGTCATTTGTTTTGGAAGACCACAACAAATAAGATCCTAAGGGCAGGGGATTATTGGCCTTCTTTGTTTTCTGATGTGTTCAAGGTCACAAAAATTGTCATTAGGGGCCAAATTCTTTAAGGAAGCAGAACTATAACCTATTTAAACCAATCGAAGTTAGGGTGCAACGATTCAGCAAAGGGGATTGACTTACTTCTGTGGAAATCCACCCAAGATCTTTTCGACAAAGATGATGGATCTTGACAAATGGCTGCATCGCTCACGAAGTGGATTGAGGCGATTCCCACTCGACAGGCCACTGATGCAGTAATTATTTCTTTCCTTGAAAACAATATTCTGTCGCGCTTTGGGTGTCCTAGTAAAATAATCACAGATAATGCAGCAGCCTTTAAATCTAAGAGGATGGTTGATTTTTGTTTTAAGTACAATATTAACTTGGGACATTCGACCGCCTACCATCCGCAAGGAAATGGCTTGGCGGAATCTTCAAATAAATCCTTGGTGAATATCATTAAGAAATTGCTGGAAATCAACAAAAAGGCCTGGCACAAAAAGTTGGTGAATGCATTATGGGCTGATAGGGTAAGTCAGAAGAAGTCTATTGGCATGTCTCCTTTCGAGTTGGTGTATGGGACGGATACAGTTTTTCCTACTTCACTTGCTGTCCCGATGGTCAAATTGCTTCAGGAAGCTGGAGGTGAAGAAGATCCTATGCAGCGGAGGATTAATGAGATGATTCATTTACAGCAGACACGAGAGGAGGTATTTCAAAATACTTTCAAGTTGCAGGAGCACATAAAGAAGATCTACGACAGAAAGGCGAAAGCAGATAAGTTTCAGTTGGATGAAGTAGTTTTGAAATGGGATGCTCGGAATGAAGATAAGGGAAAGCACGGCAAATTTGAAAATTTGTGGAAGGGACCTTTTAAGATTGCAGCGTATCGGGGTCAGAATGCATTTCTTCTCAAAGAAATGAATGGAGATGATTGTCCTGGAGGACCGATCAATGGTCGGTTGGTCGGTTGCTGAAGCGCTATTATTTCTGAGTACTTGCTGCTGATCTCATTGTCATTGTATATATCATTTTACTTTTGTTTCGTTGTAAGTGTGCACTGATCTCTCATTTTCAGTCTGGGGCCCGGAGCGAAGGCTATAATTCTGGAAATAGAGGTTGGTTGGTTTGAAATTGTCAAGTTAAGTTTTATCAGTCTTCTTGTTTAAAGTCATGTCAGTTTTGGTCAAATTGCAGTCCGTCGTTAGTCAAATCTGCAGTTAATAAAATTGTCCAAAGTTTGTTTTGTCAGTTGAAATAACGATTCCATCGCCCAATGGGTGAGAGGCACTGTCTGACTCCCCCAGAGATCTGCCGTTCTTGGCATCTCCATGGAGCCACCATCCCCATTGGAGCCAATGTTAGAGTCGGCCCTTACAGCCCTCCGTCAGTGATCATTTCGTCTTTTGCATATTCATTATTAGGTGTCTCGCTTGTTCCACTTCATTGCATTCCACTAGGAGCATGCCATGGACTGACGAAGGGGTCTGTCGTCTTATGTTTCCTCATGTTTACACCTGCAGTGCTATTTTTTAAAATTTCTTCAAAAAAATCACTCAAAATAATTGTCATTACATATATGGTCATTAAAATTGTCAAAAAGTGTCTTTGGTCCTAGTATCTAGGGTTTTGAGTCATTTGTATACCAGTCATAAAGCCTGCAAGGTGAGGAAGGTTCCGCATATTGTGATTTTTATTTTATTATCATCAACATTTAAAAAAAAAAAAACATTTCTAGTCCAAAACTCTGTTTTGGAACTAGAAATTGTTCATTATTATTTTGCAATAAATTATACTTATTCCACCAAGAAGAAAATGTCAAAAGCAGACCCCTGGTCTTTTCCTTAGCTAAATAGCCATATCCCTGCAAGAAGACAGCAAAATCATCAAAAAATTGAGCTCAGAAAAGCCAAAGAAGATTGTATTTAAAAAGCCAAATGTGAAATTACAAAAACATTGTAATATGGGTTTTCAATTAGATTTGAAACAAAATCTGATTGTGAAGATATTTGTATCATATATTAAAGCCAAGCAAGTTTCATTTGCACCAAACTACAACACCCAAATCGTGTTTTGGAGATTGGAGGGCCGATTTCAAGTTTTAAAACTGCGTGGACAGAGTTTTGGGGCTCGAGCGACCCACCTGGGCGCGAGCGACCCACCTGGGCAGAGCGACCCACGTGGGTTATTTCCGCAGTCTGAAGTTGCAAGGGGAGCGACCCACCTGGGCCGAGCGACCCACGCAGAAGGTGAGCGACCCACGCATCAACAGAGGTTCGAAAATTCATTTTGAGCGCCCAGTCTTGTTTGGATCGCTCTCATCGGCCTTCAAACAGGTTTTTTGCTATTACTTAATGTTTTTAAATGCGTTGGTGGCATCATTGATGGTTTCAAACGCTTCAAATGGAGGATTTAAACCCCACAGTCATGGCAATATCGTTTTCAGGGTTTTAAAATGATATGGGTGGTTGCATGAGTTTGTTGCTTATCGTATATCAGTGATATGTCCAGCCTTGCATATAATATCAAAACCATATTGTTCTCATGCCCATTATGCCATTGTGACCATTGCTATTATTATACCATGTTTAAAACCTTTGTTCCATGGTGACTGTGGTTGTATTATGTCTCACTGCCCAATGTAAAAACATTCTCATGACTTTGTTTCAAACGCCCATTGACACTTTTGTTGTTATTACTCATGGACAAAAACATTCATATGATGCCATGCTCTCCTTTGATAAGATTTGTTCAATATTTTGAAAGTTGCCCGCTCCCTTTGATCAAAGTTTCACTTGCATTTAAAACAGAGATTGTGACTCTTTTCCAATCCATTTAAAACAGAGATTTTACCCATGGTTTGTTTCCTTATGGTGTTTTGACGGTGGGATATTTGTTGGGTGTTGAAACACACATCATAACTTTGTTTGCACTGCTTTCATATCAGTATACATAGTGCCAAAAGCTTGGTCAGAGCCATGTCGGAGACAGAGTCAGAATATGAGCTAGGGTCAGGCAGTGATTCAGTGACTGAAGGCAATGTGCCACGGGGGTCCCACAGAGATCACAGAAGTGGTAATCATCGCAGAGAGGAGCCTACTTCTTTGGCTCGGTTGCAGGCATGTCCATTAGCTATGGATTGTTTTCGATATTTGTCATGTTTCAGATTTTGTGAGATGGTTGCACAAACCCGGCCTCATCGTGAGTTGGCCCGTCTGTTTGTTCTTCATTTACGGGATGGTCGGGTAAGCCTTGCTGGGGTTGATTTCATTGTATCACCCTTGACTATTGCTCAAGCCACTGGTATACCAAACATGGGCGAGGAATGGAACAAGGGCCAACAATTAGAGAAATTTCACTATGAGCCATATATTAAAACTGGATATATGGGCTACTTGAGCAGAGTTTTTCCATTCAGATTCTTGAGAGATGAGTATGCACCGCTGATGAAGCTCATCATTCAATATTTTAGTTGTGAGGGTAGGTATGCTCGTCTTTTCGCGTACCATATTCGTTTGTTGATGCACTTCACAAGGGTACGTATGATGAATGTTCCGTATTTCATACACCGCAACATAGAGAGGATGGTGATGTTTGTGCAGAAGAAGACGAGCCCAGTGCAGCAGTACAGGAGTATATATCATTTCTCTTTGATCAAAATCTTGGTGTCACATCAGTTGGCAGAGCAGGGCATCACTTGGGAGGATTTCATTTCTAGAGACTTTTTCAGAGTGCCACAACAGCCTCCCGAGGCAGTTCATGATGCAGGAGAGCCCTCACACCAGCCGGACATGCTTGAGGTTGAGCATATCATCACTCCTTTGGTTCAGACATATCAGCGAGGCCACATGGCCTTATTTGCAGCGACACGGCGGGTACTATCTCCACGTGAGGTGGAAGGGGTCCTGCCGACTTCATCGACACGGCGAGTATTATCTCCACGTGATGTGGAAAGGGTCTCGCTTTCTTCTCCAGTGCAGGTACAAGTACAAGACAGGGGCAAGAGGCCCATGCATGATGAGGGCCCATCAGGAGGCCGGGACACCGATATGACAGTCATTGATGTTGATACGGGCTCTCCTAGCTCGAAGCCGAGGGAAGTCATCCAGGAGCAAAGGGCCGAGAATGACCAGCTGAAAGACCAATTGCAGAAGGCTCAGTGGGTGATTAACTATTTGGAGCAGCGCAACAACCAGCTTGAGGATGAGCTCACATTTTATGAGGTGCGCCAAATCCATGAGGACAGACAGTGGAATTGAAAGAGACCCGGTGACATGACACCGACTGACATAGATACTGTACTCACGCGTGTGAATATCCATCTGGAGAAGTTGGCGAAGGCCAATCGAGACAAAGACATGCTTCGCCACATGAAAGGCCATTACTGGGCTCGCATGCATGTGTGCAAAGCGAGAATGAAGATCATGAAGAGGAGGTTGCGCAAGGCACTTAGACGGCGGAAAAGGCCTAATCCACTTCGGATTTTGGCCGAGGCTTCATTGAATGGTCAGGACACATGATGGAGGACCTCCGCTCCAAATTTGGGCAAATTCGGAGAAAATTTTGTCATTTTCAAATTTTTGGGTAAAAAAAACAGGTTTTGCAGTTACGTGGGTCGCGCGCTCATGCGCTCACTTTTTTTTGGGACACTTGCTGGAGGAGATTTTTACATTTTTTGATTTTTCATGGTTAATTATGCATCCTCTGAAGTCAACTTAGCATTTCAACAAAATCTGGATGGTCAAACAGCTCAAAAACACCATGAAAATCACCTTGCTGCCACCTTTTGCACCAGCAGGGAGTACCTCTGGGAGAATGAGGTTTTGGAGGGTCAAATGAGCTCCAAATTCAGAAATTCCACTTGGGTTGGAAATTAGACATCCAGGGCTTTCCAACGAGCTATCATGAGCTCAATTTGAATGCCGGGAAGTACCTCAAATTCAGCCTGGAACATGAGCGACCCACACGGCTCAGGAGCGACCCACTTGAAATTTTTCCTGAATTTTCAGCTGCCAGCTCAGTTTTTCGCCTAGTATGGACCATTTTTTCTTATGGATAGAATTTTTGGGTTTTTATGATGTAAATTCATGTTTGGCATGTAACTTTGGCTTATTTTTATCTCTTCTAGAAGATTCACTATCAAATGAGTAAAAAATCATGTAATGGATCAGTTTCCACTCTTTTAGAGGCAAGTTGTTAGCTGCCTAGATTGTAGTTCCATGATTAGAATTGGTTGAAACTGATCCCTGAAGAGGGAATTCGAACCCTAGAGGTGGGGAAAGGTGTTAGAGTGATCTATATATTGTAATTTCTGAGGCATTCTACAGGTTGGACTCTTGGGATACTTTTGATATCATTGTACATATTTTTCATATTTTGGCTAAGGAAAGATCAGGGGTTTTGCGGCACTTGTTGGGATCCTTGTGGTGTTCTATTCTTGATGGTGTTTCTTATTTGTTTAATGTAAGTTTCTTCATGTTTAATGTATGCCAGCCTTTCATATGCTTTTGAACTAAATTGAATGAGTGAATAAGGTTGAATCCATTGTTTACAGTGCTTGGCCTTTGAATTCAGTTAGTTCTATATGTTTTCAGCTGTTTGGAGAGGATCCAAGTTCTTCTTTGCCCTCTTTAGCTCCTCGTCGGTCTAATCTATCCATATATCCAATTTAAAGCATCAAGATCATCACCTACCTCGCCCCAGCTTGAACTCTGCAAAGGTCTGACCTTATCCCCGGACCCAAAATTTGTTTTCCCATTACTCCAACGAAAACCCAAAAAACCAAAAATCAAACATACCTATCTCTTTACTAGCCTAAAATAAGTTCTTATTGTAAGTCATCTCGCATCCTATTGCTTATTTTCTCGAGATTGACGGAGAGAGCCCTCTCCTGTCCTCGTAGGGCTAGCTACGAGGCTGAGCGTGGTTTGATGTAGCCTTGAGTTTTACTTCATTTCAGCCTGAGGTAGATTTGAGTGCTAACATAGTGGCGACCATACTGGGGAAGATCTCAATGGTTTGCTTGTTGATGTGTTTGTCCCACGAGTCTTAGACGGAGTCTGAAGTCACGCCAGGTAGCTTTCGAAACGATTTTGTTATGCATAAGCGGAAGTAGATAAACGCTGCTTCAGTCGATCTCCGGTAAGCTTGTGTGTTCAGTACTTGATTTGTAAATCACCCCAGTAGACTTATTCATTCTAGACCTTTTGGATGATTGAGTCTAGAAGTCGAAAGGCTGAAAATAATTGACTGAGTTCCTTGAAATTTTTCCCGAGAAGATCAATACACTGGCTTCAAGAAGGAATACTAGGGCGAATCCTGACCCTGATCCACCAACAATATTCGAAAATCCAAATCTGATTCCGAGGACCCTTAGAAAACAAGGAAGTCAAGAAATTTCTGAAAGAGAAAGCCAATTGAGTTTTGGGAGTTCCAGATTGCTTACCCGATCTGCATCCTGTCCTGTCAAAATCATATATGTTGATGAAATCCCTTTTGATGCACGGTTTGAAACATCCTTGTTTGTAAATTTTTCCGAAACCGAATTGTCAAGATTAGTTCCAGATCCATTGTTTACTGAAGATTTTCAATATAGATTTGTTTCACATTATCTGGATAGACAGTTGCAAAATTCTATTGTGGATACTAACACTCCTGAATTTACTGAATCTGCTTCACAAATTCTTGAACCATCTGAAATTGCATCTAGTTCACGGATTCCTACTGAGCCTCCCTTTATCCCTACCATTCCGGTTCAGCCTGAGCTTTCTGATTAGCAATCAATAGTAATTTCTCCTCCGTCTCCACTGAATACATCTCGCAGACCTACTGTTCCTAGTCCTCCTGTGTCTCCTCGACAACAGATTGTCATCAATCCACCAAGAGCTATGGCTGCTCGTTTTGCACCTCTTGTGTTACCACAACAGTTGAATGATATGCCCGCAGACTATCAGAGCAAGATCCCAACATTTGATGGCACTCCACAGAGTCTTCCTGCACAACAGCATGTAGACAATATGGCAGATTTCTTTGATCGTTTCGAGATTGATGAAGAGAATGTGAGTATGAGGCTTTTTGTGCAAACTTTTGGAGGAGAGGTAAGAAAATGGTTTAGAGCCTTTCCGCAAAGAAGCATCGATACATTGGCAGAACTCCAGAGGCAGTTTTTAGATCGATGGGAGATGAAAAAAGATCCGCTGCAGATTACTTCAGAATATACGAACCTCAAACGTAATCCTGGTGAGTCTGTTCAGGATTATACCATTAGATTCAATACAGTGTATAATGCTATTCCAGATGACTTGAGACCGTCTAAAAAGTTTGCTCTCCTTAAATTCCCGGATGGCTTTGATCCGGAGATGGCTTATTCCCTTCGTGATAGAGATCCACCTACTTTAGAAGATATGCAGAAGGTCGCTGTTAGTGTTGAGGCAAATCTGAATGATAAAAGAGCACGGTTGAAAGAAGAGAAAAGAGTGACAATAAAGGAAGAGCCTTCCACATCTATATCAGAACAGCACTTGGCTCGTGAGTTGGAAAAGGTTTTGAAAAGAATGAATCTCGACAAATCAGAAACACAGTTTCGAAATCCAAATTTCCGTGGCCAGCAGCAGCCACAATTCAGAATTAAGCAGCATGAACAAAGAGCTCAAGAACCAGCAGCCCAACAGCAGATTAAGACCCCTCTTTTGCAGAATTTTGTGAGTCATGATTCCGATGATGATGATGATGTGTCAGGTGAGCAAAATCATTTCTTCACTCTCGATGATTTGCCTATCTATATCACTGAGGATGAGGAGTATGGAGAAAGTTCAGTTGTTCAGAAAGATGAGGATTTCATCCTAACAAATGATGCTGATTTAGAGGAAGAGTCAGATGAATACCAAAGAGGATATATGAATGCGTTGACTTCCCAGCAGAAACAATATTCATTGAGAAATCGAGATGTGCCCATAAATCCCATTCAGAAAAGAAAAGAAGCTTCAGCACCGAAGACAGATTCACCGATACCACAGAAAAGAGGAAAAGAAACAATTGACCCCGCAGCAAGTAAAGTGCCATCAGCTGAGAAGGTAAATCAGTCAAACATAGTGAAAGACAAAGCTGAAAAGAAGGAAATTCCAGTCAAAGAGGTTGAGAAGGTTTCAGCATTTAGTTTGGAAAATGAAATTTCCAAACTGAAAATATCTATTCCTTTGACGGAGATTATGAAGAACAGCAGCTACCGTAGTCAAGTCACCAAAATTTTGAACTTTGATCCAATGATTGACACAGTAAATGTTGAGGATGATCAACCGGAATTAATTTTTGGGCCTGCATTAAATGGTGAGTCTCCTGACAGTAATGTTCCTCCTTTTTACATCAGTTTGAGGTTGCATGAATATATATTGCACAATGCTATGCTCGATTCGGGTGCTTCGCACAATTTGATGCCAAAGGCAATCATGGAAAAGTTGGGATTAGACATTACAAGAGAGTATCGTGATTTGTATTCATTCGATTCCAGCCGGGTAAAGTGTATAGGACTCATCAAAGATTTGGTGGTAAGTTTAGATCAAATCCCAGCGAAGAATGTTTTGATGGATGTGGTGGTTGCCGACATTCCTCCTCGGTTCGGGATGCTCCTTGCAAGATCTTGGGGGGCAAAGTTGAAAGGTACACTTCAGTTGGATTTCTCTTATGCTACAATTCCAGTCTTCGGTCAAATGAGAAAGTTATATCGAGAGCAGAAGATGAAATACATGATAACTAGCAAAGAGAAGCCAATCAATCATCCTGTGAATTATGTACATACCGATTTAGAGTCGTTTGTGTTGCTTGCTGATAGTTTTAATGATATAGAAAGTCAATTAGTTCAGGCAGAAGATATACCAGAAATCAATGAGAATTTTAGAGAAGTTTTGCAAAAAGAAAGAAGAGAAAAACAAGCTGTTATGGAGCAATCAGCTGAAGACAATGGGCAGCAAACAGGAAAAACAGAGCCGGTACAGTTTTAGCATTTAGAGGACGATGAAGATGGTCTTTGACCATGGATTTTGATGGCGCAGTGGGCAGCGATGGTGCTGGGATTGGTGTGTGGATTCGTAGTCCATTTTCCGCTCCTGATAGAGTTCCGAGCAATGTGAGAGTGTGTTCTTACAAGCTTGCATTCGATTGTTCTAATAATGAAGCGGAATACGAGGCTCTTATTGCTGGCCTTAAGATTCTCAAGAAGCTGAATGCGAAAAGGATTGCGGTATATGGTGATTCAGAATTAGTGATAAAGAAAGTTAAAGGTGAGTTTCAGGCTAAGCATCCTCGCATGAGGGCTTACCGAAATGCAGTTTTGGATATTCTGAAGTTATTTTCTGATCATACTTTGACATGTGTGCCCCGCATACAAAATGGTGTTGCTGATGGACTTGCTAAGGCAGCAAGCAATCTTAAGATTCCAATGAATTCCAGCAACAAGTTTGAGATACTTGTGAAACACCGGCCCACCGTTCTAGACAATCAGCGATGTTGGCAAGTCTTTGAGGATGATGAGGAGATTAGTGAATTTCTGCAGAATAAAGGTAAGTTTAAAGATACCTCCATAGATACAGAATTTGATGATGGTAGTGATGACATACAGATAAACCAAATGGATGTGCTGCAACTGAAGGATAACATCATTCCTAAGGGATTGATTCCTTTGGAAGAGTTGTTTGATCAAGATGATGTAGCCCGTAAACCTACATTGAGGCCAACAGAAAAAGGTGTCGAAGAGGTAAACATTGGGACAGCTGAGAATCCCAAGATGGTAAAATTGTCAAAGTCACTGTCACCAAAGGTAAGAGCAGAATATGTGAAATTGTTATCTTCATTTTCTGATGTGTTTGCGTGGGATTATTCAGATCTTAAAACATATGATACCAACATCATTCAGCATACTATTCCCATCAAACCAAATCAGAAGCCTTTTCGTCAAAAGTTGAGGAGGATCAATCCAAAGCTGCTAGCATCAATCGAAAAAGAGGTAAATAGGTTGTATAAGTCAGGAATCATTGTGCCTATTCGATTTTCAGATTGGATATCAAACTTGGTGCCCGTGAGAAAGAAGACAGGTGAGATCCGTTTATGTATTGACTTCAGAAATCTGAATAAGTTATCATTAAAAGACAATTATCCGCTGCCAAAAATGGACCATATATTGCAACGAGTAGTTGGAGCATCAAGGATGTCACTACTCGACGGATACTCAGGTTATAATCAGATTTTAGTGCAGGAAGATGATCATGACAAAACTGCGTTCACCACTCCTTGGGGAACATTTCATTATGCAAAGATGTCGTTTGGTTTAAAGAATGCAGGCGCTACCTTTCAGCGTGCAATGGACATGGCTTTTGCCAACGAGAAAGATGTGTTTTTGGTTGTTTACCTTGATGATTTAACTGTGTTTTCAAACTCTGATGAGGAACATTTATATCATTTGAAATTTTTTTTCCAGAAGTGCAGAAAATATGGCATTTCGCTGAATCCAAAAAAGAGCCTTTTTGCCATGGATGAAGGCAAGCTCCTTGGCCACATCATATCGAAAGATGGCATTCGAGTTGACCCTGCACGTGTTGAAGCCATATAGCAGATTGAACAGCCCCGGAACAAGAAAGAAATACAGTCATTTAATGGTAAAATGAATTTTCTGCGTCGTTTCATTCCAAATCTTGCAGAGCACCTTAGAGAAATCACGAACATGTTGAAAAAGGACAGTCAGGTAAAGTGGACAGAAGAGGCAGTGAAATCATTCAATTTGGTAAAGATAGCTCTTTCCTCAGCCCCTATTTTAATCAGCCCGGATTACACACAGGACTTCATTTTATTTTCTTTTGCTTCTGAGCACACATTGGCAGCTGTTTTGATGCAAAAAAGGGATGGAGTTGAAAAGCCCATTGCTTTCTTCAGTCGGATCATAAGGGATGGAGCATTGAAGTACAATATTATTGAGAAACAAGCACTTGCGCTTGTAAAGGCCTTGAAAGATTTCCGAGTGTATATACTACATTCCCACATTATAGCATACGTTCCTAACGCAGCAGTTAAAGATGTTTTGGTACAGGCAGATCGAGAGGGAAGAAGGGGTAAGTGGATCGCTGCGTTTTTAGAATACGATGTGGAGATTAAACCAACCAAGCTGATCAAAGGACAAGGACTCGCCAAGCTTATGGCTGAAACAAATCTGCATGCTCTTGACATAAATTTGATCGCTGCCATGTCCGATGAAGATGAGGAAAGTACGTCAGTTCAGGTATCCGATATTTTTGTTTCTTCTCCTTGGTATGCTGACATTTTATACGTGCTTCAGAATTTGTCTCCACCTCCCGGGATGCCTAGAAATAAGAGTAGAACATTGAATTTAAGAGCTGCTAAATTCTGCATTGTATTGGAAAGACCCTGGAGGTATGTTGTTGAATTGTTTGGTAGAGGAGGAAGCTCAAAAAGTTTTGGAGGATTTTCACAGAGGTGACTGCGGAGGTCATTTGTTTTGGAAGACCACAGCAAATAAGATTTTAAGGGCAGGGTATTATTGGCCTTCTTTGTTTTCTGATGTATTTAAGGCTGTTAAAAATTGTCATGAGTGTCAAATTTTCGAAGGGAAGCAGAAACTACAACCTTTGCCTCTAAAACCAATTGAAGTTAGTGCACCATTCCAGCAGTGGGGATTGGATTTTATCGGGGAAATCCACCCAGCATCTTCCGGACAGCATAGATGGATCTTGACAGCTACAGACTACTTCATGAAGTGGATTGAGGCGATTCCCACTCGACAGGCCACTGATGCAGTAATTATTTCTTTTCTTGAAAACAATATTCTGTCACGTTTTGGGTGTCCTAGTAAAATAATCACAGATAATGCAGCGGCCTTTAAGTCTAAGAGGATGGTTGATTTTTGTTTTAAGTACAATATTACCTTGGGACATTCGACCGCCTACCATCCGCAAGGAAATGGCTTGGCGGAATCTTCAAATAAATCCTTGGTGAATATCATTAAGAAATTGCTGGAAATCAACAAAAAGGCCTGGCACAAAAAGTTGGTGAATGCATTATGGGCTGATAGGGTAAGCCAGAAGAAGTCTATTGGCATGTCTCCTTTCGAGTTGGTGTATGGGACGGATACAGTTTTTCCTACTTCACTTGCTGTCCCGGTGGTCAAATTGCTTCAGGAGGCTGGAGGTGAAGAAGATCCTATGCAGCGGAGGATTAATGAGATGATTCATTTACAACAGACACGAGAGGAGGTATTTCAAAATACTTTCAAGTTGCAGGAGCGCATAAAGAAGATCTACGACAGAAAGGCGAAAGCAGATAAGTTTCAGTTGGATGAAGTAGTTTTGAAATGGGATGCTCGGAATGAAGATAAGGGAAAGCACGGCAAATTTGAAAATTTGTGGAAGGGACCTTTTAAGATTGCAGTGTATCGGGGTCAGAATGCATTTCTTCTCAAAGAAATGAATGGAGATGATTTTCCTGGAGGACCGATCAATGGTCGGTTGCTGAAGCGCTATTATTTCTGAGTACTTGCTGCTGATCTCATTGTCATTGTATATATCATTTTACTTTTGTTTCGTTGCAAGTGTGCACTGATCTCTCATTTTTAGTCTGGGGCCTGGAGCGAAGGCTATAATTCTGGAAATAGAGGTTGGTTGGTTTGAAATTGTCAAGTTAAGTTTTATCAATCTTCTTGTTTAAAGTCATGTCAGTTTGAGTCATGTCAATTTTGGTCAAATTGCAGTCCGTCGTTAGTCAAATCTGCAGTTAATAAAATTGTCCAAAGTTTGTTTTGTCAGTTGAAATAATGATTCCATCGCCCAATGGGTGACAGGCACTGTCTGACTCCCCCAGAGATCTGCCGTTCTTGGCATCTCCATGGAGCCACCATCCCCATTGGAGCCAATGTTAGAGTCGGCCCTTACAGCCCTCCGTCAGTGATCATTTCGTCTTTTGCATATTCATTATTAGGTGTCTCGCTTGTTCCACTTCATTGCATTCCACTAGGAGCATGCCATGGACTGACGAAGGGGCCTGTCGTCTTATCTTTCCTCATGTTTACACCTGCAACGCTATTTTAAAAAAATTTCTCAAAAAATCATTCATAGTCATTGTCATTTCATTTTTGATCATTCAAAATGTCAATAAGTGTCTTTGGTCTTAGTGTCTAGGGTTTTTGAGTCATTTGTATACCAGACATAAAGCCTGCAAGGTGAGGAAGGTTCCGCATATTGTGATTTTTATTTTATTATCATTAGCATTTAAAAAAAAAAAACATTTCTAGTCCAAAACTCTGTTTTGGAACTAGAAATTGTTCATTATTATTTTGTAATAAATTGTACTTTTTTCACCAAGAAGAAAATGTCAAAGGCAGACCCCTGGTCTTTTCCTTAGCTAAATAGCCATATCCCTGCAAGAAGACAGCAAAATCATCAAAAAATCGAGCTCAGAAAAGCCAAAGAAGATTGTATTTAAAAAGCCAAATGTGAAATTACAAAAACATTGTAATATGGGTTTTCAATTAGATTTGAAACAAAATCTGATTGTGAAGATATTTGTATCATATATAAAAGCCAAGCAAGTTTCATTTGCACCAAAACTACAGCACCCAAATCGTGTTTTGGATATTGGAGGTCGATTTCAAAGTTTTAAGCTGCGTGGACAGAGTTTTGGGGCTCGAGCGACCCACCTGGGCGCGAGCGACCCACCTGGGCAGAGCGACCCACGTAGGTCATTTCAGCAGTGTGAAGTTGCAAGGGGCGCGACCCACCTGGGCCGAGCGACCCACGCAGGAGGTGAGCGACCCACGCAAACACAGAAGTTCGAAAATTCATTTTGAGCGCCCAGTCTTGCTTGGGATCGATTCATCGGCCTTCAAACAGGTTATTTGCAATTGTTTGATGTTTTTAAATGCACCGGTGACATCGTTGATGGTTTAAACGTTTCAAATGGAGGATTTAAAACCCCACAGTCATGGCAATATCGTTTTCAGGGTTTTAAAATGATATGGGTGGTTGCAAGAGTTTGTTGCTTAATCTTATATCAGTGATATGTCCAGCCTTGCATATAATATCAAAACCATATTTTTCTCATGCCTATTATGCCATTGTGACCATTGTTATTATTATACCATGTTTTAAAACCTTTGTTCAATGGTGACTGTGGTTGTATTATGTCTCACTGCCCAATGTAAAAACATTCTCATGACTTTGTTTCAAACTGCCCATTGACACTTTTGTTGTTATTACTCATGGACAAAAACATTCATATGATGCCATGCTCTCCTTTGATAAGATTTGTTCAATATTTTGAAAGTTGCCCGCTCCCTTTGATCAAAGTTTCACTTGCATTTAAAACAGAGATTGTGACTCTTTTCCAATCCATTTAAAACAGAGATTTTATCCATGGTTTGTTTCCTTATGGTGTTTTTACGGTGGGATATTTGTTGGGTGTTGAAACACACATCATAACTTTGTTTGCACTGCTTTCATATCAGTATACATAGTGCCAAAAGCTTGGTCAGAGCCATGTCGGAGACAGAGTCAGAATATGAGCTAGGGTCAGGCAGTGATTCGGTGACTGAAGGTAATGTGCCACGGGGGTCTCACAGAGATAACAGAAGTGGTAATCATCGCAGAGAGGAGCCTACTTCTTTGGCTCGGTTGCAGGCATGTCCATTAGCTATGGATTGTTTTCGATATTTGTCATGTTTCAGATTTTGTGAGATGGTTGCACAAACCCGGCCTCATCGTGAATTGGCCCGTCTGTTTGTTCTTCATTTACGGGATGGTCGGGTAAGCCTTGCTGGGTTTGATTTCATTGTATCACCCTTGACTATTGCTCAAGCCACTGGTATACCAAACATGGGCGAGGAATGGAACAAGGGCCAACAGTTAGAGAAATTTCACTATGAGCCATATATTAAAACTGGATATATGGGCTACTTGAGCAGAGTTTTTCCATTCAGATTCTTGAGAGATGAGTATGCACCGCTGATGAAGCTCATCATTCAGTATTTTAGTTGTGAGGGCAGGTATGCTCGTCTTTTCGTGTACCATATTCGTTTGTTGATGCACTTCACAAGGGTACGTATGATGAATGTTCCGTATTTCATACACCGCAACATAGAGAGGATGGTGATGTTTGTGCAGAAGAAGACGAGCCCAGTGCAGCAGTACAGGAGTATATATCATTTCGCTTTGATCAAGATCATGGTGTCACATCAGTTGGCAGAGCAGGGCATCACATGGGAGGATTTCATTTCTAGAGACTTTTTCAGAGTGCCACAACCGCTTCTCGAGACAGTTCATGATGCAGGAGAGCCTTCACACCAGCCGGACATACTTGAGGACGAGCATACCAGCACTCCTTTGGTTCAGACATATCAGCGAGGCCACAGGGCCTTATTTCCAGCGACACGGCGAGTATTATCTCCACGTGAGGTGGAAGGGGTCTTGCCGAATTCATCGACACGGCGAGTATTATCTCCCCATGATGTGGAAGGGGTCTCGCCTTCTACTTCAGTACAGGTACAGGTACAAGACAGGGGCAAGAGGCCCATGCATGATGAGGGCCCATCAGGAGGCCGGGACACGGATTTGACAGTCATTGATGTTGATACGAGCTCCCCTAGCTCGAAGCTGAGGGAAGTCATCCAGGAGCAAAGGGCCGAGAATGACCAGCTGAAAGACCAATTGCAGAAGGCTCAGTGGGTGATTAACTATTTGGAGCAACGCAACAAACAGCTTGAGGATGAGCTCACATTTTATGAGGTGCGCCAAATCCGTGAGGACAGACAGTGGAATCGAAAGAGACCCGGTGACATGACACCGACTGACAGAGATACTGTACTCACGCGTGTGAATATCCATTTGGAGAAGTTGTTGGCGAAGGCCAATCGAGACAAAGACATGCTTCGCCACATGAAAGGCCATTATTGGGCTCGCATGCATGTGTGCAAAGCGAGAATGAAGATCATGAAGAGGAGGTTGCGCAAGGCACTTAGACGGAAGAAAAGGCCTAATCCACTTTGGATTTTGGCCGAGGCTTCATTGACTGGGCAGGACACATGATGGAGGACCTTCGCTCCGAATTTGGGCAAATTCGGAGAAAATTTTGTCATTTTCAAATTTTTGGGTAAAAAAACAGGTTTTGCAGTTACGTGGGTCGCGCGCTCATGCGCTCACTTTTTTTTTGGGACACTTGCTGGAGGAAATTTTTACATTTTTGGATTTTTCATGGTTAATTATGCATCCTCTGAAGTCAATTTAGCATTTCATCAAAATCTGGATGGTCAAAAAGCTCAAAAACACCATGAAAACCACCTTGCTGCCACCTTTTGCACCAGCAGGGAGTACCTCTGGGAGAATGCGGTTTTGGAGGGTCAAAGGAGCTCCAAATTCAGAAATTCCACTTGGGTTGGAAAGTAGACATCAAGGGCTTTCCAACGAGCTATCATGAGCGCAATTTGGAGGCCAGGAAGTACCTCAAATTCAGCCTAGAACATGAGCGACCCACACGGCTCAGGAGCGACCCACTTGAAATTTTTCTTGAATTTTCAGCTGCCAGCTCAGTTTTTCGCCTAGTATGGACCAGTTTTGCTTGTGGATAGAATTTTTGGGTTTTTATGATGTAAATTCATGTTTGACATGTAACTTTGGCTTATTTTTATCTCTTCTAGAAGATTCACTCTCAAATGAGTAAAAAATCATGTAATGGATCAGTTTCCACTCTTTTAGAGGCAAGTCGTTAGCTGCCTAGATTGTAGTTCCATGATTAGAATTGGTTGAAACTGATCCCTGAAGAGGGAATTCGACCCCTAGAGGTGGGGAAAGGTGTTAGAGTGATCTATATATTGTAATTTCTCAATCATTTTCAGAGGTTGGAGAGGTTGGACTCTTGGGATACTTTTGATACTATTGTACATACTTTTCATATTTTGGCTAAGGAAAGATCGGGGGTTTTGCGGCACTTGTTGGGATCCTTGTGGTGTTCTGTTCTTGATGGTGTTTCTTCTTTGTTTACTGTAAGTTTCTTCATGTTTAATGTATGCCATCCTTTCATTATGCTTTTGAACTAAGTTGAATGAGTGATTAAGGTTGAATCCATTGTTTACAGTGCTTGGCCTTTGAATTCAGTTAGTTCTATATGTTTTCAGCTGTTTGGAGAGGATCCAAGTTCTTCTTTGCCCTCTTCAGCTCCTCGTCGGCCTAATCTATCCATAAATCCAATTTAAAGCATCAAGATCATCACCTACCTCGCCCCAGCTTGAACTCTGCAAAGGTCTGACCTTATCCCCGGACCCAAAATTTGTTTTTCCATTTCTCCAGCGAAAACCCAAAAAAAAACCAAAAACCAAACATACCTATCTCTTTACTAGCCTAAAATCATTCTTATTGTAAGTCATCTCGCATTCTATTGCTTATTTTTTCGAGATTGACGGAGAGAGCCCTCTCCTGTCCTCGTAGGGCTAGCTACGAGGCTGAGCGTGGTTTGATGTAGCCTTGAGTTTTACTTCATTTCAGCCTGAGGTAGATTTGAGTGCTAACACAAACAAAGGGTTTTTTAGCATATTTCTTTCCCCTAGAAAAAATACTGTGTGCATGTGTGTTATTTCTCATTGCATGTTTATGATTGATGTTACAAATTGTGATTTGATTTCTGCAGAGCAGTAGAGTAGGTTTGTGTCTTGTGATTTTTATTAAAACTTCATGAATAATTGGAAATCTACATCATAATTTCTAAATGGTATCAAAGCAAGAATTTCGAAGTTGTTTCTTAGGAGGTTCGATTTTGGAGTTCAGTATAGCAGGATCTCTTTAGAGCTCAGAAGACGACCTTCAATGGACTGAGGCTAGAGTATGCCTTGGAAGGAAACTATAATTTCATCGCATGGAAGGATCAGATGGAGGTAATATTTGATGAAATTAGATTGCTAGAATACATCAAGACTGCTGTTGCAAAACCACAAGCATATGATGCCCAAAACCTTGCTCAGTGGAAGAAATATGTAGCCAAGGTGAGGATAATAATCTTGGAGGGAGTACATGATCACAATGTCTCAAATCTTCACGGAAAGGAACCGTGTTCGCAATGTGGAAAGCATTGACATAATTGTTCGAGAATAGTAGTAACATTGTAGTGAAAACTCAACACCCCCATTTTTGAATTATTTTTTTCAAATAATGTGGACCCTTTCCTTAAATTTTTGGCTAAATCACTTTTTAATATTTTTCATTTAGTTAAGTGTCATACAATTTTGCCATTTTTTTCATTTTCTCCAGATTTCTATTTTGATTATTTCATTGAGTTCGACTTTTAGCAAGCTTTCAATCGATACTTGTTTCGTCTCATTTGGTTACCTGGTTTGAAAATGTCACTCCTATGAAGTTTGACAATTTTATCGTCAGAGTAAAAAAATGTACAAAATGTATATTATTCTAATTTTTGTAAATAAATCAGTGATTGATTGTAAATATTAATTCCTAGCCAATTTGTACTAATTATTTCATTTTTTACTAATGGTCCTAGAAAATTGTCACAACCAAATTGTAGAACAACTAAAATTATGTGTTTTCAGGTCCTCGGTAATCTATTCAATCCTAATTTGAAAAGAAATTACAAGACCTGAAATCTCAAAATTGCAAAGTGGTTGTAGTTCATTTTGTCGGATTTTTAATTACCAAGTGGCTATATTTTAATGGAGGAGTCCCACTCACCCCACTTCACCTCACCTCCTCTCTTCAATAACAAAGAAAAAATCCCAATAAAAATATCTATGATATAAAAATATCGATAAATAAAAGTTCCGATATAAATATCTTTGATATTTAAAAAAAGTCCCAATATAATTTTTTTTGATATTTAAAAAATTCCGATATCAAAATATCACACATCGGTTTTTTTATGTGAATTGTTTTAAAACTTACGATATGACATACCTCCCAATACCCGATATATACAATGGTTATTTGATTTTTATCAAAGGTCTCCGTATGCCTCCCATGCGCCTCCCTTCACCTCATATTATACCTATTAAGCCAACCCACCTATAGCGATCTTGGAGCACTTATTTCCCTTCTCTTTGACCATAGAAACAAGATTTTAAATAATCAAACTTAGATTCTTTCTCCTCTCTTAAGGTTCGATAGACCGCATTGGTCTTACGAATGGTAACCATCATCATCATCATCATCATATAAGCCCCATCTCCTCTTTTATTTCGATGCATTTATGATCCAAAGCCACGTGATACTTTAATATGGAGTTCATTTTTATTATAATTATATTATATTAAAATTATAATATTATTATATTTGAATTATAATTTAATATAATTAATTATAATCTTAATTAAGTTTTTAATTAATTTTAATTTTTAATTAAAATTTATTTTAAGTGTATATATTTAGTTTGTAGTTAATTTAATATTTTTAAATTAATATTAATTAAGTAATAACTGTTAATTTAATTTAGGATTAGATTTTTAATTAAAATTTCTTATTTTTAGCTCACATCAAATTTTCTAGAATTCTGACAGTTTTGACTTCTCAAATTTGGAAGCTCATAAGTTGAGTTTTACTAGCCAAATGAGGCCCAGGACGGATCATTAGATAGATAAAATCATGGAGAATATTTCTGAAGTGGTTCATGACCAAATTCAGTCATTAAATGAGTCTAAACTTTAGTAAAAAATGAAGCTTCGAATTTGTAAACAAAATTATTTTTCTGAGTTTAATTTTTTGCAATTTCATTTGCTCATAGCCTTTGTTGAGTGTAGTTCCATTCAAATATGTTTGTTGGCAATATGATGCAGAGTGTTGTCCTTGATGGCAACCCACTTGATGAAGATGATGGCAACCTACTTGACGAAGTTGTTCTTGACTTGATGAGCTTGCTAAATAATGTAAATCTGATGTATCTACAATCAGTACAGAAGGTAATGATGAAAGGAATTTCAGTATGTGCCAGAACATTTATGAAAAGTGTGTGTCTCAAGGCATACGCAGGTTTGTCTAGGTGAAGTAGCGTATGCACGCGGGAATTAACGTCACAAGTCGCGTATGCTCAAATGCGCTCCAAATATGTAAAACAAGGGGTAGATACAATGGTTTTGACCCATTGTATTAAGCGCTGAATTGTCTATGAGATCCCGTCCAGGAATACCATTGGAAGTTATGTGGTTTTGGCTCATACTATTGATAAAGGGTAACCCTATATAAGGAGAAGAAATTCATGGTGCAAGTGTGTGCTTGTGTCTGGGCTTTAATGAATACTTCACTCTGAAGTATATCTGTATGGTTGAATCCTGTTCCTAATTGATAGATCTGAATCTATGATGCACCTATGAACATGATGAAGTCTCAAGATCTCTAGATCTAGAAATGGTGAATGTCAAGGATGAACTGAAAATAAGTGAAGAAGACCTGGTGCAATCCTATTGAAGAGATTGAATAAATCTAGGTAAGTTCATAAATCTGGTCTGTACTGCAAATTTTATCTTTTATAGATCTATACGCAGGTTAGTTTCATGAAAAGCGCGTGTATACGTGGGTCTATGGAAGGAAAAGCGCGTATACGCAGTTAGGGTTTTTCCCTAGAAAATGCACTGAAGTATACGTGGGTTCGTCTTCTGGAAATCGCGTATATACGTAGGTCTGATTAAATAAAAGTGCGTATGATCTCTGATCTAACGGTTGCTGAAGGTTGAATGTGTTTCTACATATCTATTCTGAAGTCTGGGTTATATCTGATATTCTGGTTACAGTGGTCTCACTGTTCTGTTTGAAGCAATGAGCAAGGTATGATTGTTGATAAGTGAAGGGTTGTGTTGAAGCTGTTTGATCCAGTTTGAAAATTGATGAAACGTGGTCTGTAGTGGTGTTGAGGGTCGAAGCCTTCAGTCAGGGGGTTGTAGCTCCCTTCCAGGAGAGGCTGGTAAACGAGAGCAGGGGGTTGTAGCTCCCTTCTAGGATAGGCTGGTAAACAAGAGAAGGTTGTAGCCTTCTGCAGATGGGTGCCTGCATGCTGGTTTGAGTCTGCACCAGTACATGATTGTAAGAAGTTTTCTTAATAATAAATTTTGAACGCTGAAGTGACGACAGTGGTGGTTTTCTCCCGAATTGGGTTTCCACCTAAAAATCCTAGTGTTCATGTGTGTTGCATATGTGTGATGATTATTCTGTTCTGTCTGCACCTGTTTACTATTTCTGAAATATTTGATGAATGAATAATGCAATGATCTGAGTTAAGATTCAAACACATAATTAGATCTCTGGACATACGCGAGTTCTGTAAAGGATATCCGCGTATATACGCTAGTTGCCTTCAGTAAAGTAGCGTATGGGTTTTTAGAAAGGAAAAAGTAAAAGTTTGATTGTCTGCACTAAATACTGATTCACTCCCCCCCCCCCTCTCAGTATTTTTCCCAACAATTGGTATCAGAGCAGGTCCTTCTGAAAAATCTTAGCCGCTAGAAGGAAGATCAAGCAAGATGAGCTATCAAGAAGGAACAACATCTATCAAGCCTTCGCTCTTCAATGGAAGCAATTTAATCTTCTGGAAAATGAGGATGAGATCCTTTCTTCAGTCTATGGGAGAATATGTATGGGCCATTGTTGAACAAGGATATCAATATCCAGCTGCTACACCAACAGATCCAACTGAAAGGAAGAATTATGAATCAAATGCAAAAGCGGTCAATGCTATAACAGGAAGTCTAACAGAATCAGAATTTTTCAAAGTCATGCAGCTGAATACAACAAAAGAAATATGGGACAAAATCATTCTAAGTTATGAAGGTGATGCAAAGGTAAGAAGTGCAAAACTCCAAACTCTCATAATTGAATATGAAAATTTAAAGATGCATAGTGATGAGAGTATTGCCAGTTTCTTTTTACGTCTTGATGATGTTGTAAATCGTATGAAAAATCTGGGAGAAACAATAACCAAAACTACTTTGGTTGAGAAAATTTTGAGATCGCTAATGGAAAAATTTGAGTCAAAAGTCTCTGCTCTTGAAGAAAAACAAGATCTTCAAAATCTTACTGTGGTGCAACTTCATGGCATACTGACTGCATATGAAATGAGAAGAGGAGGACCATCTGAAGTCAAAGAAGTTGTTTTTAGAGCTTCTACAAAAGGGAAAGAAGTACAAGAAGCAGAAGGATCAGGATATATTTCGGAAGAAGATGAGGCAAATTTTGTAAAGAAACTTCAACTTGGTACAGGACGGTTTAGAGGTAAGCTTCCTTTCAAATGTTTTAATTGTGGAAGAGTTGGTCATTATGCTGCTAAGTGTCCTCACAAAGAAACTCCTGCAAAAGGAAAGGAAGTAGCTAGAAATAAGAACCGGTCTAGCACTAGAAGAAGTTACTATACTCATGATGACAGTGATGGGGTATCTGATAGTGAGGAAGAATGTGAACAAGATCTTAGACTTCTTATGGATTTTGAATCTAAAGAAGAAAATGATACTTTTGTGGATGCTCTAGAGGACAATGATTTTCTTGAAGAGAACAATCAACTCAAAATACGCTTAGAACAAAGCAGAATTCTCTTAGAAGAATATAAAATTCTCTTAGAAGAAAGGAAAATAACCATCGAGACTCTGGAAAAGCAGGTTGAAGAGGCAAAGAAACACAATGAGAAATTAGAATGTGAAGTGGTAAGTGTAAGAAAAGAATTTGAGAAAGAAAAGACTCTGAATTTCAGATTTTCTAAAGGATCTGAAACCTTAGATGAGATTATCAAGGTACAACGTTCTCCTCTTATAAAGACAGGTCTTGGATATATTGGAGAATCTTCTCAAGCTTCAACACCAAATTATCTAAAAGCAGCTACAGCTGGTTTACAAAATTCTGCCACTCAGCAAGGGAATAAAGAATCTTTACAAGTAAAGCATGATCATCTTAATGCAAGGAACACTAACAGGAATATCTTTCAAAGAAGCCCCAATCAACAGGTAAATTCAAGTAGAAGATTTCATGATCGTAGAAATTTCTTCTTCAATGGACAATGTTTCTCATGTCACAATTTTGGCCATAAAGCTGCTTAATGTGTTGCATATAAAACCATCATGACAAGAGAAGCAAAAAAGAAAAGGGTTGATATTGAAACAAAGAAGAATACCTATAACAAATTTTCTCCTCTTCTAAATGAAGTTGAATGTGCTTATTGCAATAACTATGGGCATGAAGAATCTGAATGCAGGAGCAAAGTTCAGCCAAAAGAGCATCTTCCTTCAAAATCCAAAATATGGAAAAAGAAGGAATCACAGGTTGAAAATTGTGGCATAGCGTTATTTGCGGAAGGTGAAGAAAATCAATGGTACATTGATAGTGGATGCTCGAGACACATGACAGGTGATAAACAAAAACTTCGTGCATATAGTGCTCTAGAAAAGGAAAAGAAAGTTACTTTTGGAAATGATACTCCTACTGTAATTAAAGGAAAAGGGTCTGTGTTCCTAAAAGAAAAGGTGAAGGCTAATGATGTCATGTATGTGGATGGATTAAGGCATAATCTGTTAAGTGTAAGTCAAATGTGTGATCAAGGAACTGAAGTTGTCTTTAGTTCAAAAGAATGTGTGGTTCATGATCTTGATACAGGTAAAACAATTATAAAGGGAAAAAGAACTCCAAGCAACCTGTATGTATTGAAGAATTGCAAAGAACAATGTTACTTGAGTAAATCTTCAGAAAATTGGCTATGGCATAGAAGGTTGGGGCATCTAAGCTTCTCTCAAATCAACAAATCAAGCAAACTTAATGCTGTTCGTGGTCTTCCCAATATTTCTCTACTTGAAAGTATCATATGCAAATCCTGTCAATTCGGTAAGCAAACCAGAGTGCAATTCAATGCCAAGGAAGGATCGTCAAGTAAGCCTCTTGAACTCATTCATACTGACATATGTGGACCTATGAGGAAAAAGTCACCCCGTGGTGAAGAATACTATATCTTATTCATTGATGATTTCTCTAGAATGTGTTGGATTGGGTTGATCAAACACAAAGATGAAGCATTTGAAAAATTTCAGATCTTCAAAGCGCTGGTTGAAAATGAATTAGATATAAAAATCAAGTGTCTTAGATCTGATCGAGGAGGAGAATATACATCAAATGAATTCTTTGAATTTTGTGAACAACATGGCATAAAAAGATAGTTTTCTGTAGCAGGCACTCCACAACAAAATGGCGTAGCAGAAAGAATGAATAGAACAATTCAAAAAATGGCTAGAGCTATGCTTGATGATTCCGGAACACCTGACATTTTTTGGGGAGAAGCAGCTCTGAGCTTATATTCTTAACAAGGCACATGTTCGGGTAAATAGTGACAAAACTCCATATGAACTCTGGTATGGTAATTCTCCCTCTGTGAAACATTTTAGAGTTTTTGGAAGTAAATGCTTTATCAAAAGTAATGATGAAAAGCTTGGCAAGTTTGAACCTAGATCAGATGAAGGAATACTTCTTGGTTACTCATCTACAAGCAGGGCATAAAAATGTTACAATAAAAGGCTTCGAAAGATTGTTGAATGTATTGATGTTGTTATTGATGAGTCTCATGCAGTCCCTAAAGAAGAAAGACAAACAACAGAAGAAGATGATGGTGACTTTCGTCCTTCTACATCAAATAGAAATGATATAGACAGTGGATCCAATGAAGAACCTGAAGATGATTTATCTGGAAAGGCTCCATCCAGATATGTTCAAAAGAATCATCCCGAATCTCAAATTTTGGGAGACAAGGAATCAGGTGTACAAACAAGGAGGACTCTTGTGGGATCTCCTAGCTATTTGGCATTTCTATCCACGATTGAACCACACAATGTCAATCAAGCTAGCAAAGATGAATGTTGGATTCAGGCCATGAATGAAGAACTTGATCAAATTGAAAAGAACCACACTTGGGAATTGGTGCCAAGAGCACATGATAAAAATTTCATTGGAACCAAATGGATATTCAAGAACAAGCTAAATGAGAATGGGGACGTTATAAGAAACAAAGCTAGACTAGTTTTCAAAGGGTATACTCAACAAGAAGGTATAGAATTTGAAGAAACTTTTGCTCCTGTAGCTAGACTTGAAGCCATAAGAATGTTTCTTGCTTTTTCAAGTTTTCAACAAATCAAAGTTTATCAAATGGATGTCAAATCTGCTTTCCTCAATGGTGATCTAGAAGAAGAAGTTTATATGGAACAACCAGAAGGATTCATTTTGGGAAATGATGAAAATCTTGTTTGTAGACTTAAAAAGGCTCTATATGGTCTCAAACAAGCTCCAAGGGCATGGTATTATCGTCTCGACAAATATCTTCATCAACAAGGATTTTCAAAGGGGTCTGCTGATAGCAAATTATACACAAAAACTGAGAATGATAAAATATTGATTGTGGTTGTATATGTTGATGATATCATTTTTGGAAGTAATGAAGAATCTATGAGTCAAAAATTTGCTTCTGTCATGCAGCAAGAATTTGAAATGTCTTTACTTGGGGAACTAACATTCTTTCTTGGCTTACAAGTGCATCAAACTACAGAAGGTATATTCTTATCTCAAGAAAAATACCTTAAGCAAATTTTGAAGAAGTATGGGATGGAAGAGTGCAAACCTGTAAGTACACCAATGGTAACCGGATGTAATCTCAGTTCTCATGATGATTCTCCCACGGTGAATCAACCAGAATATAGATCTATGATAGGAAGTCTTCTGTATCTCACTGGGACTAGACCGGATATTATGCATGCAGTTGGGATTGTTGGACGATTCCAAGCCAATCCAAAAGAATCTCATCTTCAGGCTGTCAAAAGAATATTCAAATATATACAAGGAACTCAAGACTTTGGACTATGGTATCCAAAGAATGCCGATCTTACTCTTCATGCTTACACTGATGCAGATTGGGCTGGAAATGTTGATGATCGGAAAAGCACAAGTGGTGGTGCATTCTATATGGGGCCCCGGTTGGTATCTTGGTTCAGTAAGAAGCAAAGTTCTATTGCCTTATCTACTGCTGAAGCAGAATATGTGGCTGCCGCATCTTGTTGCACTCAACTACTTTGGATGATGCAAACCTTGGAAGATTTTCAAATCAAATGTACTTCTCCTATCTCCATTATGTGTGATAATACAAGTGCCATCAGTATCTCAAAGAATCCTGTTATGCATTCAAAGACCAAGCACATCCCCATCAAGTATCACTTCTTACGTGAACAAGTGCTTGAACAAAAGGTGAAGTTGGAGTATGTTTCCTCCAAAGAACAAGTTGCTGATATTTTTACCAAACCTCTGTCCAGGGAAGCGTTCGAATATCTCAGACAAAAGCTGGGTGTTGTCTCTGCCTCTCAGAAGATCAGATCTGATTAAATTCAGAAGATTAAATTGGATACGCGGGTTTCTTTAAAGACAGTCGCATATATATGCGAGTTCACATAGAAAACCGCGTATGGGTGGTTGCTGATAAAGTTTCTGGGTCAGCATTCTTCAGCACAAGCTATGGTGCTGTTTGGTATCTCTGATGCTGTATGGCTTCTCTGGTGATGTTTCAGCTCTTATATTTCTGTTTCATTCTTTGATATTGGGTGAAGATGCCTTGATGATTGGCTGTTGAAAGTGTTCAGGTTACTCAAGCTAAGGAGGAGTGTTGGTCATATGGAAAGGATGCATAGTTTCAGGGGGAGCATTAGCCTGGCTGAGAATAATGCATTGTTGGCATTATGATGGTTTTGAAACTTGATCTCTCTCTTGAGGTCTTTTTGTTTTTGGTTGTGAAAAGTCATACTTGTAATTTGATGAAAAGGTCATGTTGAGACCCATGATATAAATTGTAATATTCAGTCAAGTAAGGACTTGTTCAAATTTGTAAACCCACTTGGTTGGGTAGTTGAGTCAAAATGTGTAAACCCACTTGGTTGGGTATTTGAGTCGCATATGTAAATCCACTTGGTTGGATATTTGATGTAAGTATGAGTCTTGGTGATAGGAAGGTCATAGAGTCATGTACTTCATTGAAAAATATGTTTGAAGATTCAGCATGAACTCAGGGGGAGCATGGTAACTTCAGTGCACATCAGATCTGCAGAGCTCTTATGTCTACATGAGGAGAAAAACTTTGTGTTGGTTTTGATCCGCCCTTTGCCCTTGATATCAAAGGGGGAGAGTGACATGGTGTTTGAATCAGGGGAGAATATCATGAATAATGGTTGTGCTTAATGTATCTATCTGTTATGGTGATCAAACACCATCGTGGTTGCCATCAAGTCCAAAGGGGGAGATTGTTGGCAATATGATGTAGAGTGTTGTCCTTGATGGCAACCCACTTGATGAAGATGATGGAAACCTACTTGACGAAGTTGTTCTTGACTTGATGAGCTTGCTAAATAATGTAAATCTGATGTATCTACAATCAGTACAGAAGGTAATGATGAAAGGAATTTTAGTATGTGCCAGAACATTGATGAAAAGTGTGTGTCTCAAGGCATACGCGGGTTTGTCTAGGCGAAGTAGCGTATGCACGCGGGAATTAACGTCACAAGTCATGTATGCTCAAATGCGCTCTAAATATGTAAAACAAGGGGTAAATACCATGGTTTTGACCCATTGTATTAAGCGCTGGATTGTCTATGAGATCCCGTCCAGGAATACCATTGGAAGTTATGTGGTTTTGGCTCATGGTATTGATAAAGGGTAACCCTATATAAGGAGAAGAAATTCATTGTGCAAGGGTGTGCATGTGTCTGGGCTTTGATGAATACTTCACTCTGAAGTATATCTGTATGGTTGAATTCTGTTCCTAATTGATAGATCTGAATCTAGGATGCACCTATGAACATGATGAAGGCTCAAGATCTCTAGATCTAGAAATGGTGAATATCAAGGATGATCTGAAAAGAAGTGAAGAAGACCTGGCGCAATCATATTGAAGAGATTGAAGAAATCTTGGTAAGTTTATAGATCTGGTCTGTACTGCAAAGTTTATCTTTTGTAGATCTATATGAAAGTTCGTTTCATGAAAAGCGCGTGTATACGCGGGTCTGTGGAAGGAAAAGCGTGTATGCGCAGTTAGGGTTTTCCCTGGAAAATGCACTGAAGTATAAGTGGGTTCGTCTTCTGGAAAGCGCGTATATACGCGGGTCTGATTAAATAAAAGCGCGTATGATTTCTGATCTAATGGTTGCTGAAGGTTGAATGTGTTTACACATTGTATTCGATGGGGTTATATATACGTATTACGGTTACGGTGGTCTCCTTTGATACATTTTGAAAGCATTGAAATGAGTATGATTGATGATAAGTGAAGGGTTGTGTTGAAGCTGTTTGATCCAGTTTGAAAATTGATGAAACGTGATCTGCAGTGGGGCTGAGGGTCGAAGCCTTCAGTCAGGGTTTTGTAGCTCCTTTTCGGGAAAGGATGGTAAACGAGAGCAGGGGGTTGTAGCTCCCTTCCAGGATAGGCTGGTAAACGAGAGAAGGTTGTAGCCTTCTGCAGGTGGGTGCCTGCGTGCTGGTTTGAGTCTGCACCAGTACATGATTGTAAGAAGTTTTCTTAATAATAATTTTTGAAGGCTGAAGCGACGGTAGCGGTGGTTTTCTCCCGAATTGGGTTTCCACCTAAAAAATCCTGGTGTTCATGTGTGTTGCATATGTGTGATGATTATTCTGTTATGTATGCACCTGTTTACTGTTTCTGAAATATCTGATGAATGAATAATGCAATGATCTGAGTTAAGATTCAAACACATAATTAGATCTCTGGACATACGCGAGTTCTGTAAAGGATATCTGCGTATATACGCTAGTTGCCTTCAGTAAATTAGCGTATGGGTTTTTAGAAAGGAAAAAGTAAAAGTTTGATTGTCTGCACTAAACACTGATTCACCCCCCCCTCTCAGTATTTTTCCCAACAATGTTCTCTTTGACCAAAATGTTATTTACAAGGATCAATGGAAAGCTCAAATTTCATTTTATTTATTTATTTAATTGAGTTTTGATTGAAGATATTTTGTTTTCCAGATTTGACATTTTTTTTTTTTTTTTAAATTTACATTTTAATTGGTTTTGACAGGAGAATAATTGAGGAGATGAGGAAGAGAAGTTTTGAATCAATGAAATTATTCCAGCAAAAGAATAAAAAGAATTTGGACCAATGAAATTTTTTGGAGTAGATTTGTTCTTCAACAACTCTCCTATTTGGAATACATTTTTGTAATTATAAATAATGGCTTTTAGAATGTGAAAAGGGCTTCTCTCTTCTACAATTTTGTAATTCTTAAAGCACTACTGTAATAAGGGTTTCAAGATGTAGGTATAGAGGATCAAACTTAGATCTGAGAAATTGGGATTGGTTTTTTTTTTAATTCTAGACTTTGTATTGGGAGCAAAGTTTGCACTATTGCATCTCTTTCTTTTAGCAGTAGAGTTTATGATTTGAGAAAGATTGCTGGAGATAAATTCAAGGAACATAGCAAGGGACATGTCTAAATCAGTTTGTAGTTTAAATACAATTATTTTAATGTTTCATCTTTTTAATGACAAAATTGTGTAAAATGTCTTTCATGTCTAGCACTATTGTTTAATGTGAATATGAAGGTCTCTTTGAATTAGCTATTTAGTTCAATTGCTTCATAGATCTGTTGTTAATTTCCTCTTTTTCTCTTATGTTTAAATTAGATTCTTGAGTAACTATTTACCCATAAATATGTCATCTAGTTCTGATTTAATTTCCATTAGCATTATGTGAATTTCTTCCTAATGGTTTTGGTTTTATTCTTCGTGGTTAATAGATCTCTCAACAACATGTTTGGTTATTATAATACTAGTTAACTGAACTATTCATTAGTTGCATATTCATCTTAAGTCAGACATGCTTAAAATCCCAATTATTTAATTACTTTTTTCTTGGTTGGGTTAGATCTACATCTTCCCAATCGAGATAGGTTTAGGATTTTTTTCCTTTTGCTTACATTATAGGATTAGTTTGCATATAAATTAAAAAATACATTTCTAAAAGTCCTCTTATCAAAGAGGAAAATTTTAGTTGTGGCTTGGTTGAGCCCCAGATCAACTTAAGGATCACTTTATTGCATGAAAGAAGAGTCGATTTGATGTCTCTTCTCTATTGGTAGGTTGAAGTCATACTTTAAGCCAGTAGAGGTAGAGAGAGGGTAACTGGACCCATTCGAACTAGTTAGAACCACCATTTCAACAGAAAAAGAGTTGCTTTAAGTTCCTGACTGGGTGTTATCCCTTATAATGTTGAAGCAGATAATTTCGAGCCTTCAACATTTTTGGCGGTAGAGGGAGGGCTTGAGGAATTGTTGTCTTTTGGAGTTTTTATATTTTAAATTTTTTATTAAATCACAATGACTCCTTCCCAACTTCCAATTTGAAGTTGTATCTCTGGACGTGCATCTACCAATACTCCACCAAAAATTGTAAGGCACTTGTCAAAGGTAAAGTTTAACGGTAAGAAGAATGTTTCCGCATTTGATCATGCCTTGGGAGTTTATTCAAAATTTTGAAAATTCTACTTTTCATGATATTGATGAAGGTATTCAATGCAGGATTTTTACTCTTACATTCTCAAGAAAATCTAGAAGTTGGTGTCAATCTCTTCCAGTTGCCTTTATTCACAATGTTACTTGATAAATTTGATGTTTATGATTATGAAGAGGTATGCGATGAATTCGAAGATTTATGAAGATTTGAAAATGAACCTCTCTTAGATTTGAGTGTTATATTTCAATTAATTTGCTTGATATTCAAAGTTGAAGATAAACCTTGAGAAATTGAATTAATAGATTGGTTTGAATATATTTTCTCCCTTCCTTGCATTCTTAATTCACATGAAACAAGTACAATCTTTGATCAATCTTTTTCAATTTTTATTAACATAATTGATAATTCCAATACGGAGGTGCATACCAATAATGTTGAAGTTGCATCTACCATGTATGATCAATTCCTTCATTTAGTGCACACTTTCTATAACGTTAATGATGATCATAATAATCTCTCTCATGTTAATGAAACACAATCACAAAGCTTGAAAATTTCTCCTAATCAACCGCAAGAAGACACAAGTAATAAACTTGAAGAATCAGCTACCTCGAAATCTGAAAATAAACCTGAAATTAATTGAGAAAACCAGTAAAAAATCAGCAAACACAAGCATAAATTAAAGTTTCAAATAATATGCAATTTGCTGTAGAAATTTCTGAATTTGATCATGTTGATCACAAATTCAGGGCAGCCAAACAATATTCTTCAATAAAGCATTAATAGACAAATGAATGATCATAAATCTAAAATTTTCAATGGAGAAATGTTAAAGAGTCTATAAATAGAGATATTTTTAAAACCATTGCTTCTGATTCTCATTTTTACCTCTATCCTGATATTTTTGCCAAAAACAAATTATCCCTTCTTTGCATTAATGTTATTCGAGAAAACAGAGACGCTGATTTAAATGGATTGCTTATTACTTTTTATCATGATAGAGAGATAATTGATCATTCTTCTGACATTAATAAACATGTGCTTAATATCCCTTCTTGTCTTGATACATCATATGGGAATGAAGGGGATCTTAATGAATGTCGCGAAGTTATTTATGATTGTTGAGATTGCAACAAGATGATGAGCTTAGTGAAAAGAGTTGCCTTCACTAAGTGGGCCCGCAGGCTATTTTTGGCACAAGTATATTTTTAGACTATGTCTATTTTTAGACATGTCGATCATATTCTATGAGTTGCAGGATGCTATTTGTGGATGGTTGGTCAAGTTGGAAAAATAGATGGACTTCTATTTTTAGACATATTGGGCGGAATCTATTTTTATATTTCCAGTCTAAAAATAGATGTGTCGAATATTATTAGCTCTTAATAATATTTGGACTATAAACATTAACTTATTCTCTTGGAGCACTTTAGTTTAGTGCACAGATGTGGCACAGGAGCTGACAAAAGGAATTACGCTATTCCTGAGGGTTAAGTGGAGCTATTGCATGGAGACTTCAGTTAGAACTCATGTAGGTTTTAACCCTGAACAGAAATTATCTACACGCGAATCTTATAACAGAAAATAAACAATAGCGAGAGCATAAAACATAAAACAGATAAACACAGAGATTTCCCACAGATAAAACATAAAAATCGAGACGAACAACTTGATTTTTCATTATATTCCTTTTAGTGTTACAACACATATATATACATGCCGAAGCATACATAAACCCCAATCCATAAACCCTGGATTAGAACATAACCATAGTTCCCTTGACCGGATCTACAAAAATACCAGGGGCCGAAAACCATCGTACCCCAAAACCATGTGCAAAACCATGCACAAAACCATGGACGCAGACTACCCACTGGAAATTAGTCGTGGAAAGAATATAACACATACCCAACATTCTCCCACTTGTTGTTTTCTTTCCACAGGGGGTCACAAGAGAGCTTAGTCATTGGCCCAATTCTTCAACACCCATTGTTTCTCTGCATCGTTTTTGTGCAAGGATGCCATTTCATCAACCATGGCCTCCTTCTAGAGTTTTCCATCCTCTGAATCTACTGCCTCCCTGACAGTTCTGGGTTCATCATCGGTTATAGTTAAGGCAAAACCTGAACAAAAAGCAGATGGACTATACCTTTCTGGTTGCCTTCTTTCCCGAACTGATCTTCTCAAAGCTGGAGTTTGTGGCTCTTCATCTTATGAGTCTTCTTCTATTGTAGAGTCTGATTCATCCTCCTTTAGCTCAAACTCTATCTTCTCAGGTTCCTTTGGTAGGACTTCATGTTTAACAATATCTTTCACTTCTCTAAACACCACATCTCGGCTGTACGCAACCTTCCTTGTTTCTAGGTTCCAAAGCTTGTAACCCTTTAAACCATCCTTATACCCAATAAAGATGCACCTTTCAGATTTATTATCCAACTTGGTCCTTTTCTTTTTTGGAACATGTACATATGCATCACATCCAAATACTCTTAGATGTGAAAGATAGGGTTTCTTACGAGTCCATACCTCATGTGGGGTCTTATCTTCCAACGCTGATGAAGGTGATCTGTTAACTAAGTAACATGCAGTCTCCACTGCCTCTGCCCAGAATTCTTGTCCTAACCCGGTACCACTGAGCATGCTTCTTGCCTTTTCCATCAGTGTTATGTTCATTCTTTCTGCAACTCCATTTTGCTGAGGTGTGTATGGAGTAGTCTTCTGCCGTGATATACCACACTTCTTACAGAACTCTTCAAATTCCTTCTTGCAGAACTCCCCACCATTATCTGTCCTCAACGCCTTTATCTTCTTCTCTGTCTGGTTTTCCACCAGAGCCTTAAATTCTTTAAATTTGTCAAAGACTTCTGATTTCTTCCTCAAGAAATATATCCATGTATTCCTTGAGAAGTCATCTATGAATGAAACATAGTACACAGACTTTCCCAGTGATGGAACTGACACAGGCCCAAACACATCACTGTGCACAAGTTTTAATATCTTGTTTGCCCTCTTAGCACCAGAAGGAAAACTCACCCGATTCTGCTTCCCATATACACAATGTTCACAGAAATCGAAATCCAGAGAACAATTAGACATACCTTCTACCATACCATCTCTATGAAGTATCCGAAGGCCCTTCTCTCCAATATGTCCAAGCCTTTGATGCCATAGCATGGTCTTTTCTCCAGAGACAGCTAGACTTTCCGTCCCACTTTCAGGAACCACAGAACTGTTACACCCATCAATAACAATGCTACCTTGTAGCTTGTACAGAGTTCCAGTCCGAACTCCCCGCATTAATACTAGTGCTCCCCGAACCATCTTGCAGGCATCTTTCTCGAACACTGTTTTTACACCTGCATCATCCATCTTGCTTACAGAAATCAGATTTCTGGCCAATGCAGGAATATGCAGAACACCAGGAAGTGTTCTAATCCTTCCACCTTGTAGCTTCAACTTTACCTTTCCACGTCCGATGATTTTGGCCTTCCTATCATCCCCTAGGAAGACATCACCATCATATTTCTCATACTCACAGAACCACTCCCTATGGGGAGTGAAGTGAAAGGATGCACCTGAGTCAATCAACCATGAATCATGATCTACATGTGTATTTGAAGAAGAAGCCAAATACACATCCCCACCTTCATCCGAGGTGGTTTTTGCCTCTGCAGAAGGAGCATCATCAAATCCTTTTCCTTTCTCAGGGGCTTTAGATCTGCAGTCCTTTTTGTAGTGCCCTTCCTTTCCGCATTTCCAGCACACCTTTACAAAATTTCCAGGAGATTTAGATCTCCCTCTAGATTTGGATCTCCCACTCGAAACCTTATTCTTGTTTCTGTTCTGGGACCTTCCTCGTAAAGATAAGGCATCTCCATTCTGACCCTCCATATTTCTCCGTCTCATTTCCTCCAATAGCAAGGCTGAGACAATGTCATCAAAATTCAAGGTAGTTGTATTGCTACCTATTGCAATAACCAGACTATCCCACGAGTCTGGTAGAGAACACAACAAACTGATGCACTTATCTTCATCTGAGATTTTAATATCAACAGATGACAGCTGACTTACCACAGTATTAAAGGCGTTCATATGCTTTGTCACCGAGTCTCCATCCTTCATCCTCAGGTTATACAGCTTTTTCCGCAGGAACAAATTATTCACCAGAGACTTAGATTGGTACAAAGTCCCAAGTTTTTCCCACAAATTCTTCACCATAGCTTGCCCAGATACATTCAACAATACTGAATTTGAGACACACAACCGTATTGTGCTCTTAGCCTTCCGATCTAGTTTCTTCTAGTCTTCATCTGAAATTTCCATTGGTTTAGTACCTGTATCTACTGTGATCCACTGATCTTTATCCACCAGAAAATCCTCCATCTTGAGCTTCCGCAACTCAAAACTATAACCATTGGATTTCTCGATCTCTATCTTTGCACTGCTCACCATATTCTTTCACCACAAGAATCGATCCCGCAAATCTCCCACTGAATAGGGTCTACCTCAGGCCTAAGCAAAAAACCCTCAACAGCAAAGTCGTCCCCTTGAAGCCGAAACAACTCCGATACCAAATGTAGGTTTTAACCCTGAATAGAAATTATCTACACACGAATCTTATAAAAGAAAATAAACAATACCGAGAGCATAAACATAAAATAGATGAACATAGATATTTTCCCCTGGATCCCAAATCGGGACAACCAAATTGATTTTTCATTATATTCTTTTTAGTGTTACAACACATATATATAGATGTCGAAGCATACATAAACTCAATCAGCAAACTTGATTAGAACATAACCATAGTTCCCTTGACCACCAGATCATGAAAATACTGTAGGGGCCGAAAACCATCGTACCCCAAAACCATGTGCAAAACCATGGACGCAGACTACCCACCGGAAAGAATATAACACATACCCAACAACTCATGTGATAGAGTTTGGTGGAATTGTAGAAGTAGTTGGTGGAGTTGTGTTTAGTTTAACTCAGTTAGACACAGTTGAGCTAGTTGTATCTAGTCTAACTGATTGATACACTAGTGAGAGTGGTGTGAATTAATTAATAATTAATTCACTAAATATTAACTCATTAATCAACTGAAGAATACATCAGTTAACTACAGTGCATGGACAGTTTTAGTGGAGACCAGTGGAGAGATAGGTGAAAGGGCAAGTTGACTATCAGTTGTGACTATAGTGATGCATTGATTGCATCCAACACTCAGTGGAGATGCCAATGAGGATTACGTGAGCAAGGCTGGACCAATTTGAGTTCATTCAGAGCCATTCTTCAGCAGGGATTGCGCAGTAGAGGCAGGCTAGTAGGTGGCAGAGATCGGTGCATGGATTTGTTAGATCAGACCTGATTAGTGTGTAGCGATTGTATTGTACTGAGAGCTTGTGAGAAGTTTTGTATGAGGATTGTTACATGATCTCTATGACATATATTATATACAGATAGTTGGAGTTTTTAGCTTCAGGATTTCCCGTTAAAACACTGTGTTCATATGTGTGAATTTTTATGGTTTCAATGTGTGCATGCAATTGATTTAATTTCCGCATATGATGATCAATAGTAGAAGAGATTCTGTATTGTGCATGAAGTCAAATAGTGTGTGATCATGAGAATCTTGGAAGTATAACGCATTAGTTATATAATTTCTACATGGTATCAGAGTTATATTGATCATTGGAGCAATTGCAAATCATTGAAGCGGTTGAGGTTTGTGCTGGTGGAATTCGAATTTGCAGCGGTGTTTTCTTGGTGTCGAAGTTGAGATGCCTTTCAACGGATTGCAATTGGATTATGCCCTTGAGGGCAGCTCGAATTATATTGCATGGAAGGACAGGATGGAGGCGGTGCTGGAGGATAATGGGTTGAAGGAGTTCATAGATGTAGAAATTCCAAAACCTGCTTCTAGCGATGCTGCCACACTTGACACATGGCAAAAGAAGAAAGAAAAATGTCGAAGGATTCTGTTGGAAGGTGTGAAGGATCACATAGTGTCCAACCTTCATGGTAAAGCTTCTCCATTCTTGATGTGGAAAGCTTTGACAGACTTGTTCCAAAGCAAGAGTGACCAGAGGAAGTTGGTGCTCAAGGATAAACTGAGGAAAATAAAAATGGAGAAAGGCGACAGTATACCCAAGTACCTCACAAATTTTGTCCAGTGCAGGGATGAGCTGGGAAGTGTGGGGGTTACTGTAAATGAAGAGGACTTGGTGAGCTTGGATCTCCTTGGGATTCCGAAGAGTTGGCATTCCCATGAGGACTCTGTCAATGGTCGGGAGAAACTGCCAGGATGGGAGCGACTTTGGTCGGATGTTGTGCAGGAGGAGATAAGGCGGAGTACCAGGGATGGATCTTCATCGAAGAATAAAGATGAAGAAAATTTCTCTTTGGCTGCCAAAGAAAGGAAGGGGAAGGGAAAGAAAAATCCTTCTCAATTTGGTGCGAAAGGCAAGAAGTAGGACATGTCCAAGGTGAAGTGCTTTCACTGTCACCAACATGGAAATTACGCCACTAATTGTCCACATAAGAAGAAAAATAAGCAGGCTGCTGGATCTGCAGCTAGAGAGGCCTTAGCCTTGCAGTTTGAGCTGGATTTTTTGCTGATCGCATGCTTGGTCTCAAGTGTGATGGGATCAGTGTGGTTTCTTGACAGTGGTGCGTCTTTCCAAATGACTGGACACAAAGATTTGTTTACTGATCTGGATGAGAATGATCTTGGAGTGCACATCGAGATGGGCGATGATGGTAGATACAGTGCGACTGGTATCGGGACCATTTCCTTTGAGACGGAGTCTAGAAAACCTTTCATCTTGAAGGATGTCATGCATGTTCCAGGATTGAAGAAGAATCTGATCTCTGTGGCGATGTTGGAAGACAAGGGATATGATGTTGTCTTTAGCGAGGGAAAGGCTCGCTGCAGGAGGCAATCGGGAAACCCGGAGGATAGGGTTCAAATACACCTTTACCAATTGTGTATACATTAGATGGCTGCAATGCAGTGGGTGCAGTAGAAGGAGGGTGAGCCTTAGATGAGGCTAACTGTAGCACAGAGATTGGGCCATCTTCACCATGGTGCTTTACAAAACCCCATGCCATTTCACTGGCTTCCCATACACTACACGCCTCGATCGCTGGCAAAGGATGTACTTTGGGAAAATTTGTGAAAGCACTACAGAAGGATAGTCACGCCATGACGATCCTTGAGAGAATTCACACAGATGTGTGTGGAGCTTTCTCAATAGCTTCGACAACAAAGCACATGTATTATGTGATATTTGTTGATGACTTTTATCGTAAGTGCTGGATCTTATTCATGCAGAAGAAGAGTAAGACATACTCAAAGTTTTGTGAGTTCAAGGCATTGGTTGAGAAAGAGTTTGGGAAGCAAGTGAAGGCTCTAAGGAGCGATAATGGTGGTGAATTCATCTCTGGCGAATTCAAAGACTTTTGCAGCACAGAAGGAATTCGAAGTGAGAGTTTGATAAGGTTTATAGACCCATGTTGGAGAATGGGGCCGCAGAGCGAAAGAGTAGAATGATCGTGGGTGCTGCACAGGCGATGTTGCATGATCATGGCCTTCCCATACACTTGTGGGCTGAAGCTTGCAACACTGCGGTTTATGTGCAAAACCGTTGTCCTCATAGAGTACTTGGCATGAATACACCCAAAGAGGCGTTTTCTGGTAAGAAGCTTGATATTTCTCATTTGAATATTTTTGGCTCACCTGTTTACATTCATGTGACGAAGGATGCTAGGAAGAAGTTGGAGTTGACCGCAGAGGTTGGGATATTGTGGGCACATGTAAAAACACCTCTACAACCATGTGTATTTTCCGTGATAAAGGAAGACCGTTGTGCGATGGGATTGCAATTTCATGAGGAGAAAGCCATGAAGTGTTCACTTGAGAGGGAGCCACACTTGCATGCAGATGAGGAGCTATTAGTTCTTAAGGATGAGCTTCAGGATGTGGATCAGCCACATGAGGAGGTTCATGGAGTGGAAGAGACCACTCATGCAGCGCCAACCATCAGAGGGCGGAAGCACACTACAGAAGCTGAGCGACTGGCTCAAGATGCAGAGAAGGTTGTAGGACCACCTACAGCACAGCGTAGACAGAGACAATCACCGGACCGGTACACTGGATACATGGCTCTTGTGAGCAAGTGTATCGTGACAGAGCCATCCTCTTTCGAGGAAGCTGTGGAGGACCCCGCATGGGTAGATGCCATGGTGGAAGAGTATGATTCGATTGTCGAATACATGGGAGATTATCCAAGGGCTGAAGGGAACCTGGTAGGTTCGAGATGGATATACAGGGGTGAAGCACGCCATTGATTAAGGAGCATCGAGAAGTACAAGGCAAGATTTTTTGCCTGGGGCTTTCGCGCATTGAGGGGATCGACTGAGAAACTTTAGAATCACAAAAGACTTTTCCATACAGAGTGTCCCTAGCTCACACGGATAGAGATGGCACATTCATCAGATGGATGTGAAGACTGCATTCCTCAACGGAGTCATTAAGGAGGAGGTGTACATAGAGCAATCTGAAGGTTTCGAGATCTTCAGCAGTGAGTCGCATGTGTGCAGGCTCAAAAGAGCGCTGTATGGGTTGAAACAAGCACCTCGTGCTTGGTACACACGGATAGACAGTTATTTCACCGGTCTTGGATTCACCAAGAGTGAGGCGGATCCGAACCTATACCAGATTGTGGTGGAGGGTAAGTTGCTGATCATTTTAATTTATGTAGATGATTTGATTTTGACGGGTGATGAACAGTTGATACTCTCATGCAAGGCTGATCTTGCAAAGGAGTTTGAGATGAAGGACTTGGGTATCCTTCATTATTTCCTCGGATTGGAAATTTTGTAGTGCAGTGATGGATTGTTTGTGTCTCAAGGCAAGTATGCTCGAGAGATACTGGAGAAGTTCAACATGCATGGATGCAAGCCTATCGACACTCCTCTTCTTGGTGGTTGGAGGAAAGAGGATGATACATCAGTAGAGGTAGTGGATGCTACTGTTTATCGACAGTTGGTTGGTTCACTCATGTATCTAGTCAATACACGACTGGACATATGCTATGCTGTTAACCAGCTTTCACAAGCTATGGTTAAGCCTACCAAGCTCTTTTGGAAGGAGGGGAAGCATGTATTGAGATATCTCAAAGGAACATTGGGATATGGATTATGGTACAGATAGTTGGATGAGGTGAAGCTGCATGGCTTCACGGATGCAGATTGGGCAGGGGGCCCAACGGGCAGAAAGAACACATCTAGAGGGATTTTCAGTATCGGGTCTACAACAGTTTCTTGGTACAGCAGGAAACGGAGATCCGTGGCACTCAGTTCAGCGGAGCCTGAGTACATGGAAGCAAGTTTGGCTACATGCGAGGCTATATGGATGAGGAAGATCCTGGTCGGGTTGTTCAGTTCACACTTAGATCCTACTGTGATATATTGTGATAATCAGAGTTGCATCAAACTCTCGGTTAATCTAGTATTTCATGATAGATCTAAACACATTTATATCCGGTATCATCACATCGTAGATCGTGTGCACGAAGATCATGTTACTTTCTACATTCCTACTTGAGATCAGGATGCCGATATCTCGATGAAGGTGCGCTCACCATGAGAAAATTCGAATACCATAGAGGCAGGATCTGGGTGGTAGATAATCCCTATATTTTTGAGAGGGAGTGTTGAGATTGAAACAAGATGATGAGCTTAGTGAAAAGAGTCGCCTTTACTAAGTGGGCCCACAGGCTATTTTTGGCGCAAGTCTATTTTTAGACTATGTCTGTTTTTAGACATGTCGATCATATTCTATGAGCTGCAGGATGCTATTTGTGGATGGTTAGTCAAGTTGGAAAAATATATGGACTTCTATTTTTAGACATATTGGGTGGAATCTATTTTTATATTAGTATTCTAAAAATAGATATGTCGAATATTATTAGCTCTTAATAATATTTGGACTATAAACATTAACTTATTCTCTTGGAGCACTTCAATTAAGTGCACATATGGCATAAGTGTGTCGAAAGAAGGAATTACGCTATTCCCGAGGGTTAAGTGAGTTTATTAGTATTGAGACTTTGGCTAGAACTGTGATAGAGTTTGGTGGAGTTGTGTCTAGCTTAACTCAGTTAGACACGCTTGAGCTAGTTGTATCTAGTCTAATTGATTGATACACTAGTGAGAGTGGTGTGAATTAATTAATAATTAATTCACTAAATATTAACTCATTAATCAACTGAAGAATACATCAGTTAACTATAGTGCATGGACAATTTCAGTGGAGACCAGTGGAGCGATAGGTGAAAGGGCAAGTTGACTATCAATTGCAACTATAGTGATGCATTCATTGCATCCAACACTCATTGGAGATGCCAATGAGGATTGCGTGAGCAAGGCTGGACCAATTTGAGTTCATTCAGAGCCATTCTTCAGCAGGGATTGCGCAGTAGAGGCAGGCTAGCAGGTGGCAGAGCTCGGTGCATGGATTTGCTAGATCGGACCTGATTAGTGTGTAGAAATTGTATTTTACTGAGAGCTTGTGAGAAGCTTTGTAAGAGGATTTTTACATGATCTCTATGACATATATTATATACATATAGTTGGGGTTTTTAGCTTCAGGCTTTCCCGTTAAAACACTGTGTTCATATGTGTGAATTTTTATGGTTTCAATGTGTGCATGCAATTGATTTAATTTCCGCATATGATGATCAATAGTAGAAGAGACTCTGTATTGTGCATGAAGTCAAATAATGTGTGATCAAGAGAATCTTGGATGTATAACACATTAGTTATATAATTTCTACAATGATGATTACTTTGACATTGAGGATGCTGATTCATTTTCTCCTTCGTTAAATCTTCATAATCAAAGTCTAGTCATATGTGAGAATGAAGAAAAAATAAATTTTAAAATTGTTCCAATTAATTCTCATTTTCAAACAATTAACAATACTCATGATTTCAGCCTTCAAGAACCCATTCCAATCTATGATTTTTATGATGATCGAAATCTCACTCTTATTCATAGTCCTGGCCCTCTCTCTAACTCACAAGTTGGTGTTGACGATCATTCTAATTCCATTATTATGGCCAATTCTTGTGAGATGAAGTTACTTTAAACCAATCTTAGTCGTGTTGTAATAATAACTGTATTACTACTGTAGATAGTGATTTGATTTTATTGTTTTTCCTTCATTTGTTTTGTTTGATTTCATAATTATTTTTTTATATTTTAGACATCTTATGCTGGCATATTGAGCAGTTCAGTATTGAACACTCAATTGATGCACTACCTGAATGGGAAAATGAGGTTTCAAATTATAATCATGAACATGAAGAGCTATCACTCTTCCAATTCCAATTGATGTTCATTTTTTATCACTTGTGCCTTTCCTCTCAAAAGTAGTGCCAAAAAGAGAGTGTATGTTCACAATATGACCAACAATCTAATTCAATTAATGATCTTCTATTGAATCTATCAAACTTCCATCCATATTTCATTGACCCATTTGAAAAATACTTGGAAATTTTTTCTACACATAAGATTATTAGTAATTTAACATATGTACATAAGGCTGACAAATTCATGAATGAAATTGTATCTAAAAATGCATTTCCACAATATTTCCTATTATATTCTCTTTTGAACCTATCCCAATCATTACTGGAAATTCATCTAAATTTCTATGATCCAATTGAGATTCAGTTGAAGGGACATTTTTAGAGAAGGTGATTGTAAATAAGTTGCTTCTTGTAAATATGTTGGCAATAAATGTACATTTTGCATTTAGATTTAGTTCTGTTAGTTTAATTATATTTGTATTTTTATTACTAATGTTTGTCGTGTACATACATGCAGAAGTTAAAATGAGAGAATGGTTACATTGGAAGTACGATTATACTTAGCCACGTTTCCTTTCATTTAGTTAGAATTAGGAATAGATTAATTTAGTTTAAGTTCCTTTTCTATTTACATTTATTTCATTATAGTGTATTTTTTGTTGAGATTCAACAAGATGATGAGCTTAGTGAAAATGAGTCGCCTTCACTAAGTGGGCCCACAGGCTATTTTTGGCGCAAGTCTATTTTAGACTATGTCTATTTTTAGACATGGTGATCATATTTCAGAAGTTGCAGGATGCTATTTGTGGATGGTTGGTCAAGTTGGAAAAATAGATGAAATTATATTTTTAGAATATTTGGCGAAGTCTATTTATAGATCGTCGATCTAAAAATAGAAGTGTTGATTATTATTAGCTCTTAATAATAATCCGACAATAAACAACAACTTATTCTCTTGGAGCACTTAATTTCAGTGCACAGATTTGTCAAATTAGTGGGCTAAAGGAATTACGCAAATCCTAGGGTTTACTGGTGGTTCATGCATGGAGGACTAAGTTAGAACTGAAGTGGAAAAGTTATGACAGAGTTGGAAGAGTAGTTACAGGAGTTGTTATTCAGTTTAACTCAATTAATGGAGTTAAATTCAGTTGAGCTAGTTGTATCTAATCTAATTGAATGACACACTAGTGAGAGTGGAGTGAATTAATTAGTTAATTAATTCACAAATAATAACTCATTAATCAACTAAACAATACAACAGTTAACTACAGTGCATGGCAGTTCCAGTGGAGACCCAGTTGAGAGATAGGTGAAAGGGCAAGATGGACTATCTGTTGTGATTATAGTGATGCATTGATTGCACAACACACACATTGGATTTTCCAATGAGGATTGCGCAGTCAAGGCAAGGGTAATTCAAATTCATTCATAGCTATTCTTCAACAGGGATTGCGCAGTGGAGCCAAGCTAGCAGGTGGCAAGAAATTGGTGCATGGATTTGTAGATTTCTTCTGATTAGTGTGTGAAGATTGATTGTACTAAGAGCTTGATGTACTAAGCTTTGTATGAGATTTTTGTATGATCTCCATGATACATAATATATGATAGTTGGGGTTTTCAGCTTCAGGCTTTCCCGTTAAACAATTATGTTATGTGCGATTGTTTTTATTGCTTCATGTGTTTGCACTTGATTTTTAATTTCCGCAAAACATTAACAGTGGAAGGATTATGTATTTAGCAAGAAGATAAAATATTGTTAGATCAGGAGAATCTGGATATATACATGCATCTTGTATATAATTTCTACATGGTATCAGAGCAGTGTTAATTCTTGAATATTGCAATTGTGAAGAATTTCTAAGTTTGTGCTGATGGACAATTCAAATTTACTTCATAAAATTCTTGGTGCGACAGTTGAGTATACATTGAAATGTCTTTCAATGGGTTGCGATTGGAGTATGCCCTTGATGGGAGCTCGAATTACATAGCCTGGAAGGACAGGATGGAGGCGGTGCTGAAGGATAATGGACTAAAGGAGTTCATTGATAGTGATGTTCCTAATCCGGGATCTAGCGATGCTGCATTACTTGACGCATGGAAAAAGAAGATAGCAAAGACACGAAGAATTCTGTTGGAAGGTGTGAAGGAACATGTTGTGTCCAACCTTCATAGGAAAGCCACTCCATTTTTAATGTGGAAGGTTTTGACAAGTTTTTTCCAAAGCAGCAACGACCATAGGAAGTTGGCGCTGAAAGATAAGCTCAGAAAAATAAAAATGGAGAAGGGCGAAAATATTCCAAAATATCTCACGAAGTTTGTCCACTATAGGGATGAACTGGGAAGTGTGGGGATTACTGTTGATGATGAAGACTTGGTGATCTTGGCTCTCCTTAGGCTTCCAAAGAGTTGGCATAGCTACGAAGACTCTGTCAATGGACGGGAGAAACTGCCGGAATGGCAGCAACTTTGGTCGCATATTGTGCAGGAGGAGATAAGGCGAGGTACCAGGGATGACTCTTCATCGAAGAATGAAGATGAAGAGAATTGTGCTTTAGCTGCCAAATAAAGGAAATGGAAGGGGAATAAACTTCCTTCAAAATCCGATGCTAAAGGCAAGAAGCAAGATCTGTCCAAAGTGAAGTGTTTTCACTGTCACAAACATGGGCATTTCACCACTAATTGCCCACAGAAGAAGAAGACCAAGAAGGCTGCTGGAGCTACAGCTGGAGAGGCCTTAGCCTCACAATTTGAACTTGATTTCTCTTTGATCGCATGCTTGGTTTCAAGCTATATGGGATCAGTGTGGTATCTTGATAGTGGTGCGTCTTTCCATATGACGAGAGACAAGGAGTTGTTTAGTGACTTGGAGGAGAAGGACCTTCAAATGCATATAGAGATGGGCGACGATGGTCGATACAGTGCGACCGACATTGGGACCATTAAATTTGAGAGGGAGTCCGGTAATCCATTCTTGTTGAAATATGTTATGCATGTTCCAAGTCTGAAGAAGAACTTGGTCTCGGTCGCAATATTGGAAGACAAAGGTTATGATGTTGTTTTCAGTGAGGGAAAAGCCTTCCTTCGACATAAAAAAATGGGTCAAACCAAGAGGATAGGGATTCAAGTTAAGAATATCTACAAGCTAGAGGTAGATGGTTGCGCTGCAATGGTGGGTAAAGAAGAAGAAGTGGTGAGCCGGGATGAGGGTGAATTATGGCACAGGAGATTGAGCCATCTTCACCATGGTGCTTTGAAGATTTTGCAGCATATTTATACTGGAATTCCCAAGGGTACTCTTGCATAGTCAGATCAATGCAAGGGATGTACTATGGGTAAGTTTTTGAAGACCACCTTTCATGAGAAGGAGAACTGTGCTTTGGTGATCCTGGAGAGAATTCACACAGATGTGTGTGGACCTTTCTCGGTTGCTTCAACAACAAAACACAGGTATTATGTTATATTTGTTGATGACTGTTCTCGTAGATGCTGGATCTTCTTCATGCAGAAGAAGAATGAAAAATTCTCAAAGTTCTGTGAGTTTAAAGCATTGGTGGAGAAGGAGTCGGGGAAGTAAGTGAAGGCTCTATGGAGCGATAATGGTGGTGAATACATCTCGGGAAAATTCAAAGAATTTTGTAGCAAAGAAGGAATTCGAAGAGAACTCATAATTCCTCATAACCCACAACAGAATGGGGTCACAGAGAACAGAACGATCGTGGGTGCTGCACGAGCGATGTTAAATGACTAGGGCCTACCGATGCACTTGTGGACAGAAGCATGCAACACTGCAGTTTATGTGCAAAACTGTTGTCCTCATAGAGTACTTGGCATGAGTACACCTGAAGAAACTTTTACTGGTAAGAAGCCTGATATTTCTCATTTGAAGATTTTTGGCTCATCTATTTACATTCATGTGACAAAGGATGCCAGGAAGAAGCTGGAGCCGACTGTAGAAGTTGGGATATTTATGGGGTACACAGAAACACCCCATAATTATCGTGTGTATTTTCTAGACAGTCAGATGACTGTAGTGTGACGGGATATAAAATTCAATGAGGTGAAAGCCATGAAGTTTTCGCTTGAGAGGGAGCTACACTTTCATGCAGAGGAGGAACTTCTTATTCCCAAATATGAGTCTGTAGATGTGGATCAGCCACAGGAGGGGATTCATGGAGTGGAGGAGTCCACTCATGCAGAACTAAACATCAGACAAGGCAGAAATCATACCACAGAAGCTGAGAGACTGAAGCTTGATGTGGCACAGAATGTAGGAGTCCCTACATCACAACGTAGACAGAGACAATCACCTGACCAATTTAATGGATACATGGCTCTTATGAGCAAGTGTATCGTGACAGAGCCATCTTCTTTTGAAGAAGCAGTGCAGGAGCCCACATGGGTAGATGCCATTGTGGAGGAGTATGAATCCATTGTCAGAAACAGTGTTTGGGAGATTGTTCCAAGGCCAGTGGGAAAATCAATTGTAGGATCAAGATGGATCTACAAGGTAAAGCAAGCTGCCGATGGGAGCGTTGACAAGTATAAGGCAACATTTGTTGCTAGGGGCTTCTCACAGATCGAGGGGATTGATTATGAAGAAACCTTTGCACCTATCACACGATATTCTTCCATAAGGACCATCCTTGCTCTCTCAGCGCAGATGGGTTGGCACATTCATCAGATGGATGTGAAGACTGCATTCCTCAATGGGATCATTGAGGAAGATGTGTACATTGAGCAGCCTGAAGGATTTGAGATCTCCAATAGTGAGTCACATGTTTGTAGGCTCAAAAGAGCATTGTATGGGCTAAATCAAGCAGCTCATGCTTGGTACAGACGGATCGACAACTATTTCACTGGACTTGGCTTCACCAAGAGTGAGGCAGATGCAAACCTGTACCAAATTGTGGTGGAGGGTAATATTTTAATCATTTTTCTTTATGTTGATGATTTAATACTAACAGGTGATGAGTAGTTGATACACTCATGCAAGGCAGGCCTTACAAAGGATTTTGAGATGAAGGATTTGGGCCTCCTTCATTATTTCCTTGGATTGAAAATATGGCAGCGGGAAGGTGAACTGTTTGTGTCTCAAGGCAAGTATGCTCGAGAGATACTGGAGAAGTTTCACATGCAAGGCTGTAAGCCTATCGACACTCCTCTTCTAGGAAATTGGAGGAAAGAGGATGCTACATCGGCAGAGGTAGTGGATGCCACTATTTATCGATAGTTGGTGGGTTCACTCATGTATTTAGTTAATACAAGACCAGTCATATGCTATGCAGTGAACCAACTTTCATAAGCGTTGGTTAAGCCTACCAAGCTATTTTGGAAGGCAGGCAAGCATGTCCTGAGATATCTCAGGGGCACATATGAGTATGGCTTATGGTACAGACAGACAGATGATGTGACGTTGCATAGCTTCACGGATGTAGATTGGGTAGGCAACCCAACAGACAGAAAGAGCACATCAGGAGGGATTTTCAGTATCAGATCTACGACAGTTTCTTGGTACAACAGGAAACAAAGATCCGTGGCACTCAGTTCAGCGGAAGCAGAATACATGGCAGCAAGTCAAGCTGCATGTGAGGCTATTTGGATGAGGAAGATCCTGGTCAGTTTGTTTGGTTCACATTTAGATCCTACAGTGATACATTGTGATAATCAGAGTTGCATTAAAATATCAATTAATCATGTGTTTCATGATATATATAAACATATTGATATCTGGTATCATCATATCAGAGATTGTGTGCAGCGGAAGATCATGTTGCTTAAGTAAATTCCTACGGAAGATCAGGATGTAGAAATTCTGACGAAGGCGCTCAACAGGAGCAAATTCAAATGCCATAGAGGCAGGATCAGGGTGAAGGATAATCCTTATCTTGTTGAGCGGCAGTGTTGAGATTCAACAAGATGATGAGCTTAGTGAAAATGAGTCGCCTTCACTAAGTGGGCCCCCAGGCTATTTTTGGCACATGTCTATTAGACATGGTGATCATATTTCAGAAGTTGCAGGATGCTATTTGTGGATGGTTGGTCAAGTTGGAAAAATAGATGAAATTCTATTTTTAGAATATTGGGCGAAGTCTATTTATAGATTATCGATCTAAAAATAGAAGTGTCGATTATTATTACCTCTTAATAATAATCCGACAATAAACAACAACTTATTCTCTTGGAGCACTTAATTTCAGTGCACAGATTTGTCAAATCAATGGGCTGAAGGAATTACGCAATTCCTAGGGTTTGCTGGTGGTTCATGCATGGAGGACTCAGTTAGAACTGAAGTGGCAAAGTTATGATAGAGTTGGAAGAGTAGTTATAGGAGTTGTTATTCAATTTAACTCAGTTAATGGAGTTAAACTCAGTTGAGCTAGTTGTATCTAGTCTAACTGAATGATACACTAGTGAGAGTGGAGTGAATTAATTCACAAATAATAACTCATTAATCAACTGAACAATACATCAGTTAACTACAGTGCATGGCAATTCCAGTGGAGACCCAGTGGAGAGATAGGTGAAAGGGCAAGATGGATTATTTGTTGTGACTATAGTGATGCATTTACTGCACCACACACACAATGGAGTTTCCAATGAGGATTGCGCAGTCAAGGAAAGGGTAATTTGAATTCATTCAAAGCTATTCTTTAGCAGGGATTGCGCAGTGGAGGAAGGCTAGCAGGTGGCAAGAAATCGATGCATGGATTTGCAGATTTCTTCTGATTAGTGTGTGACGATTGATTGTACTAAGAGCTTGATGTACTAAGATTTGTATGAGATTGTTATATGATCTCCATGATACATAATATATTATAGTTTGGGTTTTCAGCTTCAGGCTTTCCCTTTAAACAACTGTGTTATGTGCGATTGTTTTTATTTCTTCATGTGTTTGCAATTGATTTTTAATTTCCGCAAAAGATTAACAGTGGAAGGATTCTGTATTTAGCAAGAGGATAAAATATTATTAGATCAGGAGAATCTGGATATATACGTGCATATTGTATATAATTTCTACATGGTATTAGAGCAGTGTTAATTCTTGAAGATTTCAATTGTGAAGAATTGCTGAGTTTGTGCTGGTGGACAATTCGAATTTGCTTCATAAAATTCTTGGTGCGACAGTTGAGTATACATTGAAATGTCTTTCAATGGGTTGTGATTGGAGTATTCCCTTGATGGGAGCTCGAATTACATAGCCTGGAAGGACAGGATGGAGGCGGTGCTGGAGGATAATGGACTGAAGGAGCTCATCGATAGTGATGTTCCCAAGCTGAGATCTAGCGATGCTGCATTACTTGACGCATGGAAAAAGAAGATAGAAAAGACAAGAAGAATTCTGTTGGAAGGTGTGAAGGACCATATTGTGTCTAGCCTTCATAGGAAATCCACTCCATTGTTAATGTGAAAGGCTTTGACATATTTTTTCCAAAGCAGCAACGACCAGAGGAAGCTGGCACTGAAAGATAAGCTCAGAAAAATAAAAATGGAGAAGGGCGATAGTATTCCAAAATATCTCACGAAGTTTGTCCACCGTAGGGATGAACTGGGAAGTGTGGGGATTGCTTTTGATGATGAAGACTTGGTGAGCTTGGCTCTCCTTGGGCTTCCAAATAGTTGGCATAGCTACGAAGACTCTGTCAATGGATGAGAGAAACTGCCGGGATGGGAGAGACTTTGGTTGGATCTTGTGCAGGAGGAGATAAGGCGAGGTACCAGGGATGGCTCTTCATCGAAGAATGAAGATGAAGAGAATTGTGCTTTGGCTGCCAAAGCAAGGAAAGGGAAGGGGAAGAAATTTCCTTCAAAATCCGATGGTAAAGGCAAGAAGCAAGATCTGTCCAAAGTGAAGTGTTTTCACTGTCACGAACAAGGGCATTTCGCCACTAACTATCCACAGAAGAAGAAGAAGAACAAGGAAGAACAAGAAGGCTGCTGGAGCTACAGCTAGAGAGGCCTTAGCCTCACAATTTGAACTTGATTTCTCTTTGATCGCATCCTTGGTTTCAAGCTATATGGGATCGGTGTGGTATCTTGATAGTGGTGCGTCTTTCCATATAACGGGAGACAAGGAGTTGTTTAGTGACTTGGAGGAGAAGGACCTTCAAATGCATATAGAGATGGGTGACGATGGTCGATACAGTGCGACCGAAATTGGGACCATTACCTTTGAGAGGGAGTCCGGTAATCCATTCTTGTTGAAAGATGTTATGCATGTTCCAAGTATGAAGAAGAACTTGGTCTCGGTCGCAATGTTGGAAGACAAAGGTTATGATGTTGTTTTCAGTGAGGGAAAAGCCTCCCTTCGACATAAAACAACAGGTCAAACCAAGAGGCCATCTTCACCATGGCGCTTTGAAGATTTTTCAGCAGATTTCTACTGGAATTCCCAAGGGCACTCTTGCGCAGTCAGATCAATGCAAGGGATGTACTATGAACAAGTTTGTGAAGACAACCTTTCATGACAAGGAGAACCATGCTTTCATGACAAGGAGAACCGTGCCCGAGAGATATTGGAGAAGTTTCACATGCAACGCTGCAAGCCTATCGACACTCATCTTCTAGGAAATTGGAGGAAAGAGGATGCTACATCGACAGAGGTAGTGGATGCCACTGTTTATCGACAGTTGGTGGGTTCTCTCATGTATTTAGTTAATACAAGACCAGACATATGCTATGCAATGAACCAGCTTTCACAAGCGATGGTTATGCCTACCAAGCTCTTTTGGAAGGCAGGCAAGCATGTCTTGAGATATCTCAGGGGTGCATCTGAGTATGGCTTATGGTACAAACAGACGGATGAGGTGAAGTTGCATGGCTTCACGGATGTAGATTGGGCAGGCAAATCAACAGACAGAAAGAGCACATCAGGAGGGATTTTCACTATTGGAACTACGACATTTTCTTGGTACAACATGAAACAAAGATCCGTGGCACTTAGTTCAGCGGAAGAAAAATACATGGCAGCAAGTCAAGCTGCATGTGAGGCCATCTAGATGAGGAAGATCCTGGTCGGTTTGTTCGGTTCACATTTAGATCCTACAGTGATACATTGTGATAATCAGAGTTGCATTAAACTCTCGATTAATTATGTGTTTCATGATAGATCTAAACATATTGATATTCGGTATCATCATATCAGAGATTGTGTGCAGCGAAAGATCATGTTGCTTAAGTACATTCCTACGGAAGATCAGGATGCAGATATTCTGACGAAGGCACTCGGTAGGAGAAAATTCGAATACAATAGAGGCAGGATCGGTGTGAAGGATAATCCATATCTTGTTGAGAGGAAGTGTTGAGATTCAACAAGATGATGAGCTTAGTGAAAATGAGTCGCCTTCACTAAGTGGGCCCCCAGGCTATTTTTGGCGCAAGTCTATTTTTAGATTATGTCTATTTTTAGACACGGTGATCATATTTCAGAAGTTGCAGGATGCTATTTGTGGATGATTGGTCAAGTTGGAAAAATATATGAAATTCTATTTTTATAATATTGGGCGAAGTCTATTTATAGATTGTCGATCTAAAAATAGAAGTGTCGATTATTATTACCTCTTAATAATAATCCGACAATAAATAACAACTTATTCTCTTGGAGCACTTAATTTTAGTGCACAAATTTGTCAAATCAATGGGCTGAAGGAATTACACAATTCCTAGGGTTTACTGGTGGTTCATGCATGGAGGATTCAGTTACAACTGCAGTGGTAAAGTTATGACAGAGTTGGAAGAGTAGTTACAGGAGTTGTTATTCAATTTAACTCAGTTAATGGAGTTAAACTCAGTTGAGCTAGTTGTATCAATCTAACTGAATGATACACTAGTGAGAGTGGAGTGAATTAATTCACAAATAATTACTCATTAATCAACTGAACAATACATCAGTTAACTACAGTGCATGGCAGTTCTAGTGGATACCGAGTGGAGAGATAGGTGAAAGGGAAAGATGGACTATCTGTTGTGACTATAGTGATGCATTGATTGCACCACACACACATTGGAGTTGCCAATGAGGATTGCACAGTCAAGGTGAGGGTAATTCGAATTCATTTAGAGCTATTCTTCAACACGGGTTGCATAGTGGAGGCAGGATAGTAGGTGGCAAGAAATCAGTGCATGGATTTGCAGATTTCTTCTGATTAGTGTGTGACGATTGATTGTACTGAGAGCTTGATGTACTAAGATTTGTATGAGATTGTTATATGATCTCCATGATACATAATATATGATAGTTGGGGTTTTCAGCTTCAGGCTTTCCCGTTAAACAACTGTGTTATGTGTGATTGTTTTTATTGCTTCATGTGTTTGTAATTTATTTTTAATTTCCGCAAAAGATTAACAGTGGAAGGATTCTGTATTTAGCAAGAAGATAAAATATTGTTAGATCAGGAGAATATATATATATACATGCATCTTGTATATAATTTCTACATTTTTAATAGGCAAGTAATGAATCCAAGTTTTTCTGGGCATCCCCTTTCATTTTGGCAAAGTGGCTTAGAACATATCAAAGTTTTTATATAGTAAGATCATACACACTTGTGAAGCACTTGATTGTCTTGTATTTTTTGCAAAAATTCATCACATTGTTAAAAAAATATTTTTTGTAATAAAATCATATATGAAGAAATTCCAAAGAATTGCTATGGCTTGGAAAATTTTGATTCACAGGTATTTCTAAAGGCTCATTTTCACCACTCTTTTCCTCCGATGTAAATTTGAAGTGGATGCAATTTTAAAGTTCATTACTTAGAATTTAAATTTAAATTGATTAAGTAGATGATGTTGAACATATGCGAATTTTGAGAAATGCATGGGAGAACTTGAAGATTCATAAATAAACTTCGAGTCAATATTCTTCTAAGTATGCATTGACAGATTCATCTTCATCTATTATTAGTTTTCTCTTTTTTATAGTTTATTTCTTATTTTTGTTTTGTTTCTTCTGCAGGTCTTCATTGGCTTGATTTTGGAGAATTGATACAAGCAAGCATGCAACCCTTTTTAATCTGCAACATGTCCATGGAAGTATTTGTTGTTTCATCAGAATTTGGGTATTCTTTAGTTTTCTTCTATTCATATTTTCCTTCCCTCGCACATTTAGCAATATGAGTCAGTAATCATATTATTCTTCTCATCGATGTAGCTAAAATAAAATGCTTAGAATATTTATTGCTTAGATTTGCTACAAACAAAGGAAAATTTGCACAAAAAAATTTCAGCAAATGATCTTATCCATGATTTTATCTCTACTTTTCCGAATTTTATGTTTTCCAGATTCAGTTGAACCTTTGCACCACACTCATCCACTTTAGTCACTTTCCTTTATTCTATAATAACTCAGATCCTATAATTGGTAAATTTTGGAATCCCCATCCTCTGATTTTCATTCTTCCAAGATGATCCCCTTCGAACTTTCAAACGTTATGGCTTATCATATTCTTGGGTATCTATTATATCAGAAGCATTTTAAAACAAATACCTATTTCATCGTCTTCATTGGAATCTTGTGATCTCAAAGTTTTGTAAGATGATTTGAGTTTGATAATGGTTTTCGAGCTCTATGATACCCAATTTATTCTCATATTCATCAAATCTCAGACTCCTTTCCCCAGAAGCCTATTTTTACAGACAAATTTAAGTTCTCTTTAAATAAATTTCACAAAACTTCCAGTTATTCTCTTATCAAAATGAAATTTATTGGAGCTATTTTAGAAAACTCTTACAAAGTTGTTAACCCCCGATATTTGAACGCCCGATGTACTGAAAATATAATATTTCCACGCAGCATTCTCTATCGAGCATGTTTAACATCGTAAGTTTTGTTTATGAAAAGTTACGAAATACTTTTGTTCCGAGGTTTTGTTTCTTGGTGCCTTCCTTTTAATATTCAAGATACCTACATATAAGGACTTCTTATATTAGAGGCGAAATTCAATTAAAATTCTGAATAATGATTCTGTCGAAGATCATTTATGAAGCAAAACCTTTGTTTATTGGAGTTTTGTCCATCAAGAACTTTTTGGGAAATCTTAACTTTTGGCACATCATTTATCAACGTCTTCCATATCGGGACTGGAATATTGTAACTTTATTTCAAATCCATTTTCTAAATTTCCACTTCGAAATCCAATGTGGAAAGACTCTCGTGATCTGACATCTTTTCACTTAGAGTAATATAAGAGAAGTTTAGGTTCTCTACATATCAAAGAAATGAAGAAGGTTGAAAAGGCAAAGAAAAATGAACTCTTAAGCAAATAGTTGGTAAGAAAATTTAGAAATTGCAAAGGTAATGGATCATGGTTAATTCATGTTTGATTTCTCTTATATTTTAAATTTTGATATATCACTCTTTATTTATCATGCAAAAATTTAAGACCTCTTCATATACACATATGCATTACATTTTTGGGTCTTGATTTTTATTTTTGTGATTTTTGGAGTAAATTTGAAATTTGAAATACAAAGAGAACAATTGTCGCTACAAGCACATTTACAATCTCATTTATGATTGGATTTAGTCCACTTTGATTCCTTGAACATGAATCAATGTTTTCTTCTAAGTACTTCTTGCTTTAATTTTGATTGAATAAATTATGATTTTGGGCCAATGAAAAATACATTGAAAGCAACTTATTTATTTTTTTAATTCTAATAATAAGTTTTCTTTTGTTGGGGAAAATGGTGTCTCTAAGGTAAAATTAATCTAAATTCTCTAATGGTAAGCTTCATATGCCCATTTTCATCTTGTTTATTTTCTTCATTTTTATTTCAATTTTGTTTTAGTTTTCATTGATATTTATCTCTCTTGTGCAGGTTTCCCAAAATTATTTTTCACTTCTACCAACTTAGTTTTGGAGCTCATTCACTTTGTTGTTTGCCTCTGAATTTTAAAATAACAGTTATAATGTTTATCGAATAAGCTAAATTGGGGAGTCCATGAATTTTTTACTTGTTTCTTAAGTAGTGCTTTTATTAGAATATTGGTTAAGATGCTTTTATGAAGCAACCAAAGACTTCTCATTTAGCTTATTATATCTCATGACTCTTATTCACCCTTTAATTTTAGAAGCCTAATTGCTTATAAATCCCCAAGATAAAATTTACTAGATTCTCAACAAAAGATGAACGTTCACATGATTATCTTCTTTTACTCTTTTGTTGAGACATTTGTATAAGTAGTCTTATTGGGGTTTGTCTTTCAAATTTGGGATTTTTCTTTCAACATTTTTCTTTCTTCATTTTTAAATTTTTGGAGTTTGATTGTTTTCTTTTTTCATTTCATTTTATTTTTCCTTTCACGATGGCTTTTGGTTTGATTTTGGAAACTCCACTGAGATTTATGTGGAAGAACTTTTCCTCACCCAACAGTAGTTGGAATACATGGAAAATCCTTACTCTGTCTATTTTTATGAGTTTCATTTATCATTAAAGGTATATCTTTATGGAACCATAAATCCCTCTTGCTTTAAAATATTTTTCATGGAGGAACACACATCCCTTCTAAGTGATACTTTTCACATTTTCAAGGAAAGAACTGATTTGAGTTCAACTCAATGGATCCCTCACACCCCTCCACTTTATAAAATTCTATGATTGATAGTCGCAGGAAAAGAATTCAGAGTCAACATTATAAAAGTATTGTATCTATTAACACAAGTATCAATTACCATCCCTCTTTCGCTCTGGTACATCATAAAATAAAAGCTCATAAATGCGCTTATCAAAAGGGTGATTGAAAGAGGAAGCATGGGAAATACAAGTAAACCCGTCGGGCCTATGGACGCTCGCTGGCAGCGGGGCTAGGCTTGTATGGCATAAAATACAACTATGCCGGGGTACTGTTCAAGCTCACTGGCAGTGAAGCGATGTCAAAGATAATTCATAAAAATGTATATATGCTTTATAAAAAACTCATATCTGTAGCTTCTTATATTTTTCATACGAGGTAATCTTAAAATATATTTTTCCCAAATTTGGATTTGTGATTTTTACTCGAGTCTGCTTTGACTACTTAACTTTTCAAACTCATATTGCTTAATCTATTTATATGGGACCCATGTGAAATGTTTTACTGTTAGACAGTTTGATGGAATCCATTATTTTTAACCTTAAGGTAAATTAAAGTTCATTATCTTTAACCAGAGATAACTAGTTCTTCCCCATGTGTCGCCAAGTGTTGTAGTGAAAACTCAACACCCCAATTTCTGACTTATTAATTTTAAATAATAGGGACCCTTTCTTTAATTTTTTGGCTAAATCTCCTTTTAATATTTTTCATTGAGTTAAGTTTCCTACAATTTTGCCAAATTTTCATTTTATCCAGATTTCTATTTTGATTGTTTCATTGAGTTTGAATTTTAACAAACTTTCCATCGAAACTTGTTTCATGTCATTTGGTTACCCAGTTTGCAAGTGGCACTCCTCTAAAGTTTGATTATTTTATCATTTGAGTTAAAAAAATGTATAAAATGTACAAAATGTATATTATTTTAATTTTGTAAATAAATTAGTAATTGATTGTAAATATTAATTGATAGCCAATTTTTACTAATTATTTCATTTTTCACTAAGGATCCTCGATAATTTATTTCAATTCCCAATTTTAAAAGAAATTACGAGACTTAAAATCTCAAAATTGCAAAGTGGTTGTAGTTCATTTTGTCCTATTTTTAATTACCAAGTGACTATTGTTTAATGCAGGAGTCCCACTCCAAGTGGGCCCCACTTCACCTCACCTCTTCTCTTCAATAAAAAAACCCGATGAAAAAATCAGGATAAAAATACCTCCGATATAAAAATCTCGATAAATAAAAGTTTTGATAAAAACCTCTGATAGAAATATCTCCGATAAAAATATCTCTAATATTTCAAAAAAGTATCGATATAATTTTTTTATTTTTTTATTTTTATTTTTATTTTTTTTATTTTTTATTTTTTATTTTATTTTTATTTTTATTTATTTATTTATTTATTTTATTTTATTTTATTTTTATTTATTTATTTATTATTATTATTTTTTTTTCTGATATTTAAAAAAATTCGTTATCGAAATATGAGACATCGTTTTTTTTTTATTTGGTTCATTTTAAAACTTACGATATGGAATACTTCTCGATACCCGATATATACAATGGCTATTTGATTTTTATCAAAGGTCTCCTTATGCCTCCCATGCGCCTCCCTTCACCTCATATTTTATAAACCCCATCTCCTATTTTATTTCAATTCATTTATGAATCCAAAGGCACGTGAGATTTTAATATGGAGTTCATTTTTATTATGTGTATATATATATATATATATATATATATATATGTGTATATATATATATATATAAAGTGGTCTGAGTTCATCAATACATCAGGTTTGATCTGTCACTAAGCAACCACGACCCAGGGGCATATAAGCTGTCAAAGTCACCTGGGGATCGCATCCAGCCTGGGCCACACCAACACTAAGCCAACTGGGTTTAACTTGTCTCCTCCCCCTAGCACGGGCGCAAAAACCTCCGTGAGGTTTGGTCCTGGGTCGCCCTTCTGACGAGACCCATCGTCAACCAGTTGTGCTAGCGGGACTTGAATCAAAGGGAAGTCAAAGTTCGTTTTTATTATAATCCATATCATTTAATTACATTGCTTTCACTTGGGTTAGATCTACATCTTATAATGATAGGGATTTTATTATTATAATTATGGGTTAGATCTATCGTTAAATTTATATCTTTATGCTTAAAATCCCTATCATTTAATTACAATTCTTTCAGTTAGGTTGGATCTACATCTTCCTAATCGAGATAGTCTTAGGATTTCTTTCCTTTTGCTTACATTTTATTGGGTGTGGAGCCTGATTATATTGTTTATTTTGTATCACAGCGTTGGACCCCTGTACCTTAATGGGGTGGCAACGCTTGGGGGATCCGGGGGGGGCTAAAAACATATGTAAAATTGCCTTGTAAAAGTATAGTAATTTCTAGTCAATCTGGGCCGTTCATTAAGTAGATGATCCAACGGTAGAAGTCATGTTTAGTTTATGGTTTTTTTCCCTAGAAGGAAACCCCTCGCTTGTATGAGGGTATTGTATTGCGGTTGTGTATTTGTATGTGTATTCTTAGAGCGAGAAACAGATAGGGATACTGTGAGAGAGAACAGAGGATATTACAACATATTTGCTGTAGGTTGTGTCTCTCCATTTTGCTAGATAATGGAAAGGAAGGACTGGCTGTTCGGGGTGGAAGTAGCCCAAACTGGGTGAACCACGTATATCTGTGTCTCTCTGCTTTTATATGTTTTGTGTGCTTATTTTTTCGCATATTTTATGTGTTGCATTGCTCTGTAATATATAGTTTTCTAACACATTCCAGGATTATTTTAAATATAAATCAATAAATACATTTCTAGAAGTCCTCTTATCAAAGAGGAAATTTTTTGTTCTGGCTTGGCTGAGCCCTAGATCAACTTAAGGATCACTTTATTGCTTGATCAACAAGAAGAGTCAATCTGATGTATCTTCTCTATTGGTAGCTGAAAGTCATACTTTAAGCTAGTAGAGGTAGAGAGAGGGTAACTGGACCCAATCGAACCAGTCAGAACCACCATTTCAATGGAAAAATAACTACTTTAAGTTCCCGACTGGGTGGTGTACCTTATAATGTTGAGGCAGAGAATTTCAATTTTTCAACATAACCACAGGAAGCTGGCGCTCAAGGATAAACTTTGAAATATCAAGATGCAAAAGAATGATACTATTCCATAATATCTAAGTAGGTTCACACAAGTTCTTGATGAACTTGGCGAGATTGGTGTTAATGTTGAGGAAGATGAATTAATAAGCCTAACCCTTCTAGGCCTTCCCACACATTGGCATAACTACCATGATTTGGTGAACAGGAGGGAGAAACTACCAAATTTGGAATGCTTATGATTCAATTTGGTACAAGAGGAAATAAGGCAGAATACTAGAGATGGGACTTCATCCAAGGGAGATGATGAAAAAAAATTTCATTGGTTGGAAAGGGAAAGAAGGGAAAAGAGAAGAAATATCAATCCAAACCAGAATCTAGCCAAGGGGGCAAGAAGAAAGATTTGTCCAAAATCAAATTTTCCATATTGTCATGAATTCAGGCACTATGCCACGAAGTATCTACATGAAAAGGCAAGCAAGAAGACCTCAAGAGGAGAAGCATGTGAAGCCTTAGCTAGCCAAATAATGACGGGGAGCATGTGGTAGTTGGCCTCAAGTGCATCATTCCACACGCCATGGTGTAGATAGTTTTTCAGTGACCTAGAAGAAAAAGATTTGCAAATGCACATTAAGATGGGAGACGATGGAAGGTATAGCTTGATCAGGGTTGGTATAGTCACCTTTCAGAGGGATTCAGGCTCCCCTCTCAAGGAAAAGGATGCCATGTTTCTTCCAGTCCTAAAGAAAAATATCATCTCTGTTGCATTTTTGGAAGACCGTAGTTATGATGTGATCTTCAACAAAGGAAAGACATTCTCGAGACACATAGCCACAAGACGGATGAAGAAAATCGAGGTTCATGTGAAGAATGTGTATAAGCTAGATGTGGAAGACTGTGTTGCATTAAGCACTAAGGTGGAGAAGGTGGAGAGCCTCAATGTATGCAAACTTTGGCATTGTATACTTGCAATTTGCATCATGGCACCCATACGATTATGTAGAAAATAACCACAGACCTCCCCAAAGGAGAACTTGAGCAGCAGGATGTAGGCAAAGGATGTACCTTGGGGAAGTACACAAAATCCACATTCCATGATTGAGACAACAAAGCACATGCAGTCCTAGAAAGGATCCATTATGATGTTTGCAGACCTTTCTCAATATACTCCACTCCCAAAACAAATATTTTTGTAGTTTTTATTCATGAACTCTTGTTTTACGGAAATAAAACCTATAGATATGTATGCTTTCCCTAAGTGTGGTGGTAGCACTTAGAACAACAGAAATAAATATATTTGATCTTTTTCCTTAAAATGAATATATAAGGGAAGAAAACCAACTTGTAATCTATTTTCTTTCCTTGCCTACCTTCGTTGTCCCGTTGCTCTCAATCAAACTAAACTCGCTTGATTGGTACTTGCAATGACAAACAAAAGATAGAAAACGACATAAAGGAAAATTATCTATTCATGTTAAACAAATTGAATCGATTTAATTTGTCAATACACATATAACATCATTGACACGTGCATTAGGAAAGGAAAAAATGTCTTTATTATGAAGTAGAAGGAGAAGTTACAACCAGTTGATCGATTCGATGTCAGTCACTCCAGCTTCAGCCCCATCCTCATCATGCCAAAATCATCACTCTACGAACATAGCATTACATGCAGACGACACCTCCAAGAGCTGTGATCTCACCAGCATAACTCTACTGATACAAGTTCTTGCTCTCTTATGCACTATGATAAGTTCTCTATTTGTAAGTAGATGAAGGTAGTTTGACATAAATGAATCATTGAATGGATTTTACAAAAATGGATGAAGAGGTTTCCTTGTTCATGGGAATAGGAGGATAAGAGGTTTAATGACTTCATGGTGTCCATATTCGAAGCTATCAGATGAGGTGAAAGTTGGAACAACTTCTAGAAGTCATTAGAGGTTGGCAAGATTCCCAGAATCCAATGAAAAATTCGCTCCCAGTCGACCAACACACTCTAAAGTAGGCTTAGATCCTCTGCAATGCAGCCTTGCATGGGAGTAGATGTTCTTCAAAGCAGTTACTATATTCTAGGGGTGTGTTGATGGCTCAATGGGGCACTTCAACTAGCATCTAAGTAGTGAAAATTTCACGAAGGAAAACCATCAATAGAATAACTTGTTTAGGGCATGTAGCAACTAATTTAGAGTATCACAGACCCTAATGGATACTAATCTGTGTTTTGAGGTGATGCCCAAATTGACCCGTAACAGCTGCCCCCTAAAGCATGAAGTCAAAAATGATAATGTTAATTTATTTGCTTTACAATGTGATGAGTAGGATCTGAAGTGAACAATGACCGCATCAATTAAAATACATTACATCATGATATATTTTCATCTTGGACATGAATTTTTGAGGGAGGCATTCCGATACTCATCACATAAATTATCATTACATCAGAAAATTATCTACATATATAGAGCCATGATAGGATGACCATCTGTTTAATGACCATCATATTGATGATTTGGTACTACTCCTGAAATCGCAGCCCGGGGGGATGAAACTAGATCATGGGTCTTCTATCTCGTTCACTCGATCGCCTAAGTATGAGTCTAACCATGTGAATATGTGATCTGAAGTAAAAAATGGGAAGACACCGTTTGATTACCAACCATTGATGTAAGCCGTTAACATACACGAGAGAAACCATCGTTGATGATAATGGCTCTCAAGGTACTACAATACATTCTGCATGGTGTGAATAGATGATTTGATGTCGAACACCATACAAAGTCTTTCAGTTGAAGGCATGTGATGTCAACCTGTCGTTGGAAGCGAGAAACCTGCCATTGATGTAAGGACGCTCCAAGGTATTGAAAAGTTGTTTCTAAGTCAACTTCCTAGATGATGAGATGATGTCGACAGGAAGCGACTCGTCACACGAGGGCTTTGATATTTCCCCCATAAATGACACAAAATGGGAGTAATAATTTTAGAGATAGAATGTGACTGATGAAGCAATGTTCAGGGATGACAGTCATGAAATGACGGTTTATGAGTATTGCAAAGGATGGGGAATAACTGAGTGACTTCTCTTGAACATATCAGTGACACTGAATGAATTGGCAGCTATTGTGTAGGTAAAGCAGCGGCCAATAACGATGATCCCGAAGTAAGAGGAGGGAATTCTTTCTCGCTCCCAAAACCAGACCAAGCACCCTGAGGTGGCCAATTGAAATCAACCGACCCTTCAGGAGGAGACCAGGTAGCGAGAGGCAAGATACTTGGGAGGATAGGCTATGAAGACTCGATAGACCTAGTGGACTGAGGTGTTTCCAAAGAAACTTCAGGAAAAGGACTACCACTAGGAGGCAGTGAAGAAGACGACGAAACTGGTGGTTCCGCCACTGTGACAATGTTTCAAAATAGGAAAGAAAACGAGATAGCCTATTCGAGGCTTCAAGATCAGACACTAAGGAACTACGAAAAACGAGCCAAGGAAAAATATTTAACGGGCATGTGATCGTAGGCAATTAATTTTATGACATTGAGATGAAACTTTGCTGTTTCATGTTTTAAGAGTCGAGAAACAGGAAAAATATGACTCTAGTCACTTTCAGATTGAATGAGCGTGAAAGGACAAGTGCTCGATGATCTTTTCACTTTTAGAGAGTCACAAAAAGACCAAAATGACTACTTAGGTAATCTAAGCAAGAGGGTGTACCAAGTTTCCGTGAACTTCCATATATACCTTGGTGATCAAATGAAAAAGAAATGACCAAGGACTTGACGTACGTGTAGGTAATCTCCCTGAATGTTGTGTTCGGTGTATCACGGTTACAGGGTAGTAGATTCGACTTCCTATGGATAAAGGATTGCAACCTATGAGGGTCTCCCTTTATATACGCGATGGTACGGGGAGCACAAGTCTGTACTAGTGCTGTCTAATGTCAGGTGGCTAATGAAAACGACTAGGTTTAACGATGCCGAAACACGTCACTAGCCTAGACCTCTAAAATATGTGCATTAGTTTCAGTGCTTCCTTAGGTTGATTGAATTCGTTTTAAGGTTGATCTTGAATTAATGTTTCGATTTCAAGGCCTTACCGAATGTGATCTTAAATTCCTAAATGCACACTACATGCAAAAGAACATCATTTCCGTTCAATGAATGCTAGCTAAGAGAAGGATAAGAATCTATGACAAAGTAGCAATAAATTGAAACATAAGAAGAAATCCGTTAATGCATCTAATACAACCAAATAAGAAAACGAAAATGCTTTCCTAGTTCGCTAAGAGCTAGTTATGCAAAATAACATTTCTATTTTCAATTTAAGTGAAATAATGCAATTTTTTGTTTTTTAGATGAATGAAGCACGCATTGCATTGTTACACTAAAAATCAAAACAAACACTAGTTTTGAGCACTATGAATGTAAAGATCTAAAACAAATAAATCAAATGCAATACAAACATAAAACACACTCAAAACAAGGATGCACTCTTCCAAGCAAACAAAGGACTTTCAAAACGATCCAACGAGCAATGTAATCTATGCTCGAAGTGATGAAATGGAGAGTCAAACGAAAACAAAAGTGATAATTCAATGAACCAAAGACACGAAAAATCGAGAGAAAGACTAACACAATCAGTCAACGAATTGAAATGACAAAGATCAAAGTGACTCGAACTTAACTCAGAAGGCTCAGTGAGGAGAGGGCCGAACAAATAGCACAAGGCACCTAGAAACCCTAGGGCTACAAACTCCACTGATGAGATGATGGAAAAATAGCTAAGAAGACCGAGACTACAGAGTAAAAACAATCCAAATAGACTAATTTCAAGGCAAAAAACCAATCCAGAGCCAAGAAATATTGACAAAAACTCAGACAAAAGGTCAAATCAAATCCTACAGGATTCGGCGCGACTGTTAGGCTGTAATCTGCGCCTAACAGGGGTTGGTGCACTTGTGACAAAATCAACATGCGCCAATCGGCGCGAATGTTCAAGGAAAAACTACGCCAAGCTAGAAAACCATGGGAAAAAATAAAACCACTGAGAAGAGGTCAGACTTGACACTCTAGAACTGAACAAGATGATTTAAAATAGTTAGGCAAGTCAAGAAAAGCAGAAAAAAAATTAAACGACCAAAGTCGACTCGACAAGCCAAATTCTCAACAAACAACGAGACGACAAACACACACTGATCCTCGGTGGAGTCGCCAACTTGTTGTGTAGGTAAATCCCCTCTATGGACAGAGGCGATCCCTCTAGCCCTAGGGTGGGTCTAGCAGCAAGAGGACATGCTAATGCATCAATTCCTAGTTAATGAATGAAACTGAGTCGGGATAGATGTCCTACCTTGATTACAATGCAGTTGTCGTATCTATGGCAGCAGTCTCCTGATCTTCATCCCAACACGTCACGGCCCTTCAGTAGTGGTACTCAGGTGCCTGCACAAAGATCAGAGAACAAAGGTAGCATGTGAAACAATATTTACATTCATAACTATCTAATTGGTTAAGGAGAATTAAACGTATTGCGTAAGATCAATCACATCAACACAAGACGGGAACCAAAACATCAGTCATGTATTAAGTAAGAGAAAGAAAGAGATTACAACCAAATGAGCTTTAACGTCGCAACCTCCTTCAGCGGGTCCAGTCAAAACGCGTCTCGAGCATTCGTCGAGGAATTTGGACTTGGAAAGGAAATCAACCTAGACTCTCTCTCTGCTCTATCTCACACTAGCTAAATCAAACTGTTTCAGTTATTCTCCAAAATGTTTAGCTATCCAAACCATTCAGCTAGCTACATCTATGTGAGAGAGATGTATTTATAGAAGGAGAGGAGGAGGTTTGGATCCCTCAAATGGTGGAAGGGAGGCCTTATCCTTTGGGAGGTTTGCCCAAAATTGGGGAATAAGAAGCCAAAGGAGGGTGCTCGACGTTATTCAGTTGAACCACCCATGCTGACTTGCTCACAAAGTGGTTGGAAATGGAAACTTCGCTTCTATATTTAAAAAATTTTCCAAAAATAGCTCGGCGCAGGCAGTCCACTGAGACAGAGCGCCAATGGACGCGGGGCCCAGTGTTAATGTCCATTATTGGTGCGAGGCCATAACTTCCTGCTAGCACCAACCCAAAATCATGTGTTTTTGATGGTCTGTTCCAGGAATAGTTAATAGAGGAAATGTTCTTCTCATGGCAAGGGATGCAATCACACTTTTTTCAAGGCATGACACTACATATAAGTCACAGAAATGGTCCTCCAATGTGCGGGATGGGGATTGCAGGGGGAGTGACAAAATGATGTGTAACAACAGCATTGACCCAAAAATGAAGTGATTGATGGTGTGATAGACCATAGGTATGATAGACCATCAAGAATATTACCCAACCCAAAAGTCATGTTGATGAAGTGAATAAGTATCACGTTCAAGAGCGACTTGCTACCATAAAGTGTTTTATCCCTTTCCAATTTTCCCAGTCATTGCTAACCAATAGCTCTTTATTTTTTAACAAGCTTGAGGAGGATAACATATTCTTGATGTATAATTCCACCCTCCGGGTGAATCCATCGCTATTTGATGCTTTAATGAGTCAAGCGAAGGTGAAATTCGATCTTGTCATGATGGACAAGTCCGTCGCTATTTTATGTTTTAATGAGTCTAACGACAGTGAAAACTCAGTCGTTTTTCATGTTTAGAGAGTTTGAAAAAGGGACGAAAAGAAAACTCCACAAGTTATTTTTCGTATAATAGACCCTCAGATCTAAGAAAGCGTAAAATAATACCTGAGAGAACCTCCTAGCCATGTTCGACTAGGGTTTTCCTTTTTCGTAAACATAATATATCTCAGTCCAGAAAAGGGTTAAACTTGTAGTGAGTAGATTTCATTTCAATTCCTTTTATGAGCTCGAAAGGAAAAGTGCTCGACAATATTTTCATATTTTGGGAGTCTGAAAAGAGCTAGAAGAGAACTCCAGGGGGGTTCCTTTTTTGTGTTTAACAAAGCTCAAAAAAGAGATAAAAGTGTGCTTTGTGGTCAAAATTGCATTTCACGATCGTGCACGATGAACTCACTATATTCAGCTATAAACCTACTCAAAGAACCACCAAATGGATAAACAATACCTGTTAAAAATAATAAAAATGGGTAAAAACTATATCTAATTCATTTAATATGCATAAATTGATAAAAAAGACTATTAAAATAAGAAATTACCAGGTCATTTTTACCATTTCACATTTACCATTCAAATTTAGTGCTCTGAGCCAGTTTTACCCTCGAACTTCAACAACTGATTGCGACAGATTCTATGGACCATTTCTTATGCCATCTAGACCAGGTAGGAGATCTTACCTTACGCTTTCCATTGGTTGCATTATTGTTGAGTTTCATGCAATTTTTTAGGGTTTTGGGGCTCCCAGGGTAAATATACAACGCCCTAGGACCAACACACCCTTGAATGTCAAAAAGTGCGTTGCAAAGAGGCTGAAAAGAAGCCCAGTTCCTATGAAACGCTCTGTATTTCACACAGAAGTGCGTTGGGCGCAATTTAGAAACATGCATCTTGTTTTTCACCCAAAATTTCTCCAATTTTTTGCATGGAATGGATCCTAACTAAGCCTATGGTTTGACTTCAGACTTTGATCGAATCAGAATGTCTATTACATGGTGAGAAAGAGAACATGAAGAATAGGATATGGTTTCCCTAAATGATCTTGGCCCTATGAGAGCCCTCAGATACTGTGGGTTTCTCAAGTACTTTAGATTGTCAGGGATGAGGCAACACATGGAAATATTGCAGTTCTTGATTCGTTCATGGGACCCAACACTAACAAGCATTTCACATTAGGTACAAAGTGCTCCCAATATTGATTGATGACATTTTCTTTTTGACAGGTTTGTTGAGACGTGGTGCCCCCATTTCCCTTGCGGTCTCCATCCGTGGAGCTGAAACAATGAAGGACTACATTCGACAGTTTTGTCGACCGGGAACTGAGCCTAGCAAAGATGGAAAGATAAATATCAAAGATGTAGGTGATATGCCTTTGCGAACGCTCCTATTCACTATCGCAAAGCTAGCTGGTAGCGTGACACTTCATGTCGCGAACAAATCATACATGTAGTATGCGCTTTAGTGTCTCGATCCAACCGTGTTCAACAGGGCTGAAGTAGTACTCCTTCAGATGAAAGAATAACTGAAAAAAGTAAAAAATGGAAAGACCAAGAATTTTAGCTACGGGTCGATTTTGATCACTTTCATTTTGGAGCGAGTTCCATTGATGCAGCCACAACGTGTGACACTGGGATTAGCTGGTCCTTGATATCCACAGATGCAGTGGTGGGTCGAGCTAGTGGGTAGACATGCGGTCAGTCATCGATCTCATTTTCCATTGCATTATTCAGTAAGCTACGAAGACAAAATATCTTCATAGAGGAGCATCCATATGCGGGGATGGATTTCTAGAGATATCCAGATTTGATTTTACCAGCCGACGCTCAATGGGGTGTTATAGGTAAAATGTTTGACCATGTTTTTGATTTTTGGGTTTTTTACATATTTTGTGTTTTTTGATGTTTCCAACACTAAACTAAAGATGTTTTATGTATGCAGATGTGGGTACTATTCGACTAGTGGGTCATGCACAACAGGTGGGAAAACCAACAGAGAGGATTAACGGGAGAGAAGTCCTTTGGGATTTGGATTTAGCTGAGACTCTTGCTGAGTTACAACAACATGTGGAGGGATTGAATCTTGGGATATCAAATGTCCAGATCGAAGAGTTACCTATGAGGCTGCAACGCCATACCATTGGTGTGCCTAGACGTTGGATGAGGCTATTGCGCATGATATCCCAAGTGGTGACCTACTATCAGGATCATCACTAGGTCTACTTAGATTATGATATGTCTATATACATTTTGAGTTCAGAGGACCAACGTGTCTTAGACACAATTTTTGTAAAAAAATCGATTATAATCTATTTTACTTTTAGTGTTTTCCTATGATTATGTGAAATCCTATTCAATTGTGTGATTTGAATTGAAAATATATCTTTACATATGTTGCAAATGTGTATTTAACACATAATTCACCAAAGAATAAACTAAAGCGTTAAAGTGTTTGGAAATGTGTTGATATTGGAAGTAATCAAAATTCTTTTCCAAAAGACAAACTCTAAGGAACATGCGATGAATTGTTGGATTTCATACAATATAAACACTAGTAAGCTATGGTACGACAAGTTATGAGTCCATCCTGATGATGATGCGGTGAATGACAAGTGAAATGGCATCAAAGAGGAGTTCGATCAACCCGCTATACTCAGCGATATTATTGGTCAATAAACCAATAAAAATCCCTAGGAAACTCACCAACTTTCCACTTGGAGCAAAGATGGCCCATGAAGCAAAGGATAGATTTTGAGTACTACGACTAGCACCATTGGCATATCCAACAAATAGTTTCGAATATTCTGACATCTGCAAAAAATGCAAAGCGAATTACCAACAACATGAAAAACGATGAAATACACACTGCCACACACACACACAATTAAAGCATATAATACAATGTTTACTACGCAAAATCAGGCATAATAGCATTTAAGATACAACCCGTTTCGAGGCTGTGACAATGGAATGCCATCATAATCTACCAACTCGCAGGTAACCTTAGCCAGAATGCACTTGACAATGTAGGGTCCATGCCATAATGGTTAAAATTTCCCCGTTCCTATCTTATCAGCTTCCTGATCATAAAGAAATACCAGGTCTCCTTTCGAGATGGTGCGAGGCTTGACATTGCGGTCATATTGTGCCTTGATTTGTCTCTTATGCGCTTTGTTGGCCAATGCGGCTTCACGATGTGTTTCATCTAGATGGATGAGATCTAAAATATGTGCCTCTTCGTCAGAAGTATCAGGTAGCAGGTCAATCACAAGTTTCAATGATGGTATTTCACATTATATCAGTTAGATAACTTCCAGACCGTAAACCAGCTGAAACAGAGTAAATCTGGCCGAGTTTCTCACCAAGGTTCGATATACCCACAAATCTGAGTACAGGATGAAATTCCAGTTTCGTTTATGATCCCCCATCATGCGTTGAAGCATATACTTAAGAATCTTGTTGATAGCTTCAACTTGTCCATCATCTTGCGGATAATAAGGGGTAGAAATATCATGTGACAATCCTATTTTGGTAGTAAAATCATCCATCATGTGATTGCGAAAATGTTTTCCATGATCTGTGAATATGGATTGCGGCACACCAAACTGTGTAACCACATGGTTAAAAAAGAACAATGCAACTGTGTTTCCTATGTTGTTAAATGTGGGCATCACCTCGTCCCACTTGGTAAAATAGTCGACGACAACAATATATATCCATGCCCCCCGACCGAGCGGGGTAATGTGTCATGAAGTCAATGCCCCATTTTTCAAATGGTCCAACAACGACGACACGATGCATTGGTGCTCGCGGAAAATGGTTTTTACGATCAAACATCTGGCAGGCATGACAACTTCTAACTGCGATAATTCAATTGTGAAATATGGTAGGCCAGAATTAACCAATGCGGAGAATCTTCTGCGGGGTAGCGTAACCAGAAAAATGTTCACCACACGCACCAACGTGGCAATCATTTAAAAATTTCTCGGCCTCCTCATGAGTATGAGTGAGGCACCTACGTAAAATCATATCAACACCATGATGATAAAGTGTATTGCCGATGATCAGATAATATTTGGCTTGGTATCGAATACGTCGCTATTGCAAGCGAGAGTTATTGGGCTGAAATTTTTGGGTATGGAGATAGATGATGAAATATGCATACCACGGATCATATGACTGAATTAGAAACAAAGACTCATCCATAATTTATGGTTCCATAGTAGACTCAGTGCTACTTGAGGGAAGGTCACAGATAAGCTCGGCAAACACCAAAGAATTCTTTGACTTGGATTTGATGAATTCCAAATAAAATTCCTGCAAAATAATGATCCATTTTGAATATTCCCCCCCAGTTATTGATGTGACAAAATATATGTCATAGGGTTGCAATTCGAAATGACAATGGTCTTTTGGAGTAGGATATAATGGCGAAATATTTGTACAGCTTGAACGATTGCCAAAGCGAGCTTCTCAACATATGTGTACTTAAATTTGTAGGTTTTAACCCTGTACAAAAATGATTTGCAAATGAATCTTAAAAATAGAAAATAAACAATAGCGAGAGCGTAAAACATAAATCATATATACAAAGAGATTTTCCCCTAGATCCCAAATTGGGATGACCAACTTGATTTTTCATTATATTCCTTTTAGTGTTACAACACATATATATACATGCCGAAGCATACATAAACTCCAATCCATTAACCCTGTATTAGAACATCACCATAGTTCCCTTGACTGGATCTACAAAATACCAGGGGATGAAAACCATCATGCCCCAAAACCATGTGCAAAACTATGCACAAAACCATGGGCGGGTTCGCCCACCGAAAAATAGGGTCGAATTTTTTTTTCCTGGGGCACTGCCCTAGACCTTGAACAGGGGGGGGCGCTACCCCCCCCCCCCCCCCCTGTGACCCCCGTGCTGCACCCAGTGCAATGTACAAGAGGTGCTGTCGCCCCCCCTGTAACCCCCCCTCGCGTGACTAGTCATGGAAAGAATATAACACATACCCAACAAAATTCCGTATCATTGAGATTACGACTCAAATAATAGATCAAATTTTCTATCCCATCTTCTTCTTGGATAAAACCATAGCGATGGTTGTATCTGCAACAACGATATACAATAAATAATCACTCTGACAATTTGGATGATAGATTAATGATGCTCTCATAAGGGTATGTTTATGAACGCCAAAGGAAGCTTGCACAACCTCATCCTAATGGAAGGGAATCCCATTTTTCAAGAGTCGAGTAAATCCTTTAGCCATTTCGGCGTAGTTGGGAATGAACCTCACAAAGTTAGCCTTCCCTTGGAGTCTCTATAACTAAAGTAGATTGGAAGGAGCAGGCAAATCAATAATAGCCTATACCTTTAATGGACCAAGCTGAATTCTGTATTTCGACACGATGAATCCAAGCAAATGACCAGAACCAACACCAACTACACATTTGTACAGATTACGTCGTATTTTGTAGTGACGACATCGTAAAAATATTTCTATCAAATGTAGTTGGTGGTCAGCCCGTTTTCGTGAATGTGCAGGTAAGTCATCCAAATACGGTTGAACTATGTGCTTGATGTCAGGGAAAGCATAATTCATTTCCCTCTTGAATGTTTCCCTAACGTTGTTTAAACCAAAAGGGAGCTTTTGATAAGTGAATGTGCCCTAGGGACAAATAAAAGAGGTTTTATATTGGTCCTTTGGGTGAATATTGATCTTATTGTAACATGAAAATCCATCCATGAAAGAAAATATTTCACATCCAACACATTCATCAATAATTTGGTCTATAAAGGGAGTGGGATAGTTTTCTTTCAGAAAATCATGATTAACATCTCGATAATCGACACACACTCTAATTGTCCCCTATTTATTCATGACAGGAATAATGTTAGAAACCTAATCAATAAGCGGAATAAGGTAAATGAATCCAACACGCAAATTTTTTTCAACCTTTGCATTAATGGCAACAACTTTATTAGGGTGAATACGACGAAGGCGCTGTCATACCGGCTCGACATTAGGATACATTTTAATCTCATGTTCAACAATGCTGGAGTTGATGCCTGGCATTTCCTCATATGACCAAGCAAATACATCTCGAAATTCATGAAAAAGAGTGTGGTAAGTGTCAAGCTCAGATGGAGAACAAGACACACTGACATGAATGTTTTCTACAATGCCAGGTTTGGTCTAAATATCGATAAAAATCGTTTCTTTGATATTTTATGGGTTTTTCTCAGAATCAACAACGTGGATAGAAATAGAATTCGTTAAGAAATATATGACCGTAGGGTGCTATAGTTCAGTTGGATTATCTTCATTGTAATCTGGAAGATGGGATCGTTGATGTCAATATGCCCACAGTTCTTCTTCTGGTATCATGGATTCCATAATGCTCTCATCAGTTGAGAATACACATGAAAAAGGATCAAAATAAGTACCATATTCTAAAGAATGATCAACCCAAACAGTTGGCAACAAAGGGTTTGGATTGGCCGCATAAGCCAAAAATATTGATTGCTATGCTGGCTCGATTGGACCTAGCGACATGATTTCGCTCGACCTATCTATTTCATAATTATTGGGAATCTTCCTTAAGTTAGATGACGTGGAAGATATCATATTATAGGTCTTTATATTTGCAATTTTCGCTAATGTCATAGGCGACGGTAACTAAAAGGTGCCCATTAGGGAAGAATTTTTAAAGAGTCCTACACCAATGTTATGAAGAGATGGTAGGGGTCCGTGAACAAACATAACACTTCCAGTTGCTTGGGAACCAGAGGTGAAGAAAGAGATTTGATAAATGACTGTGATGCTTCCCTTATGGGGTAAGACAACGATACGAAAGTAAGTAGATACTACCACAGCTGTAGTGTAAACCCACGGTCTTCCAAGTAATATATTGTAGTCAAGGGGTCCATCAACGACCTCAGCTTCAATAGTAACAGATTTTCCCTAGTTTGACTTGCAGGTTACTGAGAAATCCATAAGGATTATATGTATGACCGTCAAAATCTTTCAACGTCGTAGGTGATTGTGACAAAGTTAGCGAGCCAAGTGACTTCCAGCAACTCATAAACATGGTACAAGTAGATGCGCCTTCATCAATGATCGTGCGATGAATGAGACGATTCAAGACATGTACTTGAATCAAGAATGATAATTGTGCTAGTAATTGTGGTACATAGCCCGTGTGATTAAAGACTACAAGATTTGAATTCGTCGGATCGATTCCACCAATCACCGATAACAAATCTTGCTTCTAGGAGGGACAATTATGAAGAACCTCGAGCGTTGACATAGCAAAAGCTGACTGAGCTAGATCTTTTACTACGTTATAATTTTGAGTTGCACGAGATCGAGAGTTGAATGTCGATTTATGAACAACTCCTTTTTGTGGCTTTATTGTTTACTCTAGAATGATAGGTGGTAGAGCCGAGTCAGATGAGGTCGAAGTCGAAGTTTCAAGTTGATTTGTAGCTTGAAGATTCGATGACGAAAATGGATTACTGTAATCCTTACTTCGATTAGACACCAAAACATTATTTTTGGGCTTAGTGGCAGATAGCATAAGCACTTGTGAACTAGAAGCAGGATCCGTAGCAACCATATGTGTTTCCGGGTTCAGAAAAGGATTCGTCAACACTGCAGATGCGACAAAATTCTTAAGAATTTTTGAGACTTCTGAGCGGTGAGGACAATATTGTGTAAAATTATCCTCATTACATATCAAGCAAGGGTAACAAGGTTTTCGAAAAGAACCAGATGAATCAGATGATTTTTTCTGCGGGGGTGAATTAGATTTCTTCTTATCTTTCTCCTTCTTCTTATTCTAGGTTTCTTGTCACTTTTGCCTTTGTCAGATGACACATTATTTATTTCAGAAGAAGACGTAGGATCAGATGCAATATGGGTTTGATTTGAAGCAACTATAGAACTAGATGGTCGACTTGCTATCGAAGTGCTAGCAGAACCAATCACACCATTGCCGACATGAATGTCCTGACCAGATCGAGAAGGAGGAACAGTGAAATTTTGTCATGATGCATTTGGAATCTTTTCATAGAGCATGCCAAACTGAGTGTAAATCAAATCTAGATACTGGGCATGAGAAATTACTTGATCTTTAGTGACAACATCGCCTTTGGCCACATCCTCGGTGATAGATGGCAACAAGGATTTTATAAAACAATCATCTAAGAGCTGATAAGGAACAAATGCTTTAGCCATTCAATGACGACGACTACTCATGTATATGATCTGATATATGAGTAGCAGTGGTCTATTTAAATCTCGTCAAAAGTTCCGTTCCAGTTTCATATCTGATGGGTAACTGGGAGTGGGTTAAAAAATTAGTGGCTAAAGCTACAAAGTTATCAAAAGAAGCTCGTGGTAATTCAATGTACCACTTTTCATCTGGACCAGTAAGCGTTCATTGGAAAAGACACAATCTAACAAAATCATCATTCAAGGAATTTGATGAACACTATAAATGATAAGTCATGACGTGTGTAGATAGGTATTCTCCAAAATTTCCATTGAATTTTAGAATGTCTGAGGGTAATTTATAAGGAATCACCGGCCACCAAGGTAAATAATGACTCTAGGATAATTGGTGAGCCAGTTTAAATCAAGTAACTCTAATGTTTCAACAAACGACAACTGTTAATTTTGGTCAGGTTGAGCATAACCAGGATAAGATGGAATTTCCTGGGCAATAGGCTGTTGTTTACCAACAAATGGATTCTATTGCTGGTAACACTGATAGGGGCTGGATTGTTGACCAAGACCTAGGAAAGCTTGAAACTGTTGGAATGTTTACTGTGGCTGCCATTGGATCTGATAAAAAAGTTTCCCTCCAGGATAATTCAGACCTGGTTGTGAATAGATGGGGCCAGTAGAAGCATGGGACAAAAGTAAACTAGCCTTCGGTTGTGAAATTCCCGATACAGATGGTTTTTGAATACCAGCCTGGGAAGACGAAGTCTGTAGAACCGAAACTTGAGGGTTAGGGGTTGAAGGACCAACTTGAGCAGACTGAGCAACAACAATAGAAGAAATAACAACGTAGTAGGTACAAATGCTACAGGTTTAACTGGTTGATATTGATACACAACTGTTTGTGGCTGAACAGGTAAAGCAGGTTGCCACTGACAAATAGGAATTCCAACATATGATTGACCTACAAACGACAGAGTACTGCAATATGGCCCGAAAATATGTGCCCCCCCAGCATATGGAGTATAAGGATATTTCACATACTGACTTTCATATGATGGGTATCCAACAGATACTGGATAAGATGGACGATAATTGGATGGACCAGCCTGATATTGAGCTGATGATGTCAATAAAGGATGAGGCCGTTCAGTACTCGTAAGAGAGGAACCAGATAAAATTCCAGATGACATGGGCGAAGTCCATGGAATAGAGGAGACACCAGAGTAGGTTCCATTTAAAGCCTGGTAACCTAGTCGGACGGACGAACCACCATAAAAGAGACTCGGGTGTCGTCGAAAACATCGAAAATTAACCAACAAGATATGTTGTCCCAACTATTGCAGATGGTATAGCCTGGGATGCTGTCTCAACCATGGTTAAATAACCCAAAAAATACTCTAACGAATCTATAGAAACTTGAGAGTGAACAGGATCGACAGAAGCAGAGTAGGTCAAATGAGGAAACAACAGATACAAATGAAGCCCGACCCAAAATGAGTTGGAGATGAAGGGGTAGTATCTTTCTAAATTTATTCCTGAATTGAAATCAAAGCAGGTGGAAGTACTTAACCGTCAGGCCCGAGATAAATTTTAGGTGGTAAACTCTGTAGTAAAGTCAAAGAATCAATGGTTACGGATGAATGAGGATGAGAGGGTTGCACGTGAACAACTTCTTGTTGTTCAACTTCGGGATCAAGATGTTCTGGTAAAAGAAAAATGGGTTCCGGATCAATTTCCAGTTGAACAAGCTCGGGTTTTGGATTTATTTTTTCACTGTCCTCAGGTAACTGTGAGGGTTCCATCTCGACAGTAGCTGATGAACCGAGATCGGTCGAAACGACTCGAGACTTGGTACTCAAAGGATCGGATGTCTCTGGTATATTAGATGATGTAGCACTAAAGGTTCCAGAGGTACCAGACTTGGTAGGGTGATCACGCCATCGTCTACTAGGTGTAGCTTCTAGCGATAAAGGTGGTTTATTTGTTGTCCTACCCGAACGACGGGGAAAGGGTTGATGTTATTCCACAATTGCTGATTGATTTTAATACAAAAACAAATAAAAAAAAGAGTGTGATGCTAGGCAAAAGGTTTACCAAGGAATTGTGAACTGTAATATACCGTTCGAGTAAACCAAGGACTTATCTACGTGCAGGCAATCTCTCCGAATGATGTGTTCGGTGTATCCCAATGTACAAGGAGGCCGAATCTGTTACCTATGGAAGGTAAAAAAACTAAAGTTGTCCTCCCAAATATACTCGATGGTACGTGGAGGCCTAATACGTATTAGCGCTGTCTAATGCGAAACCGCACAGTGAGAGCATCCCCTTATACTTTTCGTACTAGAACACTGCTCGATATACCCAAAAGTACATGGAATGGGGTATCAAACTCGGAATGTATCGCAGACAATTAACGACAACTGCTATGTTTAACGACGCCGAAACATGTCTCTAGCCTAGACCTCTAAATGTTATCGATAAATGACAATGCTTCCTTAGATAAATTCAGATAAATTTTATGTTGATCTTGCTTATCAGTTTGTATTTCAGGTTCATCGCGAGATGTATTGAACATTCCTATAATGCAATTAAAATGATAAGAATTTTTTTCGATTTGATTTTCGACAATGGAAAACTAGCTACAAGGGATAAAGCAATCAAATTGTATGTAATAAAAAATGAGCACATCTAAATGAAATTTCCCTAAACTATTGCTATGAAATACAGACAATCCCTATATGCAAATGTATGTTTTTCTTTTCAATTTCTTTTAAGTTTAGATGAACGAAAAAGAAACTATTATGCACAAAAAATCACTCAATATTTTCAAGAGAAACGAAGACTTAAACGATAATTCCTCTTTCTGAAAATAAAGAATTGATCAAATGTAAAATTTAACTTTGGAACTATTCGACAATGAAAAATAAAACAAAAAGAAAAATTGATCAAACAAATATCCAAGGTGAGGCAAGAACAGTAGAGGCAATTTGGTCTTTAGAGGAAATCAAAAAATTGAAGCTTCAACAATAAAGACACTGAAATGAATTTCAAAAGACAAAATATGATATATTTTTGTTGGTCATAGGGGCAACACACCCATGAGTGGGAGACAATGTGTTGCAGAGCACTGTCCCTAAGCCAGTAGTGCTATGTAGAGCACTATTTCAAGACCAACAGTGCGTTGGTTCCAGAGGAGTCTCTAAAAAAGCAAGCAATCAAACACACTAATTTTGCTAAAACACATTCAAATAACTGAAATTAGGTAGCTAAAGTCTACTAGAGATTGATGGATAAGGATAAAACCACCAGGGATGATCCGTCGATCCCCATTATGGTCGCCAATTTGTTTTACGGAAATCAAACCTACGGATAAGTATGCTTTCCCTAAGTGTGGTGGTAGCACTTAGAACAACAGAAATAAAGATATTTGACCTTTTCCTTAAAATGAATAGATAAGGGAAGAAAACCGACTTGTAATATGTTTACTTTTCCTCGCCTCCCTTTGTCATCGTGTCTCTCTCAATTGAACTAAACTCACTTGATTGGTACCTACAATGGAAAACAAAAGACAAAAAATGACATAAAGGAAAATGATATTTTCATGTTAAACAAATTAGGAAATATAACATATAACATCATTGACACATGCATTAGGAAAGGAGAAAATGTCTTTATTATGAAGTGGAAGGAGAAGTTACAACTAGTTGATCGATTCGATGTCACTCACTCCAGCTTCAGTCCCATCCTCATCACATTAGCATCATCACTCCAACAACATAACATTACATGCAGACGACAGCTCCAAGGGCTGTGATCTCACCAACATAAATTTACTAATACAAATTATTGCTCTCTTGTGCACTATGATCAGTGCTCTATTTATAAGTAGATGAAGGTAGTTTGACATAAATGAATCATTGAATGAATTTTCTAAAAATGGATGAAGAGGTTTCCTTGTTCATGGGAATAGGAGGATAAGAGGTTTAATGAATTCATGGTGTCCATATTCGAAGCTTGACAGATGAGGTGAAAACTGGAACAACTTCTAGAAGCCACTAGCAGTTGGGAAGATTCCCGAAATCTAATGAAAAATTCGCTCCTAGTCAACCAATGCACTCTAAAGTGGCCTAGATCCTCTGCATCCCAGAATTTCATGGGATTAGATGCTCTTCAAAGTAGTTACTGCAGTCGAGGGGTGCGTTGATGGCTCAATGGGGCACTTCAATTGGAATTTAAGTAGTGAAACATTCATGAAGGAAAACCATTAATGGAATGACTTGTTTAGGGCATGTAGAAACTAATTTAGAGTATGATAGACCCTAATGGATACTGATCTATGTTTTGGGATGATGCCCAAATTGGCCTGTAAAACTTCTCACGAAAGTGTTAGATCTTCTTCATGTGGAAGAAAGATGATACATTCTCCAAGTTTGTAGAATTCAAGGCACTTGTTGAGAAAGAAATTAGAAATAAGGTGAAGGAACTTAGGAGTGATAATGGATGTGAGTACGTGTCAAATGAATTAAAAACTTATGTGCGAAAGAAGGCATTCAACGAGAGTTGAAAATACCCCACAACCCATAACAGAATGGGGTAGATGAGAGAAAGAACCATCATTGTGGGAGTAGAAAGGGTGATGTTGCATGACCAAGGCCTACTACTGAATTGTGGGCAGAGGAATGCAACACAACGATCTATTTGTAGAACTAGAGTCCTCATCGGATTTTGGGAATGATTACATTGGAGGAGGCTTTCTCCGAGAGAAAGTCAGATGTGTCACACTTTAGGATTTTTGGAGCCTATTTTGTCTACCATTTCTCCAAAGAATCAAGGAAGAAGCTTGAGTCGACAATAGAATTGGGGGTATTTATGGGTTACACAAAAACTCCCCATAACTACCATGTGTATTTTCTATCCCTTAGAATGATAGTTGTGTGATGGGATGTAAAATTTGATGAGGAGAAAGTGATGCAGTGCTCTCTTGAGAGAGAGCTTCAACTCCCACCAGAATAGGATATTTTAGCTCCAAACGAGGAGCCTCAGGAAGTTATGGAGAAACCAAAAATTGAGGAGCAGAGAGTGGAGACAACCACTTAAACAAAACCATCCAAAGAAGGCAAGAAAATAACTAGGGAATCTGAGAGACTTGTGCACGATGCGAGGGAGAATGTGGGTGCTTCTTCAAATTTGCGCAAGTAGAGAAGGTCACCTGATCAGTACACTAGCTACATGGCTCTAATGACTGGGCTTGTAGAGACTAAACCAACCTCTTTCTATGAAGCAGTAGAGAAACTTGTACAAGTTGATGCAGTGGTAGAGGAATACAAATCCACTGTAAGGAACAGTGTCTGGGAAGTGGTCCCAAGACCAATAGATAAATTAGTAGTGGGTTAGATATGGATCTTCAAGGTTAAGTAGGCAATAGAATGAAGCATAGAGGAGTATAAGGTTAGATTTGTGGCCAAGGGTTACTCTCAAGTTGAAGGAATTGAGTATGAGGAGCCCTTTTCTCCTGAAGCAAGGTACTCATCCATTAGATCAATTCTTGCTCTGGCTACGCAGATGGGGTGGAAGATCCACTAGATGGATGAAAAAACAACATTTCTCAATGGGGTTTTTGAGGAGGAGGTGTACATCAAGCAACTAGAATTTTCGAGACATTTGATTGAGAGTCTCATGTGTGCATACTCAAGTGAGAATTGGACGGTCTCAATCAAGCACCCTGTGCATGGTACACCGTGATCGATATCTATCTCATTGGTTTGGGCTTCACCAAAAGTGAAGTGGATTCAAACCTCTATTATATCTTGGTAGAAGGTAAATTAATCATTATTATCTTATATGGTGATGATTTAATTTTAACTTGTCATGAAGAACTAATCAAATCTTGCAAAGAGGACCTTCCAAGAGAATTTTAAATCAAGGACATGGGTCTCATGCACTACTTCCTTGGGTTGGATGTAAGGAAAGGCGATGGGGAACTATTTGTATCTCAAGGCAAGTATGAAAATTTGCATGAGATACTACAAATATTCTACATGGAGAGTTGCAAACCCATGGAGACACCTCTAGCAACCAACTAGAGGAAGGAGGATGCCACTTCAGGAGAGGAAGTGGATGTTATCATTTATCAGCAGCTAGTGTGTTCATTGATGTACCTTGTGAACACACAACCAGATATGTGCTATGTAGTATGTTGGGTACGTGTTATATTCTTTCATTGCCTAGCTCCATGTGTTGTACGTTGCATCGGGGAGGTCACAGGGGGGGCGACAACCCCTCCTGTTGGGGGGTTTGCTGTGGGGTTGAAGCCCCCCTGTACAGGGTCCAGGGCAATGCCCAATAATATTTTTTTATGCAGACCCACAGTGGTGGGCGAACCTACCCATGGTTTTTTTCATGGGTTTTGCACATGGTTTTGGGCATGATGGTTTTCTACCCATGGTATTTTATAGATACGGTCAAGGGAACTACGATTATGTTCTAATCCAGGGTTATGGATTTGGGTTTATGAATGCTTCGACATGTATATGTATTGTAACATTTAAAGGAACATGATGAACAAATATATCTGGTAGTCCCAATTTTGGGATCTAGGGGAAAATCTTTGTTTATATTTGTTTAATGTTTTATGTTCTCTCCAATGTTTATTTTTTTGTTTTAAGAATTCGTTTGCAGGTAATTTTTGTACAGGGTTAAAACCTACATAATAAACCAACTGAGCCAAGCTATTGTTAGGCCAAAAAAATTATTTTGGAGGGATGCTAAGCATGTTTTATGGTACCTTAGAGGCACTGCCCAGTTTGGAATATGGTACAAATAGACAGAGGTAGTGAAGTTGTGTGGCTTCATAGATGCAGATTAGCCCGAGATTTCATCAGATCGAAATAGTACATCAAGTGGAATTTTTAGTGTTGGGTTCATAGTTGTTTCTTGGTACAATGAGAAGAAAATATATGTGGTGCTGAGCTCGGCAGAAGTGGAATGCATGGTTGTCAATCAAAAAACATGTGAGGCACTCTAGATGAGAAAGATACTTGGGGGACTGTTTGGTTAGATGATGGATCCAATTGTAATATACTGTGATAATCAGAGTTGCATAAAGCTCCCTAAGAATCTGTGTTGGGTCTCCAAAATTCCATTCATTTCACCCTCATTTCTTTCACTCTGCTTCAGAAATTGTCATATTCCGCAGCTCCATAACCATGCACTAAGACCATATTCATAATTAAATATGGGTTTAGACACATTATTTTCAAATACATTTATTTTGGTATTTTGAGTGAATTTATGGTTAAATACTATAAAAATAACATGTACTCACTTATATATAAAAGTTTTATGAGTTTTGTGACATGTGTAAGAATATTTGAAGATTCCAAGACAATCCTATTTGACCTCCAAGACTCAAATTCGAATTTCCTCTTCAAACTCTTGAAGATTTAAGGAAGATTTGAGATCATTGGTCAAACACAATTCATAGAGAAGAATGATGGAAGTTTTCATAAGTGTCTCCTATCAAAGCTAGGAGATATTTGTGAGAGTATATGAAGAGATGTTAATTGCTAGATGTCAAGACATGGTTGTAACCATGTGAGATATTTGTGGATCTAGGAGAGAGTTGTGGATCTACATTTATGAGTTAGTTATCTTAATTTTTGTATAAAAAGGAGTGCCTACTCCTCTCAAAAGGTGTGAAAAGTTTGGGAGCTATGATCATGCTTCAATGTACAATTTTGGATGTTAAGGATTGGCACTATGCTTATGATTGATGTAATGAATACCATTGTAGTTCACTTTGATATGGTTGTTCCTTCATTTGGTGTTTGATCAAGCGTTTTATAAACTTTCTACCTCTCATGCACTTTCCGATGACCACCTAATGAGTATGGTATGTATTCTAATGTATTATTTTTTAGTTTATTTATGTTCATTTTAAGTCTTTTGTTAGATGCATTGTTTACATTCATTCATGATCATTCCATTTGTGTTATTTTGTAGGTCAATCATTATTAATTTCATGTCATAATATCATTTCTTTTCTATTTGTTTGCTTTTAGATTTATATATGGTCATGAATAATTCTAATTTGACAATGCACACATTAGTAATTTCAATTGATCTCTCACTGCTTTCATAATAGGTTGCCTTTAAATTTCATAGTTTAAGAATTCAATGCTTTCTTAGTATAGGATTTGCTTCTTTATTGATTAAATTTACTTTCAAGTCATTATAATAGATTTACTTTCCTATTGGTAAAATAGATTTACTTTCATGTCACTAGGATATATTTATTTTAATGTCAATAGAATAAGTTTAATTTCATGTCAATTTTCATTTCAATTTCATAAATTAAAAGATTACGTTCCAAGTTCTGAATTTGAGACTTTTGAAAAAGAAAGTGTGTACATACTCATCTTAGACATTTTTCATGAATAGGTTTGCCATTATTTCAATAGGTTAATTAAGTCTTAATTGAAAGTTGATCCTTAGCATATATTGTGCATGTATACTTCGCAAGTTCATGAACCCTGGGTTTGACAATTTAATGACAAGTAATTTAACTAACAATTAAATTACCCAACAATCTTGTATTTCACAGTCGATCCAAGCATATAGATATCTGGTATCACCATTTACTCCACAATGTATAGAGGTGGATAATGTTGCTACAGTACATTACAACAAAGGAACAAGATGTTAACATTTTGACAAAGGCTTTGTCAAGAGGGAAATTTGAGTTCCATAGGTGCAAGATAGGGGTGGTTGATAATCCCTTTCTTGCTGAGAGGGAGTGTTGAAAAATGCAGCTATAAATTCTCAATTTGATTTTTCCTTGATTAAATTGATAAAATTCAAAATTCCACATCAACAAACAACTTGGATGCAGTTAACAGAGGTGACATGGCTCTTATCACTCAGTTCACCCAATAGATTCTAATTGGAGGAGTTAGACTTCAATTAAGCATGTGTGATTGCTAATTTGTAGAAATCAAGGTCAGTTATTTCAAGTTGTTTTCAGTTAAACTAGTTCTAACTGTTGGAAGAACTGGTGGAAAGTTAGTTGTGCAGAGGGAATTAAGTCAAACTCAGCGATCGTCCAATTAACTAATAAATCATCCCAAAATATCCAGTGCATGCAGATAATTCGAGTTCCCTATATGTGGTGGAGATTCCAAGGCAATGTAACATCAGTTGTAGACTAGTCTTGAGTGTACATGTGTTGCATGCATTCAGAAGATCAACCTTGGGAATTGCAAAATCATTTTGAGGAATTTCCTAAACAATAGGGGCCTAATTTCTCAAAGAATTACACAAGGAAATAGGGGCTCAAGCAAAGGCAGAAACTGACTAAGTTTGGGTCAAAGATTCTCAGTGAGCAGAGAGATGGGTTATTTACTTGCAGGTTGTGTTCAGTTGATAAAAAAAATTGTAATACATATCTATTCATCAGATTGGTGCAAGAATGCAAAGGGGTTTTTAGCAGATTGCTTTCCCCTGGAAAAAATATTGTGTGCATGTGTGTTATTTCTCATAACATGTTTATGATTGATATTATAAATTGTGAATTGATTTCCATAGAGCAGTAGAGTAGGGTTGTGTTTTCTGATTTTGATTAAAACCGTTGAAAGACACAATAATAAATTCTCAATTTGATTTTGCCTTGATTAAATTGAGAAAATTCGAATTTCCACATCAACATACAACTGGGATGTAGTTAACTTGTGTGACATGGCATGTGTCACCCAATTTACCTAGTAAATTCGAGTTGGAGGAGTTAGAGTTCTGTTAAGCATGTGTGATTTCTAATTAGTAGTAATCAAGGCCAGTTATCTAAGTTGTTTTCATTTAAACTAGTTTTATGTAACACCCTCCTTCCACATTTACCCAAGCTAACCGGTCCACCAGGGTAAACATGTGAAGAAGAGTTACTATGATATGATTCAACCTCCTATATCACCTTAAGGAAGTGAAACCGATGGAAACACACTTTAAAGACCTCCCTTGGGAGCTACAAAACCTTCACGAGCCAACCACCCCTACAGGTGTCCAACCATGAGAGAAACTGCTTCTTGACTAAACTAGACCCCCAGTCGCACTCATGACATGCCCTCCATGTGACTAACACTTTCCAAATGCATGCATAACAAGGGAATCCCTGTAAATACATAATTTTTTAGGCAGTTGTATGCCAATGACCCTGGATTCTGAGCCACTTTTCAGGGCTAGGACTCAGTCCTCTGCCAAAAAATTCATGAAACTTCCACTAAGGATAAATAACATGATGAAAAGGCCTCTATTGCAAAAAATGAACAAGGACATGACCTGACAAGGCCTAACCATGACAATATTTCTGTCAAACACCTCATGAACATGTAATCCACAAGTCATATAAACACATCTGAGCATAGGGACTTCATACTTATCAGAGAATCACCAAGAAGGACAAATGTCCTCTCATAATAGCTGCATTATCATATATTAGGTCATACATTTATTATTCATTTAGCTACTAATCAAAACATGATGAGAGCCATGGCTAAGATCTAACATAAAACCATGCTTATAACCAACATATAACCAACCAAATAACAATGATACAACAACCATTATAACCACATAATAACAAATTAAATTACACATAATACACAAGAGGAAAGGAGATCTTATTAACATATGCAAAAGCCAACCAAGTCATGGAATTCCACATACCACCTGACCATAGATTGGGATGAACCAAATATTTCTTTCAGCCAATCACCCCCATGCCATATTCCAAGCATGAATGTGGTACTTTCAACAAAAAAACCATGGCTTACTCAGGCTTTACTGCAATCCACCAAAGGATTCCTAGGCCCAAGCCCTCATTTATACAACCAATCTTTACCACAATCCTACCAAGGGATTCCTAGGCCCAAAAAAGAAACATACACGACTAGGATTTAGCGCAATCCCACCATATACCGGTCCAAAGATCACTAGGCCTATACAAGCATGGATGCCTTTAGATCTCTCCACCTAAATCGTGAGTAATTTTTCCTTCTCCACCTCTAGGCTTTACTGTATATCCCGCCATTCACCAATCCAATATTCCTAGGCCCAACGAGGCTCCACCCTCTAGGATTTACCGTATATCGCACCACTCACTGATTGAGTATTCCTAGGCCATTCACTGATCAAGAATTCCTAGGCCTAACAAGGGCATACACAATCAAGCTTTACCACAATACCACCTTCACTGGTCTAGGGATTCCCAGGCCTTATGTTTCCTCCTGAGACAACCCCACTAAGTTTCAAAACCATTTGGTAATTCAGCTCAACCAAGTAAGAGAGAACCCTATCACACCATGGCTATCCAGAAATGGAAAGACAAGGCTGAAAACCACTATCACACCTGGAAAAAACCATTCCAATGATAGAAATATAACCAAAAACAGACATGCATGTATCATGCATGCCAAAACTAGCAAGGAAATCATACATGCAACTCGATAGCTGCAAGTAATATCGTTGTAGCCGCTTGATCCCGCTTTTCCTTTCTTGATATTTGCTTTCCTTTGCCTTCTTTTTGTTGGGTGTGGAGACTGATTATATTATTTATTTAGATGTATTGTCGCGTTGGACCCCTGTTCTTAATGGGGCCGCAATTCCGCCCGTCGTTTGATCGTCGTCAGGGGGGTCCATTCGGGGGCAACGCCCCTGAAGCTAAAAATAGATGTAAAATTGCCTTGTAAAATATTGTAATTTCGTATTCATTCTGGGCCGTTCATTAGGAAAATGATTTGATGGTAGAAGTTATCTTTAATTTAGGGTTTTCTTGCCTTAGAAGGAAACCCCTCTTTGGTATGAGGGAATTGTATTACGGTTGTGTGTAGTGTGTGTATTCTGAGTGAGGCAGAGAAAGGGGGACTGTGTGAGAGAGTAGAGGAGATTACAATGGATCTAATGTAGGTTGTGTCTCTTGATTTTGTTGAATAATATAAAGGAAGGACTAGCTGTTTCTCTATGGACGTAGCCCAAATTGGGTAAACCACATATATTTGTGTCTCTCTTGTTTTATATGTTTTATGTGTTTGTATTTCTGCATATTTTTATGTGTTCCATTGCTCTGTAATATATATATTTTCGAACATTTTTTCCTTCCTTTGCTTTTCTTGCTCTGATGCTAGAGTGCTCCAAGAAAAATCTAAGTGTCCAAAATTATGAGAGAGATAATAGAGAGAGAGCTCCAAAATTGAACTGAAAAAAGATGTGTACTGATCCTCAAAATCCTTTTTATCAATGAGGCCTCTAGTTTCTTCAAATATTCATTGTTTTCCGTCATTTTCCTCCTCTCATGCAACCTATGACCTTTCACCTTCCTTCTCCCCTAATTTCCTTTCTTTTCACAAATAAATGCCAATTAATGCCTCTTTTCCTTTTCAAAGCCTTTGCCACTACCTTTTCCAATTTCCCCTAGCCATAATAAACCAAATGAACAACCACACTAGGATGTTTTTCCCAACATTCAACTTGGAATACATGTCCCATGACCTTGATTTTGCCTTTATTAACTTTATTACATGGATTTTTGACCAGACTTGTTAGAGAACCCTCGCCCTTGGGGGAACATCATCGTCGGTGTTCAATGAAACCTACAACCAACAAAACCGCTGAAAAGAAAAACATATTGCCCATGGAGCTTTATAAATTAGCTCGTTGCAGTATTTACAATGAACAACCTACTGAAAAGCAAACCAACATGATACCATAACAACATGACACCCATACCACTTATTGGAGCTTTATAACATAGCTCATGCCAGTTTTTACATCCATATACATATATACATATACCAAAACTTCTTTGCCTTAACTGAAAAACAATGAAGGATACATAACCAAAATCTAATCAACCATCTTCGATGTAGCTTCATCGGGCCCAAAGTGCTTCCACTGCACTTTAACCTGCTCGATTTCTCAATTTTGAAGCATGAACATCTTTATCTTCAAGATACATAGAGGCTTCCGCTGGAATTATCCTTATGGCTCCATGTTGGCTCGAGGGGTCCTGACCCAAGTTTGTAGCAATCATAAAAAATCAGATCGAGATAGCATTAGATGTCCAGCAATACTTCACATATATATTAATATCAAAATCCACTTACAATCCCAAAATACCGCCTGCGCACACAACCAGCAGGGTCCGCACACAACAGGACTGAGGATCTCCGCACACACAGCCAACAGGAGTCCTTACCCAAACAACCCAACAACAAATCTAACAATTCTTGCTTAGAATCAATCTCAATTCTTTCCTATCTTAAGACTCAAAACGTTCATCTATTTATATCGATTTAGCCTACACATCCAATGGTCCATAAACCATGGTTTGCGGACTCTTGGTCTACCCTTGACCCATTATAATGCATTCGGGGCTTTGACCCACCCCAAAACCCCTGCATTAGACTAAATAATACCAAAAATATACAAAAATGGACAAAATTCACAGCTTTAGGAGACCCTGCTCCAACACTCCACCTGCAATACAAACCAATCAATAATATGATCAACATCTTTCACATATATTTTAAGCAATGAAACGTGGAAAACATCATGGAATTTCACTGTCATAGGTAGTGCAAGTCTGTAGGCCACTGGTCCAATCCTCTCAAGGATATCGAAAGGTCCACAATATCGAGGTACCAACTTGGCACATGATCCAATCCTTAAGGATATATTCTTGGGTTTGATGCACAAGTACACATGTTTCCCAACCTGAAACTCTTTGAAGATCATGTTATGATCTGCATAGCTCTTCTATCTATACAGTGTTGCCTTTAGATTCTTCTCGATTACCTGCATTTCTTGTTCCATCTCTGGCAACATGTTCGGTCCAATAAATACCATATTCACTAGATCACTCCAACTGATGGGAGTATTACAACTCCACCCATAAAATTCCTTAAACATACTCATCCTCAATGACTACTGATACCCATTGATGTAAGCAAATTCAACCAGTGGAGGATAATCTTCCCACTTCCACTATTGATGCATCACATACGTCCTCAACATTTCCTCTAGAATCCTATTTACCCTCTCTCCCTGTCCATATGTTTATGGATGATAAGTTGTGCTAAAGGCCAACTCTATACCGAAACCTACAAACAACTCTTTCCAGAATAGTAAAATTGGAATGTCTGTCTGACACAATCTTCTTTGGAACACCACACAACCTCACTAAATCTCTGATGAAGACCTGTGCTACTTCACTAGTTGAATAAGTAGACTTCACTTGAATGAAGTGTGCTACCTTTTTCAACGTGTCCACAACAACCAATATGGAATCATGCTATCTAGATGTCCTCGACAAAACTGTAATGAAATCCATGGAAATGACCTCCCATTTCCACTTTGGGATCAGAATTGGCTGTAGCAATCCACATGGATGCTTACACTTTTCTTTTACCTGTTAACAATCCAAACATCTAGCCATAAACTCTGCCACTTCCTTCTTCATATTCAACCAATAGTATAACTTCTTCATTAATGTCAAAGTTTTATAATATCCTAGGTGACTTGAATACATTTTAGCATGAAATTCCCTCAAGGTAAGCTTCTTTAGCTTGATGTTATTCGACACATAGATCCTATCCCTAAATTTGACCAAACCATCCGCTGTGACAAGATAGTCCACATCCTGATCATCTGTACCCTCCTGTAACCTATGCATAAGCTCCATGTACTTGTCATCCTGTTTTCCTATAAGATCCAATCCTGTAGATCTATCCCATAATAACTCATAACCACTATGTGATTTACCTATATCTGCCTACTAAGAGCACATGCAACCCTATTATCCTTTCCTTTAATGTACTTGATCTCAAAGTTGAACTCACTGATCGTTTCCAACCATCTAGCTTGCTTGGCATTCAGATTTGGTTGGTCAAATAAGTATCTCAATCCATTGTGATCGCTCATCAATACAAACCTCCTACCAAGAAGATAGTGCCTCCACATCTTCAATGCATGGATGATCGTTACCAACTCAAGATCATGTGTAACATAATTCTACTCCTACTCTTTCAATTTCTTTGATTCATAGCATACCACTTATCCCTCCTGTATCAGGACTCCACCAATTCCTCTCTTGCAGGCATCTGTACACACCAAGAATTCTTTATCTGTATCTACAATCTTAACAACTGGAGCATTTGTCAATAACTGATTCAATTGTTCAAAACTTGCTGCACACTCCTCTGTCCATTCAAATTTCTTACCTTTTCGCTGCAATTATGTGATAGGACATGCAATGCATGAGAAGTTCTTGATGAACCTCCTATAGTAACTTGCTAACTTCGCGAATGACCTTATCTCATCCACATTCTGAGGAGCTTCTGACTCCATGACAACCCTTACCTTTTTTGGATCCACTGCTATCTTAGAAACAACAACCCCCATCTAATGTACCTTTTTCTGAAAGAAATTTCCCTTGCTAAGCTTGGCATACAACTAATTATATATTAGATGTCTTAACACTACTAAGTGTTCTGCATGCTCTTCCTCATTCTTAGTATATATCAATATATCATCAATGAACACAATAAAAAACTTGTCCAGATAAGGACACAACACACTATTCATCAAGAACATAAAAGTAGTTGGAGTATTAGTCAAACCATATGGAAATACAACAAACTCATAATGCCCATACCTGGTCCTGAAATAATTCTTGTAGATATCCTCTTCTTTAATACATACCTGATGGTATCCTGTGTTGAAAAGTGTAACTAGGATCGGTCTTCATATTGACAATGTAATTATGAATTATGTAAAGAAGAAGACAAAGATAATAAACGTATTTTGTTGTACTTGCTTTGTGCGTTTCATGAGCAAGATTTTATTATAGGTCAATAGACTTCTTCTTGATGTCTATAGGGGTTTTTATTCGAGTATAATTAAGAGTCATGATTATGAAGTGTCTAGTCTAAAGAATGTCTCCAAGACCTTGTGGAAGAATGGCACATAACGACCCTCTAGATTGCCCATATTAAACGCTGCAAATAAGGCTCAAAGCTTCACTCTCAACGCTGGAAAATATGCTCTTAAATTTGGCCCTAAAACAACAAGAAAATTCGACCCTCAAGAAAATGTATGGTCGGCCTAAAAGGCAGTGTGACTGTGCCCTATATATACCCCGTTCTACGGATTTCCTGAGACAAAAAATTTGCGGATTTTCTCTGTGATTTACACAGTCAACAGTGCAAATTTTCTCTATGATTTCCATAGTCAACAATGTGGATTTTCTCTGTGATTTCAATAGTCAACAGTGCGAATTTTCTCTATGATTTCAGGAAGTCAACAATGTGGATTTCAGGAAGTCAACAGTGCGGATTTCAAAGGTCAATAGTGCGGATTATAGGAGTGAAAAATGTGGATTACAGAAGTGATGAAGTGCGGATTTCAGAGGTGAACAAGTGTTGATCTCAAAGATTAATAAGGGTGCAGATTTCAGAGATTAAAGGTTGCAGAATTCTCTGTAATTTCCACAGAGAAAAGTGCGGATTTCCTAAAGTAAGAAAGTGAAATATTCCTAAGGTATATAAGTGCAGATTGTACAGAGGATATAAGTGCAGTTTTCTAAGGTCTTGTACAGGGTTAAGAAAAGCATAGAACCTTAAGTTTAAGCGAAGTTGAAGGAAATGTACAAGGTACAAAAGTATGCAAGGTGAAGAAGATTTAGTCTCCAATAGTTGACAAAGTAATAAGAAGTGAAAATTAGAGACCAAGATCTCTAGTACTAGTACAAGTCAGTGCTGATTGGAGCATAAGAGAAGGATAAGTGTTGGAGGTAGTCAAAGAAGTAAAGAAAATGTCTTGGATGCATTCATAGGTCAAGGGTCTAAGTCTTGGTCATGGTACTTGTCATTGAAGATCTATAAGAAGAATTTCTCGTGGCTTTTCCTCTCCAAGAGGGAGAGGTTTTGCCCTGGCTCGAAGAGCCTAAATTTGTGTCTTTTGTATTTTGGTAATTAACTTGATGAAAGACTAAATAAGCTAAGCAAGAGAAGACATAAGTAACTCAAGTAAGCTCACAAGTAATTATCAAGAAGAGAATTTGAATTAATCTCTGGCCCTCCAAATTCTCAACATGGTATCAAAGCTAAGGTGCTGAACAAAAGGGATACTTTTCAAGAAGACACTCCAGGAAGCGAAGATCAAATTTTACATTGCAAAGTCAAATCAGTTTACATGGAAGATTCTCAAGCTATATCATTCAAGGATCAACTCATTCAAGAAAATAATCTTTGCCATCAAAGATTTACATTCAAGACATTGTTGGAAGAAAAATCATCTTCTGAAGATATCCTTCATCATTAAGGAATCTGCAGGTCACTCTACTCAAGTAAGTATATATGACCTTACTTAAATATGTCAAGATGATTTATTTTAAAGAGGGAAACAAGCTGGTTGGGTCATCAAACTTTAGTGCATGGAAGAAGAGGACATATTTGAATTTAAATGAAGACAAAGTTATGTACTAAATCGAAGGATCTACAATTCAACCACCAAAATAAGATGCTCCAGCTCATGCCAAGTACATGAAGGGGGAAATAAGAGCCCAAAGGATTCTCATAGAATCCATTAAGGACTCACTCATTCCCTATGTATCAAAAATAAAGTCTGCTAAAGAAATATATGAGAAACTGGTGGAGTTATTCTCTGTGAGTACTGCAGGAAAAGCAATCTCTCTGAGACAAGAACTATAGAATATGAAATTGTCAAGAGAAGAAGGAATCACTTCATACTTTATGAGGATTTATGAAATAAGAGATCAACTGCAGGATTATGGGAGAAGTAATGTCTGACACTAAGATGACTATAGTGGTGTTGAATGCTCTACCAGAAGAATGGGGAAACTTCACTTCAAGTTTATACGGGAAGAAAGAAGTCACACCATTTCATGAATTATGGTATTTATGTAAAATTGAGGAAACAAGATTGAAAGCCAAAGCTGATACATGATTGAGTGAAGGGAATCAAGCCTTTGTAGCCATATCCAGGAAGAAAGGAAGATTCAGAAAATTTGGTCCTCAAAATAAAAGAAGAAATATGGAAAAATTATGATGCTTTGGATGCAATGAGTTTGGGAATTATAAAAGAGATTGTCCTAAATCTGGAAAGGACCAGAGGAAAAGGGAAGAAGCCCATATCTCAGAATGAGGGAATAACTCGATGCAAAGAAATCTAAGAAAGAAGAAGCGAGGGATCTCTTTTATGATTGAGACAATATTCCTCATTAAGTGATATCTGTTGATTATAAAATAGTATGATAGGAAGCAATGCATATTGATAACATCCTGATAGAAGCATGGTAAGAGCTCTTGGTGAAAGAGCTCCGAGAAAACCTCACTGATAACAATTCTGATGGAAGACAATCATCAAGATCAGGGGTCATCATGGAAACAGGTGTTGATAGTTTCTAATGGAATTATCTATGAATTCACTAGTTAGAAAGAAAGAAGAATGGTTTCATCAAGAATTATATGCTAAAAAAATTCTTGGATGTGATGACATATTGATGAAGCAGGTCATGGGAATGAAGCTTCTCATTCTGGAAAAAACTGCTACAGGATGACTCAAAGGAAAAATGTATATGGTGTATATATATTTATATGCTGACATTGGATGCTGTGAAGTCATGTCATATGGTTCCAGGTAATGGACTTCTATATTTAGAATTATAATCTATGGAGGAGGATCTCTCGATGCACTGACAGATGAAATCAACAAAATATATCCTTATATGGAATATGAGGTGGTTGTATATGAACAATGAACTGGAAATTGTAAGTTCATGGGAATGAAAATGTGCAAAAGGGAAGAGATCATGAAGTGCAACCATGTATGGAGGCAATTATCATCTAGAAGCCAAGAATATGTGACTGGAATATCTCCTAGAAGATATGTAGACTCTGATAGAAGTCTGGTAAAGAAGAAGACCTGTTGGAACAGGGTCTCCTACAAGAGCTGCGAATCTAGTCTATTTTTGTATATTTTTTATTATATTTAGTATAACACAGGGGTTTTGGGGTGGGTCAAAGCCCCTAATGCATTGTAAGTGGGTCAAGGGTAGACCAAGAGTCCTCAAACCATGGTTTGCAGACCATTGGATGCGTAGGCTAAATTAGTATAAGTAATCGAACCATTTTTGAGTTGTAAGATAGACTTGAACTAAGATTGGTGTGAATTGCGAATTAGTAGATCTGTTTTGGGTTTTTGGGGAAAGGACTCCTGCTGGCTGTGTGCGCGGAGATCCTCAGTCCTGCTGTGTGCGGACCTTGCTGCTGTGTGCGCATGTTGGGTTTTGGGTATTGTAAAAGGATCTGAAGGATTAATGAATGCGGAAGGCTGTTGAAATATCTGAATCTATTGGATCTGTGATATTGGATTATGTATGATTGATGTCATTGATTTAAGCTGCGAAAGTACTTGTATTACTAGTCTATACTGCGATCTAGATTTGTTATGGTATGCATAATTTTATATTGAGCTCCGCAAGTAGCCGTGTTAAGTACTTATGCTGCATTGACAATTGATCTTAATCTGTTTATTAGAATTTATGCAAGAATAGTTGCGATAGTTTCTTGTATATCTGTTATTCGTTGCATGGTATTACACACGTGGATGTGAAGGAATGATAGATCTGGGTTCTGTAATATGTGATCTGATATTTGTGAAGTCAAATGCTGCTCTTCTTGACTTACCTGCCCTCTCCCAAGGTGCAGAAATCTGGTTCTAGCACCCTCCCATACTACTTTGGGTGAGACTTTGGCCTGCGCAATCAGGTCACTGCCAAAAGGGCCAGTAGTATAGGGGTTTGTTGGCAAACCTTAACCTCCAAACCTGGGTCAGGACCCCTCAAGCCAACAAATGGTTCGTTGCCGGGACTGGGAGCATTTTGAGAGAGGGATCGGGTAATGCCAAGGCCGTACTGGAAACCTGAAAGAAAATAAATTGATGAATGGTTTGAACGGAAAGTTCAGGAATTCACAGTAAAAGAAAATTGCAGTAAGAGGTTGACCACCGAAGAGTGGAAAAATAGGTATATTTTCACAGAGATCTATGAGATCTTTTCGTAAACATTACGATCGAGCTCTAGGAGTGGCTTGCAAGGTTGGTTGAGTTTCAGAAGTGTTGGAAGGAGGAGCAGGTCACACAGTGGACCCCAGAATCGATCCAGCAATTAGAGAAGGCTGATAACACCATCACTCGCACCATATAACACTGGGTGGACAGTGTGCTAGGAGGATTCGTGACAGAATTTTCCATCGATCAATTCGTCTCCTACTCCAAAGCAGAGAGAAGATTCTTTAAATGATTTAGGGGTAAGTTTCTTAAGACTTTACCATTGCTGATTAAGATATTAATGTGAAATTTTTTTATTTTTATTTTTTAATTATTTATTTATTTATTTTTCTTCTGTGTAGCCACACAGAATGAATGACCTCTGATCTGGACGAGAGTAGGACGCGAAGCGGTAAATACTATAGGACCAACCTAGAAGGAGGTAGATTTGTCTACACCCTAGTAAGAGAAGCAGCTGCACAGAGTCCTCCAGCCATACCACTTTCAAATCAGCGTACGGGTAAGAATTCACCTACACCTCCACCACTAGAAGACAACATGGCTGCGCACATGAAGTTGCCTGCCTTTAAGGGTGTGGGAGATGAAGACATGGAGCAGTTCTGGTTTGTCTTAGAATCGGTATGGACTATGTAGAACGTAGCTAGTGATGTGGTGAGGAGGGCACAACTGTCCCTTGCCTTCGAAGGAAGAGATTTGGATTGGTACATGGGATACATCGGACAACATGAAAACTCAACCATTGAAGAGATCAACAATGCCTTGAAACAACAGTTCAACAAGCCTAAGTCCTATTCTCAAATAGTGGTTGATCTAAAGGATTTCAAGAAAGGGCCTTATGAGTCTATGTGGGAGGCTGATCAAGGGCTGAAGAAGGTGATCCGGGAAGGATGATTTTAGTACGATGACAAAAAACACAAGGAATGGTTCATTGCTATGTTGCTACCTCACCTGCGTGTACCTATGGGTCACCAAACTTTCGAATCACTGGAAAAAGTCCTGGAGGTCGCACATGGAGATCCAGACCTACAAAAGGAGCGAGGTGCAGAGGCTAGCCCAGAAAGATGGTGCATACGATGCAGGACGAATGGTCACACCAAGGATAAATGCCCACTGTTAACAGACAATACGTATGCTGGGGGACCTAGTTCGTTGTGCCATAGGGAAGTTGCAGGACCAAGTGGGCCGGCACTATGGTGCGATGATTGCCACGATGCAGTGCTGCATGACACAAATCACTATCCCTACCTTGCTGCGTACATCCCAGAAGTAAAACAACAATGGTGCAGGTTTTGCAGGTCAGTAGGACATGATGAACATAATTGCTGGACATATGATTTGATGATTGATCGAGGGAATCTCTATAGGGTGAAGTCGGATCCATCCTCACCCAGATCCCTCTCGAGCACAAGGGGTTCCCCAACAAGGGGCAGGGGAGGCGGAAGAGGTGGGAGCACTGGTCGAGGATGAGGGAAACTCATATGATATAACTGTGAAGAGGTAGGGCACTTTGTCAGGGACTGTCAAAACCCTACAAGATAGTCCTGTCGGTATTGCATGCAGCTGGACCATGCGATTGAAGACTGTCCAGTCTTGATAGCGAAAATACAAGAAAATCAGCCGACACCTATGCAGAATGTGCAAAGGGTTAAGGACGAACTACGAGACAAAGATCCAAGCATGAATGTCATAACATGCAGTGGGATGGCCACTGGGGGGCCTGGGGAGAAAACTGCAACCGAGCCTCTGATTCGGCCAGTTGCTGACATAAAACATAACTGCTCCAAACTTCAACTCTAGTTGAACATTCCAATAAAACAAATCATCATATTTGTGTCTCGGACTCTCAGGTTGTGGCTAAAATTAACCATTATCACCATAGGAAATTTAGGGAAGCCATTGAAATTGGAAAACACCCTAACAACCTCAACCGTGATGATGGCTGGAAAATAAGAAACAATTGGATTCCTATTCTACACCCCAAACCTGCCTTAAAATAACCCCCCTTGTTCCTCTTTTTAGTATTTTCCTCCTCTGACCTTTTCATTTCTCTATACCTCTTCCTTGATTCTCTACCTTTCCCCCTTCCCCCCCCCACCCCCCTTTTTTTCGATTATTTCTTCTCAACCCCTCTAAACCCCCCCCCCCCCCCCCCTCCTTTCTTTTCATTCATTCTTCCCCTCTGTCATCTAATATATTAATCTCATTTAGAATCTTTAATCTTAAATTAATAAATTTTAGTAATCTTTAATTTATAAAAACATCATCTACCCCTTATTCTGAATCCATTAAGATTTAGAGTTCTCTATATTCACCTTCATCCCCTTTAAGCTCTAATCTAGTATTAAAATAATATTATTATTTGACATTGTGTGATAATTAAAAACATAGTTATTCATTAATCATAATAGTTATTCACAATTGGTGATTTTAAATAAATTTATTTTTAAATAATTAAATATCTATTTAAAAATCAAAATATGTATTAATTAATCTCTACAATTAAAAATCCAACTTTAGAGTCTTTAATTAAAATGAGGCCTATTTTTAGATATTATTCATTATTTAAAATTAAAAATCATCAACAGAAAAGAACATAGATATTTATTAAATCAATAGTATTTATTTACTCATTTAAATTAAGATAAATATCAAATAATACTATCACGTTAAACAACTTTAGGGTCTTAAAAAGATATCTAGTAATTCAATTTAATTTATTTTTCCTCCATAAATCAAGGTCAGCCTCCCAGTTTCCATTCTGCTCATTGTCTCTCACTCTCCTTCATTTATACCCTATGATGGGATCTGACAGAATCCATTGATCTATCCTGATGATGAACCATAGAGGATTGGTTCGAAACGCCGATTACATAAAAAAATAGATGCGATTAATCCGGAAGATTCTACAAAAAACAATACAAATCGCAGAAGCCTCAAATCAACAAATAGGAAGGTTTAGATCTAAAAAAGGAGAAACAAACATTTATCGCAACTCGCAAAGACTTTGCTGAGGCAGAGGCATCTACTTTGCTACTGCCTGAGGACCTCAAGACAGATGAGTAGGTCAAATCCTTTTTACAGGAATGTATGAAGCTACTATGCAACCCAAGGGCTGTGGAAAATCTTCATGCATTGATAGATAGCTGCGCAACACGACCTATCCTCCCTCCGGAAGTCAAGGACATACACAAATTGTATAGGTATAAGAAATGCACTAGTAGGGAGATGCGGTTGACTGCGCAGATCAGCGATTATGAGATGGATCAGGTTATTTTGGACCTAGGGTCGGATGCGAATGTATTATCTAAACAAACTTGGCAACAAATGGGGGAACCTAAGTTGGAATGGTCCACTATCCAGCTGCCATGGCTAATCAACAGAAGATCATTCCATTGGGAAGACTATCAAAGATTGTGGTGGATATCGCAGGGGTTAAGGTCCGGGCTGAATTTGAAGTAATTCAGATTATCAAAGATACAGACCCCTACCCTGCGCTCCTGGGCTTGGATTGGGCCATCGATATGGGAGGCATCATTAACCTAAAGAAGCGAACCATGGTATTCGAGAATAACGATACAAGGGTAATAGTACCATTATATCCGGCGGAATGCGAATGATACACAAAACCAGTTGACGAAGAGGATGTGGATCATATCTATAATTTGACTGCGTGAGATGAAGATTGGATCAACCCCACGACAGAGGGGGTACTCTGCTGGGAAAAGGACAGTGAATGTTTCTCCGACTTTGATGGGGAGATAGAGAATTGGAAAAACCGGTTACATGATGTCTCTGCGCTGCGATGTCTTCGGATCATGAAGAACTTCCGATGCATCTCCTCAGAGATAAGAGATCTACCTTATTTCGATGGTTTTGGTAATGTTAGGGACTTTTTGCGGGCATTCGAAGCCGAGGTTCCCCAAGAACGATGACTATGGGCCTGTAAGCTGGCCATGCATGGATCACCTGTGCAATGGTGGGTAACACATGAGGAGGCATTCCAGGATTGGGAGGAGTGTCAAAATATGATGATCCTATGATTTGAGGCCCCAGCCGACTTGCGAATCAAAACGTTCCTTGGACCCGAAGATCCACGCAAATATCTGGTTGCTTGGATAAAACAATGGTGCGATAGAACTGCCTAAGAGTGGGTTCATCTGCTTATTTATGCCCTAGGACAACTTCTCATTGCATGGTACTTAGATGCAAAGATCTATTGGTGCACCTGCCATTGGGAGATTTTGAGGGATGAATTTCTAGGAACATTTAGATTAATAGGCGGGACAGAGGCGCTTGACGCAGATCTGTAGAACATTGACACTGTAGCATGGGGTGAATCACACCTATGTGTTGCACCTGAAATACCCAATTGGGAGCCGTGGACACCAAGCATGATCAAATATTATGCCCTAGCTCCAAAAGAAGGTAAGAATGATCCACGAGAGGGTCTTGACTCAGAATTGAACAGGGTGCGCACGGTTTCCAGATCACTCAGGCTATGAATGGATAGAATTGAGGTGCACCCCACGGTGAAAAAAATTGGAGATGCGAATATTATATATCTGCCAGCTCCCACAACAAAGGGGCAGCGCGCCCAGCGGAAGGAATGAGATGAGATGGTTACATTGACGGATGGAGATCTTGAAAAAACCGCAGATGCCGTCACACTGGCCACAGAAGAAAAATGGGTCGCTTTAGAGGAGCACCAGAAGGCTGCAATCAACGCCAATTAGGAAGAGCTTCGAACTTTGCAGTTAAAGACAAACACAATACAGACTGGCGTGGTTCAGGGACGAATTCCCTTGGCATCTAGCAGTACAGCGCTAGCCACAGAAGAAAGCTGTCTCTGTCCCTTACCTAGCGTCGCCCTTGTGATCAGTTCGCTGGATCAAAATATCCAGCTCCAAGCAGGTGTAGTGGTGTAGCTAAATCTTGCCAAGCTACCCCACGCAACATTACAGGGTCTCCACACTGTAGTGTTTCAGAAGATTCACCACTGGGACCAGCAAGTACACCACCAACTTGGTATGGCCGAACAGACCATTGCACAGCAGAACGCATAGGTACTCTTTGCTGTTGCACAACAAGCAGAGCTCGAAAATCTGATCCACCAGCTCTGCACAGAGGTTATAGAAGAAATCCTGGCCATAGCCACCCCCCGGGCTAAAGTGGAAGGATTGGTCGCAGTATTGAAGGCTTCTAGGATAGAAATACAGGTCATTAAGACATAGTTGGAGCAGCAAATATCTAGCTTACAAGCCAAACTGCAGCCCGAAACACCCCCGGAGGTACAAGCCCAGCGCGTTGCGCTAGTGACCGAGGCTACCAACACCATTACAGGATAGATTTCTCAGGGCACCCAGTTACTCGAGGACGCCATGCAACTTTGGACCAAGATCCAGTGCGATCCGGTCCTCCAGAAAATCAATCAGGACTTGCAACAAAAGGAGGAAGCTTTCAAGTAGATCGAGGCTACATTACCTACCTTGGTCCCTGCACAGTGTTTGGCACGATTGCGGACCAAAAACACCCTCCAAGATGAGATTGAGGGACTCTGCCATAAGAAGCATGTTATTAGAGAACGCTTGAAGCCTTAGGCTGCTGCAACCCTCCAACTCTCACAGGATGTTGATGGTATTGTGAAGCGACTAAACCAGACATTGGAGAGTGTCATGGTTGCAACAGAGGGACCGACCTCACAGAAGCTTGTAGATATTGCGCAGAGCACTGCTGCTCAGAGTTAATAAGTGCTGCCCCCTTTGGTTGCCACTGTCAATGCACTGCGCGCGCAGGTGGAGGCCCCACCACCACAGTGACTCGGGATGAGTCACAAGATTGTGTTGGGGGACTGTTGGAACAAGGTCTCCTACAAGAGCTGTGAATCTGGTCCATTTTTGTATATTTTTGATTATATTTAGTCTAATGCAAGGGTTTTGGGGTGGGTCAAAGCCCCTAATGCATTGTAAGTGGGTCAAGGGTAGACCAAGAGTCCGCCAACCACGGTTTGCGGGCCATTGGATGTGTAGGCTAAAGTAGTATAAGTAATCGAACCTTTTTTGAGTTGTAAGATAGACTTGAACTAAGATTGGCGCGAATTGTGAATTAGTAGATCTGTTTTGGGTTTTTTGGAAAAGGACTCCTGCAGGCTGTGTGCGCGGAGATCCTCAGTCCTGCTGTGTGCGGACCTTGCTGCTGTGTGCGCAGGTTGGGTTTTGGGTATTGTAAAAGGATCTGAAGGATTAATGAACGTGAAAGGCTGTTGAAATATATGAATCTATTGGATCTGTGATATCTGATTATGTATGCAGTATGTCATTGATTTAAGCTACGAAAGTACTTGTGTTACTTGTCTATACTGTGATCTAGATCTGTATGGTATGCATAATTCTATATTTAGCTCCCCAAGTAACTGTGCTAAGTAATTATGCTACGCTGACAATTGATCTGAATTTGTTTATTAGAATTTATGCAAGAATAACTGCGATATTTTCTTGTTGTCCTATATTTGTTATTCATTGCATGGTATTTCACACGTGGATGCGAAGGGACTAATAGATATGGGTTCTGTAATATGCAATCTGATATTTGTGAAGTCGAACGCTACTCTACCTGACTTACCTGCCCTCTCCCAGGGTGCGGAAACCTAGTTCTAGCACCCTCCCATACTACTTCAGGTGGGACTTTGGCCTGCACAAGCAGGTCACTATTGAAAGGGCCAGTATTATAGGGGTTTGTTGGCAACCTTAATCTCCGAACCTGGGCTAGGACCCCTCAAGCCAAAAAGACCATTGACAAGACATATCATGAGGGGATGAGTCAATATGAGTAGAGGTGTCAATGCCTACAGGAAGATGTCGTGGTGAAATATCATCACTGAGGTAAATTTTGTTTTTAAAAATTCATACGTATATGTTTATCTGGATGAATTTGTGCAGGGCTGCTAATCATGTGAAAGGATGTAAAAATCCTTGGAGATTATTCGAAAGAAATCAACATGGCATAATAGGTGGACCATATAAGAAATACAGATGAATCACTTTCTGGTAGATGACATGACTCATGAATGAAAGTGATGGATGATCTGTGCCCTATGGAGCTAAAGTTGAAGATTTCTCAATATCGAAATCCATGACATCGAGGGGAGGAATTATTCATGAGCATTTGGGTGTCTTACCATTGCTGCTACAGGACCCTGATTAAGAGGGCGCCTGGTGATCACTTTCTTACTTGAAAGAAACTGGGTAATTCCTAAGAATGAGCTTAGGTACATTCCTTATACATGAATGAGTACATTCCCTTGTAGAATATGTCTTCCCTGGTTGAAAGGGAGAGATAAACACATCATTCTGGTCTTCAATCGGAAGACAGAATGGAGGATTGGGTAAAAATATGGCATTCGATACTCTTTGAGATTGCGTTAGGGAATTCAAGATAAGAGTAGTTGGGGACTGATATTCTTTGAGGGTTAGCTACCTAAGAGAAGAATATTCCAAGAATGTCATACTTTGGGAACACCCGGGTGGAGTATGTACCTTGGAGAGACAATTACAATGGTGTCTATAAGTCATGTGTCTCGCCAACATTGTAGCCCATTGTCTCGTTGAGAGATGGGGCTGTTAGTAAAGGCCTTGCACTAGGGCAATGCTGGTTGATATGATGCTATACAGATGCAATTACCAATTCGATTATTCTTATGAGACCCTTCAGTTTGAAAGTGACCATGTACCTATATGAATACCTCCCTAGTTAAGAGGGAGTGTTGAAAAGTGTAACTAGGATCGGTCTTCATATTGACTATGTAATTATGAATTATGTAAAGAAGAAGACAAAGATAATAAATGTATTTTTTTGTACTTGCTTCATGGGTTTCATGAGCAAGATTTTACTATAGTTTAATAGATTTCTTCTTGATGCCTATAGGGGTTGTCTTCGAGTATAATTAAGAGTCATGATTATGAAGTGTCTAGTCTAAAGAATGTCTCCAAGAAGTTGTGGAAGAATGACACATAATAGCCCTCTAGACTGCCCACATTAAATTCTGAAAATAGGGCTCAAAGCTTCACTCTCAACACTGGAAAATATGATCTTAAATTCGGCCCTCAAACAGCAGGAAAATTCGGCCCTCAAGAAAATGTATGGTCGGCCTAAAAACTATGCCCTATATATACCCTGTTCTACGGATTTCCTGAGATAGAAAAATTGCAGATTTTCTCTGTGATTTACATAGTCAACAGTGCGGATTTTCTCTATGATTTCCATAGTCAACAGTGCAGATTTTCCCTGTGATTTCCACAGTCAACAGTGTGGATTTCAGGAAGTCAACAATGTGGATTTCAGAGGTCAACAGTGCGAGTTACAGGAGTGAAAAATGTGGATTACAGAAGTTCGGATTTTAGAAGTGAAAAAGTGTTGATCTTAGAGGTTAATAAGGGTGCATATTTTGGAGCTTAAAGGTTGCGGAATTCTCCAAATTTCCACAGAGAAAAGTGCGGATTTCTTGAAGTAAGAAATTGCAATATTCCTAAAGTTTATAAGTGTGGATTGTACAGAGGATATAAGTGCAGTTATCTGAGGTCTTGTATAGGGTTAAGCAAAGCACATAATCTAAAACTTAAGCGAAGTTGAAGGCAATGTACAAGGTAAAAAAGTATTCAAGGTGAAGAAGATTCAGTCTCCAATAGTTGACAAAGTAATAAGAAGTGAAAATTAGAGACCGAGATCTCTAGTACTAGTACAAGTCAGCGCTGATTGGAGCAGAAGAGAAGGATAAGTGTTGGAGGCAGTCAAAGAAGTAAAGACAAGGTCTTGGAGGCATTCATAGGTCAAGGGTCTAAGTCTTGGTCATGGTACTTGTAATTTAAAGATCTATAAGAAGAATTTATCATGGGTTTTTCTCTCCAAGAGGGAGATGTTTTTCTTGGCTTGAAGAACCTAACTTTGTGTCTTTTGTATTTTGGTAATTAACTTGATGAAAGACTAAATAAGCTAAGTAAGAGAAGACATAAGTAACTCAAGTAAGCTCATAAGTAATTATGAAGAAGAGAATTTGAATTAATCTCCGGTCCTCCAAATTCTCAATATCCTGATCTCAAGTCAATCTTTGAGAACACCATTGCTCCCTCAGTTTATCAAACAAGTCATTGATCCTCGACAACATATACCTATTATTGATGGTTACCTTGTTCAACTACTTGTAATCAATGCATAACCTGAGAGTACCATATCTCTTCTTCATAAATAATATCAGTGCACCCCAAGGTGATACACTTGGCCTAATGTATCCTTAGTCAAGCATTTTGCTTCAACTGCAACTTCATATCTACTAACTCTAGTGTGATCAACTTGTATGGTGCCTTTTATGTTGGTGCTGCCCTTGGCACCAACTCAATAGAAAATTCCACTTCCTTGTGAGGCAAAAAATCTAATATCTCTGTGGGAAATACATCCTAAAATTACTGTAGAACCAGATACTTGTTCAAGACCTCCACATCCTTAACATCCTTACCTTTATTACTAGAAATATGAACTTCAAATAACACACACCCTTTCCTACAACAACGCTTTGACTGCATAATTGTCACCATTCTAAATGACGTTGCCTTCTTCTTACCCTGTAAGATCCTTTGTTATCCATTATCATCCAGACACTCAATAGCCTTTTCATAACAATCCATCTTGGTCCTATGAAGATACAACCAATCCATACCCAAAATAATACCATACGATCCCAATGGAATCACATTCAAATGCATTAATGTAGGCATACCATTCAAATAAAATGCACAAGATCTTACCCAATGATGAACTCTTTTCTTTGTACCCGTGGCCAACTGCACTAACCAAGATTTCACATTCACTTCTTTTTTCAAATCACACATATCCACCAGGTCAAGGTTAACATAACTATATAATTAGATCCAGGGTCAATCAAAATAGAAACAAATTGATCACAAATTTTACCGTCCATCTCGATAATAGACGCCTAATGATCTGCCTCCTTATTATCCAGTGCTGCATATATCCACCCTTATTCCGTGGGAAATATATCTTAAGATGCTCCTTACCACATGTTCAACACTGCAACCATCCCTTACCATCACCTTTATTCTGCTATTCTCTAGGCTGAGGTTCCTTAAACTTCTTGTAAGGTGCAACAATTTCTTTCTCACTTGCATCTTGGGGTCTTGTTCTTTTCGGTTTCCATTTACCTTTAGCTTTGTATTTCCCTTTCCCTCCTTGTTGAGATTCTATCTTACGTTGTGATTGCTCATAATAGTGCTTCAACTTCCCAAAGACTTCTTCCAGTGACTGAGGCTCATCGTATTCAATCCAATCTTTAAATGCTAATGGTAATCCACTGACAAATCTCTAAAATTTGGCTTTCTAATACTTAAGATATGGTACATACCTCAACAATTATAGGGCCTTGGTCATATACTCATCTGTCATCGATCCCATATTTAGCTCATAGAAATTCTTAGCTTTATTACCATAATACCTTTCTAACAAATATTTCTTCCTGAAAAGTATCTTGAATTCATGCCAACTATGCTCTTCTGCCCTAATGTCTCTAACTCGTTTCACCTCTTCCCACAATATGTCTACTTTTCCTTTGAGGATGAAGATAGCTATTCTCACCTTCATGTTCTCTGTGTAATCATGCAGCTCAAAGACCTTCTTCATCCCAAGTAACCATGCCTCTACATCTTTCAGTTTCTTCAAATCTCCATCAAAGGTAGGTGGCTTGGTTTTCTTTAACTCATATGGAAAATATCCCCTGTCACTCATCCTGTAAGGATGATAGTGATCATGACCATGATATGTATCAGAACCAAAACTAGAATATAACCTGTGTCCATCACCTCTCTTATTAGGTGTGTCCAATAACCTGCCATATCTAATCATGTCATCTTTATCTTATCTATTCCCACCATGAGGCCTACTGCCATATGCCCCATTAGTCCTACCCTCCTGCCCATGACTGATCCTAAGCGGCCTGTGTCTCTGCAAATTTGTCAAACTCTAAAGGATAATTGCATTAACCTATGATTGTTTCTCCTATGTCTGAATGATCCTGTCATTATCTTCTTTGCAACTTCTTATTTCTACCTTCAAACTTCTCAAAGTGTCTACTATATCAGGAGTGTACCTATCACCATGTTTCTCATCAGATCTATAGGGAGAGTCTCCTAAACTGTAGTTTACCATCTTGCTAGTCATCTTTCATCTTATTCCTTCAAGTATACCATGTCATCTAAACCAAAACATAAACATAATCAACATACCTCAATATATTTTAGGGGAGGATATATCATTTGCAAGATCAACTAGATTAGCACAATACATATATATAAACATAATCATATCAATATATAAACATCATCTCAATCATCATCCGGTTACCATGCATGACCCTGTCAACCGCATACCATGATCTCATGCACGACAAATATAACCATGACAATGCATGCATACATCCACATACACAATCAAACATACACAAAAAATGCATATTCAACTGATCATGCATTCACAACAATACATCCCAACAACTACATCTTCAAGTTCTACATGACAACACAGTTGTAACAATGACTACTGCCATGCATATATAACAAACACATATACCACAAGCATAATGAACACATATGCAACCTACATGTATGCACAACACACACATTCCACCTACCAAGTCCAAGGGGTGAACCATGTTGTGATGCCACTCTGTGGTATCACATATTGCCCAAAGAGAATGGAAACCAGACACCACCCAAAGAGAATGGAACTCGCTTTGATACCACTCTATAACACCCTCCTCCCACATTTACCCAAGCTAACCGGCCCACCAGGGTAAACATGTGATGAAGATTTACTATAATATGATTTGACATTCTAGATCACCTTAAGGAAGCGGAACTGACAAACCAACACTTTAAATACCTCTCTCAGGAGCCACATAACATTTAGGAACCAACCAATCCCTCTAGGTGTCCAACCCCTGAGATAACCTGGTTATTGGTTGAACTAGACCCTTAGTCACACTCATGACAAGCCCTCCATACTACCGAAACCTTTCAGTCACATGCATAGCAAGGGAATCCATGCGAATGTAGACTTTTTCAAGCAATCTTTTGCCAATGACCCCAGATTCTGAGCCACTTTTTTAGGGCCAGGACTCAAGCCTCTTCCTAGAACTTCACGAAACTTCTAGGAATGATAAATAACATGATTACAAGGCATCTATTGCAAAACATGAACAAGGACCTGATCCAACAAGGCTTAACCATGACAGACCTTATGTAAAACACCTCATGAACATGTAATCTACAGGTCATATACACACATTTGAGCATAGTGACTTCATACTTATCTGAGAAACACCAAGAAGAACTGGTGTGCTCTCATAATAGATTCATTATCATCTATTAGGTCATACATTTATTATTCATTCATTTACTAATCAAAACATGATGAGAGCCATGACTAAGATCTGTCATAAAACCATGCTTATAACCAACATATAACTAGTAGGATAACAATGATATAACAACCATTATAACCACATAATAACAAACACATTTACACATAATACACAAGAGGAAATGAGCTCTTATTAACATATGAAAAATCCAACCAATTCAGGGACTTCCACATACCACCTGACCATAGATTGGGCTGAACCAAATATTTCTTTCAACCAATTACCCCCATGCCATATTCCAAGCATGAATGTGGGACTTTCAACAAAACAACTAGGGCTTCCTCAAGCTTTATTGCAATCCACCAAAGGATTCCTAGGCCCAAGCCCTCATCTATACAACTAGGCTTTACTGCAATATTTCCAAGGGATTCCTAGGCCCAAACAAGAAACATACACTACCAGGCATTACCGCAATCCCACCACATACAAGTCTAGGGATCACTAAGCCTATACAGGCATGGATGCCTTTAGATATCCCCACCTAAACCATGAGGAATTTTTCTCTCTCCACCTCTAGGATTTACTGTATATATCGCTATTCACCAGTCAAGGATTCCTAGGCCTAATGAGGCTCTACCATTTAGGATTCACCGTATATCCCACCATTCACCGGTCGAGGATTCCTAGGCCTAATGAGTGTATACACAATAAGGATTTACTGCAATCCCACCTTCACTAGTCCATGAATTCCTAGGCCTTATGTTTCCTTCTGAGACCACCCCACTTACTTTGAAAACCATCTGGAAATCCAGCTCAACCAAGAAAGAGAGAACCCCATCACACCATGGCTATCCGGAAATGGAAAGGCAAGGATGAAAACCACTGTCACACCTGAAAAAATCCATTCCAATGACAACAAGAGAACCAAAAACACACATGCATGCCAAAACTAGCAAGGAAATCATACATGCAAATCCATAGCTACAAGTAATCCCGCTGTAGCCGCTTGATCCCACTCTTCCTTACTTGATCTTTGCTTTCCTTTCCTTATTTCTCCTTCCTTTGATTTTCGTTCTCCAATGGTAGAGTGCTCCAAGAAAACTCTAAGTGTCCAAGAGTATGAGAGAGAGAATAGAGAGAGAGCTCCAAAACTGAATTAACAAAAGCTGTGTATTGATCCTCAGAAGCCTCTTTATCAACGAGGCCTCTAGTTTCTTCAAATTTTCATTATTTTCCTTAATTTTCCTCCTCTCATGAAACTCATGACCTTTCACCTTCCTTTTCTCCTAATTCCCTTTATTTTCATAAATAAAATGCTAAATAATGCCTCTTTTCCTTTTCAAATCCTTTTCCATTGCCTTTCCAAATTTACCCTAGCCATAATAAACCAAAAAAACACCCACACTATGATGTTTTTTCCAACATTAATCTTGGAATACGTGTCCCATGACCTTGGTTATTATTTTTCCTTTATTAACTTTATTACATGGATTTTTGGCTAGGGATGTTACATTCTAACTGTTGAAGGAACTAGTGGAGGTTAAATTGTGTACTGGGAATTTAGTCAAACTCAGTGATCATCCAGTTAATTGATAAATCACCCAAAAATAACTAGTGCATGCAAAGAATTTGATTTCCCCAATATTGGTAGAGATTCCAAGGCAGTATAACATCAGTTGTAGACTAGTATTGAGTGTACAGTTGTTGCATGTAGTGAGATGATCAACCCAGGGAATTGCGCAATCAATTTTGGAGAAATTCCTAAATAATAGGGGCCTAATTTATCAAGGAAAAATGCAAGGAAATAGGGGCTCAAGTAGAGGCAGAAATTAACTAAGTATGGGTCATAGCTTCTCAGTGAGTAGAGAGATAGGTTGTGCACTCGCAGGTTGTGCTTAGTTCAGTAAAGCGATTGTAATACATCTCTATTCATCAGATTAATGCAAACAACATTGGGGCTTTTAGCATATTTATTTCCCCAGGAAAAATACTATTTGCATATGTGTGATTTCTTGTTACATGTTTGATATTTTTGTTCTAAATTGTGAAATGATGTCCACAGAGCAGTACAGTAGGTTTGTGTCTTGTTATTTTGACTAAAACTTCATAAGCAGTTGCAAATATACACCATAATTTATACATGGCATCATAGAAGGATTCACATTAGAGTAGGGATTTCGAAGTTGTTTCTTAGGAGGTTTGAATTTGGAGTTAAGTGCAGTAGGATCTCTTCAGAGTTGAGAAGATGACCTTCAATGGACTCAGGCTAGAGTATGCCTTGGAAGGCACCTCTAATTTTTTTGCATGGAAGAATGACAAGGAGGCAGTATTAGATGACAATGGATTGCTAGAATACATCAAGACAAATGTTGCAAAACAACCAAAATATGATTCCTAGAACCTTGCTCAGTGGAATAAATATGTAGCCAACATAAAAGTTAAGGGCCAGGTAACTAAAAAAATGGCAATGGATAATTCCCATCGAGTTTGGTTGATAACACACACACAAACACATATATAAATGCATACAATTCTCATGCATAGCGCGAGATTGTGAGATTGAACCCATGAATGGGTCGACAACTAATATTACCATGCCAAATGGTAGTGAAGGGCTTAATACGATGCCACATGGTAGATGGATGATGAGACAATATAAAAATTTGAAGCGCTATGACTCTTAATCGAAAAATACGATTGAAGTAAAATTTTATATCACCATAATCATCTTGATTATATGAACACAATGGTGATGTATAATTTAGGTTTAAGTCGATTGAAAAGATAAAAAAATTTAGACCCAATTTCCATAACGATATCTTGGAACTTGGCTCAACATAGTAACTATCCTCCTCCTAACCTGTGTTTTGTAGGAGATTAGGAGGGGGAGTGTGATAGTTATGGTTAGTGAAATATCTTCAAAAAATGACAAGGATATAATAAGACCTAATGTAGTACCCACATAAGGAATGTACAACAACGAAAGTGAGAACAACAACAAGATGTCATACCTCGAACCCATGCTCTCTAATTTTGGTTTGAGCAACATACAATGGTAGGACTCAATTCTTAATAATAAAAATTAGGTTGCTAAAAATTCCAACGTGCAATGGAATCCTGGTATTCATGTAGAATTAATTGGAAATAAAGATAAGGTTCAAATCGAATATGATAATTTATATCCCACCAATAAATATTTAATTAGAAGCATATATAATTGTGATATTACCGATACTAAAAATTCCATTAATAAATTTAATGATTTTGATATTAAAAGGAACAACCGGAAGAGTGATGGGATAAAAGTAAGAAACTCTTATGAATTTAAAGAAAAAAGAGTTATCAACCCTTTTGAATTTAATGAAAAAGGGGGATCTTTGTATGATCTAGGTGGCTCCAGGAAGACTCAAAAACCAAAGGTGGCTTAGGATAGGCCTAAAAACCAATGTCATTGGATTTTGTTGAAACCAAAAATAGAACGAAGAGCTTGTCTTCCTGATTCTATAGGTGCAAACGACACTTAAATCTGAGTTCATATGCTCAAGATATTCATAATCAAAGTTTTGGTGAACAAACTTGTATCACCGCTCAACAAACACCAATAATTTATGTTGAAAAGGGTTTCCAGGGGGGGGGGGTAGTATGAAACCCAAAACCCCTGCTAACCCAACACCAAATTTAGCATACGATTACCAACGACCCACAGGTCATTCATTGTAATTACCGCTGAGAAAAAACTTATATAAACCTCAAATTTATACCATTCGGTCGATGGAAAACGAAGGTAGTTTGTGTGAAACCTAGCATTGAGCAGGCATAAAGGCCGAGAAGGATAACCTTGAGTGGGTACGTAGACCAAGGATGTGGAACCATGAAATAAATGAATCAACTTGGAGGAATATTTTAGATTCCTTTGAGCTGATTTTTGACAGAGACATGATTATACCAAGCTTATACTCATATTAACCATAATTTCGTTAGGTTTGGTGGCGTGATCATTTTTCTGATTTGAGAAATTTTTTTTTTTCAGAAGCATAATGTTGAGGGCATAACCATGAAGTTAGAACCATGATGTAAGAATCTGCATGGGATCTGAAAGATTCCCTGAAGGCCCGAAATTGATAGTTTCACAACTAGACCAAATTTATACTCATTTGTCTCAATTTTTTGCAAGGAACGTGATGGCATGATCGATTTCTTCATCTGAGCATCTGAGTTTTAGTCAAGCCACAAAATATAATCTTTGAGGAATATTTGATATTCCCAGGGAGCCTAGACTTGACTGAGTCAGAAAGAGGTCGAGTTTAGAATCAAATTTCATGGTTTTTCACAAGCAACCCAATGACACATGAAATTACTTCATCCAAGTAGCTGATTTCCAGATCATCCTCAGACTTGGAGGTATAAGATGCATTATTTCTATGTATTCATTCAATTTTTTTGAGATAATAATTTGATTATGAGATCCATGTATGCCACTTTGTTGGAGGATCATTGCATGCCACTTTATGTGAGAGATTGTTATTTTTTCATGTTGAAGGAGAAATTTTATGAGTGAGAGTTATTATAAAAGAACGTATCCCGAGAGAGACATGCCACTCTAGTTAAGTGGGTTCATCCTTGTATTTACAAAGATTGCATCATGTACTCATCATCTTCCTACAGTGATCAATGAAGCAACCTCACCACTCTTGACACTGGACCTGAATATGTAGTCCAAACTGGATGAGCTCCATTATCATATCATGTGTTTATGATTGCTTCTTATTTGTTTCTTATTCCATGTTGATGGTTTCTGAGTTGTTGTTTAATAATTCACATTTCTCATGATTTCATAAGAAAATGTAAGCATTAGTAAAAGGTCCCGTATAATGGAGATTTTTGTTTGAAAGCATTCATAAAAATTTTCTAGATTAAGTGGTATCAGAGTGGTTTGACCTTTTTCCTAGGGAGCGTGGATGAAATCATGGGAAAATGATGAAATGAGTCAAAATTAAAGAGTTGGAAGAGATCGACCATTGGATTGAAACATAGAATGTAGAGCTTCAAAGATTTCTCCAAGATGAAAAAGAAGAGAAGAAAAAATTGAGGCTTATGTTGGAGTAGGCTGTGGAGGAACAAGTGGGAGAGTGTTTCACCAACAAAGTAGAATATGATCAAGCATAACCAATGGGATCAAAGGTAAAATAAAATTCTTCTTCTCATCCTATTATTTTTGTTGGAAGAATCTAGGTACCATTTCAAGAACCATCATGAGACTCCTCACCAAGATGGGGTATAAAGGAGGAGGACTTGATGTTAATGGCCAAGGAATGACCCATCCATTGGAGGTCATACGAAGGCCTCAATTTGCAGGATTGGGGTACATTGAAGGAGAGTGCTCGAAGGTAGTAGAAGAAATGGGCTCTTTAAGTAAAGAATCCAAGAAATTATAGAAACCATCGAGGAAATAGGATGATGGGAACACATCACAATATTCCCATGACAATTCACATTGCAAAAGAAGAGCTAAGGCAAGCTCTCACTGCCAGGATCATGCCAGAGACAACCAAGAAAGGTGTAAGAGGTATCATTATGCTAATGTTACTTTTTATTACAAGAAGATTTTTAACGATGAGCATAAATCATGGAATAGAAAACCATGTAGTTTTTATGGCTTGTATAACCATAATATTGTCGAGTGTTGGAAAAAACTTGGCAGCAAGAAAGAGGACAAGATGTGAAGACCCTTCTCCGCATAAAGGAAGGGAGAATATCAAGAAAGTATGGCAGAAGAAGAACTTTTGCGACCGTTGCAACAAAGGTGGACATCAAAGAGCCACATGTTGGAGGATCCATCCAAAGAAGCATCTCAAGAAGGATAAGCACCGACAAAGGGACCATTCAATGAAGTTAATCAACAAGCAAGCCAACTACAGGAAGTGAACCTATTAACTTGGTTGGATAAACAACATGTAGTAGTTGAACATGGCTAAATTTTGTAAATCACATGTTGTGAAATGATTGTAAAAGAGATTAAGTGTTTTCCATCACTTATGAAAGAAACATTATGATGTTTTTGGCCTTTTTGTTGATAGTTGGGGTATTGGTTTTTGTTCTAATTTTGATGTAAACTTGACCAATGAGTGTGTTATAAAATATTGAAAAGTATGGGGTTTGTTTGGGTCATGTTTGGTATTGTAAAAATAACATGTATTTTGCAAGATGTACTACAAGTTTGCATAGAATGTAGGTTTCTATTCATCACTTATGGCTCTGAAGTACAAAGGTGAAGGAGAAGGAAGTGTGTCATGTTAAGGAACTTGTTGTGCTTATGAAGGAGCACAATATATTGCAGATACTGTTTATAATTTTGGAGGAACAAAAGCTCCTCAGTGGGGAGGAGTGATCAAGGTGGCTCCGAGAAGACTCAAAAACCAAAGGTGGCTTAAGATAGGCCCAAAAATCAAAGTCGTCAAATTTCTTCGAAACTAGAACCAAAATGAAGAGCTTGTCTTCCTGATTCCAATAGTGCAAATAACACTCAAATACGAGTTTGTATGTTCAATATATTCACAATCAAAGTTTTTTTCAACTAAGCCCCACTAACTAAATTTAGTAGAGCACCAACTAAATTTGGAATTCTGCTAAAATTGGAGGTCTGAATAAATTTGGTGGGAGCCGATAAATTTGGAAACCACTAACTGAGAGACATGTTATCACCTATCAACGTTGAGAATGGTAAATTTGTCACCTCTTTAATTTTTCCAGTGACCCTTAAAATTCGGTCAGAGGGTTTTGTTCATGTTATGCTAATTCTTTTTTAAATAGTGGTGGCGGGGGCCCGCCACCCTTTCCCAACATATAACATCATGTATAAAAATTGGGTGAGCCATTGAAATGGAAGACCCACACCCTAACATATATTATAATGACGACCATTTAAAATTGGGGCTGACAAGGTTCGAACCCGCCTCACAATGGGTGACCCCCAATATTGTATCACCATCCAACAAATGACAATAATATATGTTAAAATGGGTCATAGGTGGGTATGTAACCCAAAACCCCCACCAAATCAACACCAAAATTAGCATATGATTAACAATGACCCACAGGTCGATGATTCTAATTATCGCCGAGAAAAAACCTATATAAACCCCAAATTTCTACCATTCGACTAGTGGAGAATTGAGGAAATGTGTGTCGAACCTGTTGGAAATATTGTCATTGATGGCAAAGGAGGAGCACTTGGAGCAACAACAAGGAAAAGAGAGCATGAGACATGAAGCAGAGGCAGTTTTAGAGGGTCAGTTAATTGGAGATCTGGAGAGGCAGCAAAGGCAGTGAATTGAGGTAGAGAACTTCTTCAGCAACAGAGTAGGAGAATAATGGCCACTGAACTGAATTTCTGGCCTGTCATGAAATTGCAAGAATTGATCGCCTGTATTTATATATATCTGTTATGGAAGAACTATCTTTGAATTAAGTGTGTCTGGATGGGGTTAAACCCTGTTTGAATGTCTTCTTGGTCAAGTCATGTGAAGAATTGATTCAGTATTACTATGCATTTGACGAGTTAAATCCTGTGTGAACACATGAGTTCTTGATGAATGATCCTATGTAATTGAGCCGAGTTCAATAAGAAAGGGTATGGAAATCCGAGTGATTGTGTGGCAACTCTGTAGTGAAGGACCTTGTAGGATTGGTTTGTGCGAATTTCCTGTTCCCCTCAGAAGACTAATGAACCATACTCTCTATGAATGAGTGACTGTGTGTGCGCTCTGCATAAGAAAGAGGGAAATGTGAAAGCAACGACGTTATGATCCCGGAAGGGAGGCGCAATTGAGACGACCCTGGTCATTATCTATATGTTTAACCCTCGTTCTGAAGAAGTCCGATGCAGAGTTAAGTCGAAGCCCTATTTGTAACTAAACGCATTGTTCTAGTCTGGAGTGGGAGTAACGGAACCTGGAGTATAATTATAAGAATGAGCGGAACTCATAAATAATAAAGGTGGATGGAACCTTGAGCGAAGGAGAGGAACCACGAAGAGTGAGCAGTAAAAGCGGGTTTCTGGTTTTTATCGCATCGCTTTCGACGGGCAAGTGGTATACATGAAATCGCAGTGATTCCATAGAGGATCTGACACGTGTGCTTGAGCGAATATGGAAAACCGCTCTCATTGCGCGCCATCGCGCATTAATATTTGGCTGAGGACCCCGTGCGATATTGATACAAGCCTTCGATCTGGAGGAAGCTTTATTGAACGACGATCACGTTCAGAAGTGGCACGAAGTTTAACCAAAGGTACGGGCATATGTATTCCATTGAAGTTCCGCCAATCGTATATGTGGGCCTGGAGCCAAAGGAATGTTATAAGCGGTTCAATTGAATTAAAACTCGAGATATATATTTAAAATTCCCAAGGTCCAAAACATACATATGTGCTGATATATATATATATGAAAAATATCGAATCTTGTATAATGCATCCATATGCGGATTTATTAACCATTGGAACCTTATTTATAAGGTTCAACGATAGAATAAAAGTCCAGAATACGTTAAAGATGTTTATTTAAGGGTTGCTGGGTTATTAAAATAAGGTGGGAGATTAAGGTTGGAAGGTGGCGCACTCGTACTGTAGCCGAATTGTACTGTGGGGAATACATTGAATTAAAAAGTTGTGGAAAATATTTAATTATCAACCAGAAGAAATGTGGAAGACCTGGGAAAAAAGGGACTGTGTAGAGTTACCGCTATCAATGAGTTGATAATTAAACTTTGTGTTCTTTGTATTTACCAAACTTGGACTTCTACAAAAAGAGATATTCCTTGTGACCCGAATCCTTACAAGTGTATTGACAAAGATTCAGCATGTAAAGGTTGCCACTGCAGAAATTAAAAGTATTGAAATTTCCCAGCAGTGATATTAAAAGACAGTTATATGTACCACAATTATACAACTGCAACGAAGAAGAGAGCCTAAAAGAACGAAAGAGAGAGAAACAACAGCAGAAAAGACAAATCCAATCAAGCCAAAATCCAGAAAAGAAGCTGAGTGAAATTGAAGTGTGAAACCGAAAATGTGAATGTAAATATTGTAATTAAACTTTTTTATTGTTTGTGATGCAAAGGCAAGTATCCTAAGGAAAAGAAAAATTCCACTGTAACATGGAAATTTGTACATATCATTATAATTTTAAATTGAGTTGGATAAAGGAATGAGAAGACTGAAGTCAAAAAGTCAGGACTATTCACTTCAAATTACTTGAGGAATGTAAAGAGTCATGTGATGAATTCTATATATATTATCACATTGATATGAACAAAAAAAAAGGGAGAGAAAATATAGAGAAGGAAGAGTATAGAAGGGTGAGGCAGAGAAGATTAAGAAAAGAAGAGCAGAAAGAGAAGCTACAGAACAGAGTTGATATCTGAGGTAAATCAGCAAACATTCAGTTTGAAAAATTGAGGAAGTTGGAGCTTCTCTATCAAGTTGCAGCTTGATAGTTGTCAGTTGTAGCTGACTGAGGTTGGAGCCTCCTGTAGGTTGGTGCCTGCAGAAAATTGAAGGGAGTTGGTGCTTCCTTGCAAGTTGTAGCTTGCAGAATTGAGGTTGGAACCTCCTGCAGGTTGGTGCCTGCAGAAAAAAAACAGTGGCGAAAGGAAGTTGGAACTTGCCTTTGCATCACAACAATAATAAGATGTGGTTTTCTCCCTTTATGGGTTTCCACTTATATCTGGTGTCTCTGTGCATGATATTTATGTATTGATCTGATTTATATCATCTGCTTAATACCTGCTGCTCTCATATTAAGTCTACTGTTATATTATATTAATCCTTGCTGCTCACATTCTAAGATTACTCACATATTAAGTTGGATATGAAATTAAGGTGTAAATAAGTTTAATGAAAAGTTATAAAAGTTCATGAATGTGTTAAACTGATTCACCCCCCCTCTCTCAGTTTAACTAAAGGTTCAACAATTGGTATCAGAGCCAAGTTCCTTTGTACCAGTTTAACAACTGAAAGGAGATTTTAGGTTCTCAGGATGGCTAGTAAAGAAGGATGTTCTACCAATAAAGCCCCTTTATTTACAGGTGCAAATTATGCTTTCTGGAAAATCAGAATGAGGACATACATAATGTCTCTAGGAATAGAAGTCTGGGTTGCTGTGGAATATGGATATGCCCCAAAGGCAACTGACTCAGAGAAAGAAACCAAACAAGATTTTGTAGCTAACGCAAAATCCATGAATGCCATCTTGAATGGATTGTGTGAAGCAGAGTTTATCAAAGTAATGCACAAAGACACTGCCAAAGAAATGTGGGATACTTTGGAAAACATCCATGAGGGAGACAAGAAGGTAAAGATTGCCAAAATTCAAGTCTATAGAGTCCAGTTTGAGAACTTAAAAATGGATGATGATGAAGACATTGCTAGCTTCTTTCTAAGGGTTGCAGAAATAGTAAATAACATGAAGGCTCTAGGTGAAAACATAAAAGAAGCTGTAATTGTACAAAAAATTCTAAGATCCCTTCCACCCAGGTTTAATCCCAAGGTATCTGCAATAGAAGAAACAACTAATTGGGAGACCTTGACCATGAACCAGCTACTTGGAAATCTAACAGCATATGAGATGAGGCTCCCACAGAAGAAGCCAAGTACGAGGGAGGCATCCTTTAAAACAGAAAAGAAGAAAGAAGAAGAGGGAGACATATGCTCTTGCTCGGATGAAGAAGAGGCAAAATTTGTCAAGAAATTGGATAGAGGATCAGGTAAATACAAAGGTAAAATTCCTTTCAAATGCTTTAACTGTGGAAGAGTTGGACACTATGCTACTAAGTGTCCTCACAAGAAAGTAAGGAATCAGGCTCTAGAGTCAGAGAAAAGTAAATCAAAGAACTGGCAGAAAGGAAAGAAGTTCAGCAGAAAATATTTCTATTCTCAACAAGATAGCAGTACATCTGAAGATTCAGATGAACCCTCAAGTGAGGAGGGAACCTCTGAATTCTTATTGATGGCCATAGAAGAACTTGAAGGACTCCTACTAGAAGATGAAGAAAAAGAAGGGGAAATCGACCTTGAGGGGGAACTAAGAAGTGCTCTGGAGGAGATTGACAGACTCAAACTGAAGTGCAGAAAACAAAAGGACATTCTTCTCAAGTATGTAAGAGAAGAAAAAAACTCAGAAGTCCTCATGCAGCTGAAGGTAGAGCTTGAAGAAGCCAAGAAGATAGAAGACATGTTACTTCAACAAATCAAGGATAAAACCCGAGAACAAGAGAAGCTGGAAGAAGAAGTAGTATGTCTCAAGAAGAAACTAGAAAATTCTCAAAGGAAAGTGGTTATAAAATATTCTCAAACAACAAGCTCTAGTAATTTGAATGAAATTCTGGTTGCTCAAAGATCCCCTATGATAAAAACTGGAATAGGCTATGAAGGAGAATCAAGTAAAGGTAAAGAAAAGGTTGACAGAGAGATTATTTTTGTAAAAGCAAAGAAGAATGATGAAGCAGCTCAAACAATTCCTACAAAAGAAGAAATCTGTAATAAGGAAGACAGATATCAGAAGAAACCACTAGTAGCAAAGAATATAATAAATACTAAGACCCCTGAGTATGTAAAATTTGGAAACCATCAAAGGAGATTCTTCCCTCCTATGAGGAATGCCACCTGTTATGCTTGCCACAAGCTGGGACACATTGCTGCATATTGTCATGCAAGGAGGAGTAATTCAAACCAACAAAAGATGAAAACATTGAAGAGACTGCCTCAAGCAAACAAGTGGAAGAGACAACCTTACATCAGGTATGCAAATAGTTTGTATGGTTACTGTTTTTATTGTAAGGAATTTGGCCATAAAATCATTGAGTGTAGAAAGTATGGACAAATATTGATGTTTAACACCTCAAGAAGGTTTATGAATCAAAGAAATTCTGTCCATACTCATAATTATACAAAAATTATGATCAAATTTTGTGTATGCAATCAAGTTGGACATATACCTTCCAAATTTCCTCTAAGAAGATGTAGTTCATCACTTCACAAAAGATACCAAAAAAAGGGTGCCTCCAGTGGATAAAGAAGGTGAATAAGTGTGATCTGGCTCTAACTGCTCAAGATCTGAAAAGACAATGGTATTTGGACAGTGGCTGCTCTAAACACATGACAGGAGACAAAAGCAAGTTTATAACTCTTGATGAAAAGAAATCTGGCAATGTTACTTTTGGCAATGATAAATCAGGAAAGATCAAGGGAAAAGGCTTAGTCAGCATAGACAATGGCAGAGGAAAGGCCCAAGATGTACTATTTGTAGATGGGCTGAAAGCAAATTTACTAAGTGTCAGTCAGATGTGTGACAAAGGTTGTGAAGTTCTTTTTAGAGCACAAGATTGTGAAGTCAGATCAAGCACCACAGGTAAGACTCTGCTCAAAGGAGTTCAAACAGAGAGTAATGTTTACATTGTGAAAGAGGAAGATGAAGCATGTCATCTTAGAAAACTAGAAGAGTCATGGTTATGGCATAAAAGGTTGGGACATCTCAGCTTCTATCACATCATCAGACTAAGCAAGAAGAAAGCTGTCAGAGGCATGCCAGAAATAAAGAGGCCTTCTAATACCATATGCAAATCATGTCAATTAGGCAAACAGACTCGCACATCCTTCAAGGCCAAAGATGAGTTATCAACAAGAAGACCACTACAGCTTGTGCACATGGATTTGTGTGGACCCGCAAGAACCAAAACTCCAAGTGGAGAATCCTACTTCATGCTGATAATAGATGATTTATCCAGAATGACATGGGTTGCATTTCTCAAGAATAAATCAGAAGCTCTGGAAAAATTTAAGATCTTCAAAGCATTAGCAGAAAATCAAACAGGATGCAAGCTGAAATGCATCAGATCAGACAGAGGAGGTGAATTTACAGATTATGACTTTGCTGACCTATGTAGTGAACATGGGATAAAGCAACAATTTACTATTGTAGGAACACCTCAGCAAAATGGAGTAGCAGAGAGACAAAACAGGTCTGTTCAACAAATTTCCAGAGCCATGATGCAAGAGAATAATATTTCTCAAACCTTCTGGGTAGAAGTAGTGCACACAACAATACATATCCTTAATAAAGCTCACTTAAGGCCAAGCAGTGACAAGACTCCCTATGAACTATGGCATGGAAAACCAGCTTCAACCAAACATTTTAGAATCTTTGGAAGCAAGTGTTACATAAAGAATAATGATGAAAATCTTGGGAAATTTGATGCAAGAGCAGATGAAGGGATATTTCTTGGATATGCATCCAAAAGTAAAGGGTACAGGTGCTACAACAAGAATCTTCGGAAAATAGTAGAAAGCATTGACATGAGATTTGATGAAGAACTTCCAAACAATACAAGAGATACAGATTGCTGCAGTCCATCAGACAACCATGAAGAAGAAAACCAAGATGATGAGGAAACAAGCAAGACAACAGAAGATACAGAGCTGAGTTCTAAAGCTCCCTCAAGACATACTCAGAAGAACCATCCTGAAGATCAGATCATTGGAGACAAGAGAGTAGGGGTCCAAACCAGAAGGCAGCTAACAGAACAAACTGAAGAGGTACACATAGCCATGTTGTCACAAATAGAGCCAAAGAAATTTGAAGATGCTAGCAAGGACAAGTCTTGGGTAAATGCTATGAATGAGGAATTGGACCAAATTGAGAAAAACAATACCTGGGAATTAGTTCCTAGACCCATTGAGAAAAATGTCATAGGCTCAAAATGGGTATTCAAGAATAAAATGAATGAGCAAGGACAGGTAATCAGGAATAAAGCCAGAATAGTTTGCAAAGGATATTCACAAATTGAAGGACTTGATTATGATGAAACATTTTCTCCTGTAGCCAGAATGGAGGCCATCAGAATGTTTCTGGCCTTTGCATGCTACCAAGACTTCAAGGTATATCAAATGGATGTAAAATCTGCTTTTCTGAATGGAGATCTAGAAGAAGAAGTCTACATGGAACAACCCGAAGGTTTCTCTTTAATAGACAAATAAGACTATGTGTGCAGGCTGAAAAAGGCTCTATATGGTCTGAAACAGGCTCCTCATGCTTGGTACTCAAAACTGGATACATACTTGCAAAAACAAGGCTTTAAGAGAGGTGGAGTAGACAACAATCTATACATAAAAGCCCATAAAAATGAACTCCTGATTGTTGTAGTATATGTTGATGACATTATGTTTGGAAGCAACATAGATGAACTTGCAAAAGGGTTTGCTGAGGAGATGAAATCAGAGTTTGAGATGTCCATGATTGGAGAACTCAGTTTCTACTTAGGACTTCAAATTCAGCAAAAGAACACAGGCACATTCATCTCACAAGAAAAATACTTAAAATAAATGTTGAAAAAGTTCAAAATGGAGGACTGCAAACCTGTGTCAACTCCCATGATCACAGAATGCAAGTTGTGTGCTGATGATGGGTCTGCAGATATAGATCAAAAACTCTACAGGTCCATGATAGGAAGCCTGCTGTATTTGACAGCATCAAGACCAGACATCATGCTAGCAGTAGGACTAGTGGCTAGATATCAAGCAACACCTAAACAAAATCACCTGCTTGTAGTAAAAATAATATTCAGATATCTACAAGGAACAACACAATATGGACTTTGGTATCTTAAAAGAAAAAAACTTCTCTTTGACAAAATACACAGATGTAGATTGGGCCAGCTGTGTAGATGACAGGAAAAGCACAAGTGGAGGTGCATTATATCTAGGAGAAAGTTTGGTGGCATGGTTAAGAAAGAAACACACATCTATCTCTCTATCTACAGTAGAAGCAACATATATAGCAGCAGCAACATGTTGTACACAAGTCATGTGGATGAAGCAAACTCTCCAAGACATGAAGGTAAGAATTGATAAATCTATCTCAATCAAATGTGATAATACAAGTGCTATAAGTATATCTAAAAATCCTGTGCTTCACTCAAAAACTAAGCATATCCCAATCAAGTATCATTTTCTCCGAGAACAAGTGGCTCAGAAGATAGTAAAGCTGGAGTATGTGCCAACAAAAGAACACACAACAGATATATTTACCAAACCTCTTGCTAGAGAACCATTTGAATATTTGAGAGACAGACTAGGGGTAGTATCTGTAGATGCTACTCTCTGATATAAAGAGAAAGTACAGTTTCAGGGGGAGAACAGAAACGAAAATATTATTCCAGGGGGAGATCAGCCAACAAGGAAACCATGAAACAGGTCCTCAGGATCAAAGGCTTATGGAAAGAATACATCCAGCATACAGGAGCAAATGAAAGGGCTAAAGGATCAGAATTTTAGGTTTAGACCAAAGTCTGGAGCAGCAGGGTACAAAGTCAGAAGATCTCAGAGAGAGGAAATGCAGAAAGCAAACTAGGAAATGTGCAACCCTTTGCCATTGATGTCAAAGGGGGAGGAAAAGTATATAGGCAGAGGAAGCATTGGATTATTGGTGGATGTGTTGCCATCAATGCCAAAGGGGGAGACTGTTGGAAATATTGTCATTGATGGCAAAGGAATTGGCAAAGGAGGAGCACTTGGAGCAGCAACAAGGCAAAGAGAGCATGAGACATGAAGCAGAGGCAGTTTTAGAAGGGTCAGTTGATTGGAGATCTGGAGAGGCAGCAAAGGCAATGAATTGAGGTAGAGAACTTCTTCAGCATCAGAGTAGGAGAATAATGGCCACTGAACTAAATTTCTGGCCTGTCATGAAATTGCAAGAATTGATCGCCTGTATTTATATATATCTGTTATGGAAGAACTGTCTTTGAATTAAGTGTGTCTGGATTGGCTTAAACCCTGTTTGAATGTATTCTTGGTCGAGTCATGTGAAGAATTGATTCAGTATTACTATGCATTTGACGAGTTAAATCCTGTGTGAACACATGAGTTCTTGATGAATGATCCTATGTAATTGAGTCGAGTTCAATAAGAAAGGGTATGGAAATCCGAGTGATTGTGTGGCAACTCTGTAGTGAAGAACCTTGTAGGATTGGTTTGTGCGAATTTCCTGTTCCCCTCAGAAGACTAATAAACCATAATCTCTGTGAATGAGTGATTGTGTGTGCGCTCTGCATAAGAAAGAGGGAACTGTGAAAGCAACGACGTTATGATCCCAGAAGGGAGGCACAATTGAGATTACCCTGGTCATTATCTATATGTTTAACCCTCGTTCTGAAGAAGTCTGATGCATAGTTAAGTCGAAGCCCTATTTGTAACTAAACGCATTGTTCTGGTCTAGAGTGGGAGTAATGGAACCTAGAGTCTAATTATAAGAATGAGCGGAACTCATAAATAATAAAGGTGGATGGAACCTTGAGCGAAGGAGAGGAACCACGAAGAGTGAGCAGTAAAAGCAAGTTTCTGGTTTTTATCGCACCGCTTTCGACGGGCAAGCGATATTCATGAAATCACAACGATTCCATAGAGGTTCTGACATGTGTCCCTGAGCGAATATGGAAAACCGCTCTCATTGCACGCCATCGCGCATTAATCTTCGGCTGAGGACCCCGTGCGATATTGATACAAGCCGTCGATCTGGAGGAAGGTTTATTGAACGACGATCGCGTTCAGAAGTGGCATGGAGTTTAACCAAAGGTACGGGCATATGTATTCCATTGAAGTTCCGCCAATCGTATATGTGGGCCCGGAGCCAAAGGAATGTTATAAGCGGTTCAATTGAATTAAAAATCGAGATATATATTTAAAATTCCCAAGGTCCGAAACATATATATGTGCTGATATATATATATATATATATATATATATATATATGAAAAATATCAAATCTTGTATAATGCATCCATATGCGGATTTATTAACCATTGGAACCTTAGTTATAAGGTTCAACGATAGAATAAAAGTCCAGAATATGTTAAAGATGTTTATTTAAGGGTTGCTGGGTTATTAAAATAAGGTGGGAGATTAAGGTTGGAAGGTGGTGCACTCGTACTGTAGCCGAATTGTACTGCGGGGAATACATTGAATAAAAAAGTTGTGGAAAATATTTAATTATCAACCGGAAGAAATGTGGAAGACCTGGGAAAAACGGGACTGTGCAGAGTTACCGCTATCAATGAGTTGATAATTAAACTTTGTGTTCTCTGTATTTACCAAACTTGGACTTCTACAAAAAGAGCTGTTCCTTGTGACCCGAATCCTTACAAGTGTATTGACAAATATTCAGCATGTAAAGGTTGCCACTGCAGAAATTAAAAGTATTGAAATTGCCCAGTAGTGATATTAAAAGACAGTTATATGTACCATAGTTATACAACTGCAATGAAGAAGAGAGCCTACAAGAACGAAAGAGAGAGAAACAACAACAGAAAAGGCAAATCCAGTCAAGCCAAAATCCAGAAAAGAAGCTGAGTGAAATTGAAGTGTGTAACCGAAAATGTGAATGTAAATATTGTAATTAAATTTTTTTATTGTTTGTGATGCAAAGGCATGTATCCTAAGGAAAAGAAAAATTCCACTGTAACATGGAAATTTGTGCATATCATTATAATTCTAAATTGAGTTGGATAAAGGAATGAGAAGATTGAAGTCAAAAAGTCAGGACTATTCACTTCAAATTCCCTGAGGAATGTAAAGAGTCATGTGATGAATTCTATATATATTATCACATTGATATGAACAAAAAAAAAGGGAGAGAAAATATAGAGAAGGCAGAGTATAGAAGGTGTTATCACTCAGGTTTTCCTAGAAGTTGTGTAAGAGGAAAGTATACCCGAGGTAACCACAAACCAACCTTTTAGATGCAGAATCTAGCCAATCTGCATCCAGAGAGGGCTCTCTCTTTATAATTTATCTTTGTTCTTAGAAGATTTTAGGCTAGTTATAGATTCAAGAGTTTGTTTTGGGAAAATGGTGGAATCCACAAACTAAGGGTAAGGTTGAGGGCTTTCAGTCCATTGGGCTATGGAGTCAAAGGATGGCTTTACTGGATTTCTATTCTAAACACAAGATGGTATTACATGGCAAGATAGCTAGACAAAGAACAATCCTTAAAATTTAAAGTGGATGGGATGATCTTGAAGGGATGAAAGGCAGCTAAGAATCTTTCACCATGTTCAAAAGAAAGAAATGAGATGACTACAAACAAAGAGCAATGAAGAATTATTTATTATAGTAATCAACAATATTTAAATTAGCAAAGCAAGAGCATTTAAGAATTCATGCTTATAACTAATTTAGAGGAAAACATTAAGAACAATCACATCTGAAATCAGAGTACAATTAAGTAAATTCTGATTCAATCCTTTATGTAAATTATTCAGAAATGGACATAATGATATTATAAACTAATATAAAACTTCAGACAACGGGTAGAAAAACTTATTGAACTGTAGTCCAACACATGAATCCTGCAACAAGTCCAAGGTTTCAAATCGTCATCCAGTAAGCCACGAATAAATTTCTCCAAAATGCTTTTATTCCGAAAGTCTCAATGTTACAGCAGAGTAATAGAATCCACCCTCAATACTCTCTTTGAGGGTTTATTTATACACAAAATAATTGAAAATATCTCACACTATCCTAGCCAATAATCTAGGGTGACTAAGGCATAATTTACAAATAAACAGGAGACAAATAGTCTCGTGGATAGAATAATAGGTAACTGTTGATGTGCTGTTTCCTTTCTTTGTGGATGTGCTGGAGGCAAGTGCTGAAAAAGGGTTTGTTGCTGTTTTCTGGAGTAATTTCTTTGCTTGTTTGATACTCTTTGTTTTTACGGATACTCTTTAACCTGTGTAACTGATACTCTTTCCTCTGTACTCATTTTTATCCTTTTACCTGATAGTAAAGATAAAATTCTCATCCTGAAAATAAATTTTCATAGAATTTCCAATAAGTCTCTCCACCATGAATCGTCTGGTATCATAGTCCTTTTGAGTTTTCTCAATCTCTCATCTGCTTCTATGAGTTTGTAAAAGGTGGGCTCATTAGGAAATAGATACTTTATTTCATGTTCCAGATGAAATAAATTCCTCACTCTGTCATAGATACTTCTCCCTGTTGGTAATGTCGATCCTGGCAAACTGGTAGAACAAGCAGCTGTATTTTGAGCATGAGTATTTATTTTCTTTACATAGGTTTCTAAGTCCATTATTTGATCCTCTGAGAGCATAGGACTTGGTAACCCACTATCCAACAAAGCTTGAAATTTCTCTCTGAAAATATTGATATCAACCAAAATATCTGTGCACTTCCGTTCTAAATTCTGCATGAAAGTTCTTTTGATGAAAACTCTCTTTATTTCCAAAACTGTGCCGGTCCTGTCTTCAATCCCCAAAACTGCCAGCTGTTGCTTTGTCCGGGTGTTCAAAAATTGAATAAGCTGATTGGCCTGTTCAAGCCTGCCTCTTAATTCATTTCTGGTTCTGTTTATTTCTTCTTGGGCTATTTTAACCAAATCATTTTGTTCAAAAATAGCTTGAATAGAGGGCCAAATACCCTTTATTAACTCAATGATATTACCCCAAAGAATGTCATTTATTTCCTTTAAAGGCTTTTCCAATGAAAGATCTTTTTCCAAAGCTTGAACCAATTTTTCTAATCTTTTTATTTCCCTGGTGTTATCAGCAACTGTCTTCTTAGATGTATCATATTTTTCCTCCAATTTTACTAATTGCAATTTCGTAGTTTGGAGTTCTGTGACCCTTAGTTGTAAACTTTCCATTTGTTTTATTAATTCATCAGAACTCAAACCAGAAGTGTTTACCTGGGATGGCTGTGTTTGCTGACCTGCTGTTGAAGTACCTGTGGTTGTAGCAGCTTCTGTGGCGGATGCCTGCTTGATAACTTCCCTTTCCTGTAAGGCTTGTTCCAATTCCTTCTCAGTTTCACTTAGTCGCTCAGTCATATTTAGGAGCAACTCCATTACCTCTTCTTGTGAATTCCCCTTTAAAACTTCTTGGGTCTGAGGGTGCCTTGAGGCTGGCAATTTTAGCTGCTTTCTTAGTGCAGCTATGTCATCATCTTTCTTCTTTATTAATGCCTCAATACTTTTAATGTCTTTGGGGTTGTGACCCAAACCAATGATTATTTCCTCTAAAGACTTTATTCTGTTATCTTTGGCCTGTGAAGAGGCCCTCTCAATTTGCAATTGTGCAGTTGTGTTATTCAAAGAATCTTGCAGCGTTATAGCTGCCATGGCTTTATTGGTAAGAGTGGAATACACCATTTCCCCAGTTTGTCTGTGCAGTTCTATCTGGTCCAAAGGATGAATGTCCTTTGCCAGGACCTCAAAATTTGTTCTGATGTAATCAGCTGCTGAAGTGGGCTTTGGCACCTTTGTCTTGAAGTGGCTCATCAGCATTTTGCCTTGTGAAAGGTCAAATGCTGACATTAGCCTTTCTTGATTATGGGGAGCCATTTTCATATACTGATCATATACCTTCATTTTTAATGGATCATTCTTTGCTTTAATATTAATGAAGGTTCTTTTAATATCCCCTGTATCTGTTTTTGGTGGTCTGAAAGAGGATACCTCAGTACTCAATTGCTTTTGTAAAGCTTTTCCTTTCTGTGCTGTGTTTGTTTCACTAACTGTGCCAGTTAGTTGACTGTCTTCCCTTCCATCATCAAATACTTCATCTATAATTTTCACATCTGGAAGTGGATCTGATTTCTGTTTTTTGGCCTGATGTACTTGTGAGATTTCTTTTGGAGGAGTGGTGTCTGGAACCTGCCTTTTCTTTCCTATTTCCACATTTGATGGAGTTTGTAACTCTGGAACTTGTGGATGCTTCACCTGAGTGGGAGAAACCTGTGATTGTTCAGGTGCTTTGGAAGTTTGTGGTTTCTATGCCATGACCAAAGTTTCAATGACCTGTAATGTAGGTTCCTTTCCTTTGCCCTTTGTCTCTGCTGCAACTAATGAACTGCCTTCCTGCTATCTCTGCTGTGGATTTGCTGCTGAAGATGTGCCAATGTGAGATACCTGCACTTGACCATAAGATTCTAGGTCATATTCCTTTTGAAGATCATTCATAATTTTATTCATTTTTTCTTCTGCACTTTCTTCTTCAACAAGTGTTTTTTCCACCCATTCATCTTGGTTAGCATATTGCTCTATATCAGGAATCTTTTGGTGGATATAAGGGGAAGATTTGTTCTTTAATCTTTTTTCACAGATGAAACCAAATGGGTCATAAGGAACCCAACGAAAAGTTCTTTGGAGTTTGCATTGTAATATAATTTCTGCCTCTCGCTCGGCCTCCCTAGAGTTGCAGATGTAGGGACCTAATTGATTTTTAATCCGGAGTTGAGCTTTCTTTTTCACACTACAAAAATGGATCACATCTGAATTATTCATTTGCCTGTAATATTCTAAGGCAAACAGTCTCATGGGTACATACTTTGGTAATTTGAATGGATGTAATTCACATCCATAGATTCTGATCACTGTATGGTTTTGATACAAGTACCAATCCCCAACTTTATAGGTCCTTGAAAGTTGCAAGGTCTTCTTTATTTCATTACTGAGTCTTGGGGGAGGAATCCCTGTCAAAAATATAGTTGTAGGATATACAAAAAGATCTATAAACTCAGAATAGGAATAGGGAGACTCATAAGAATGAATTATGGGAGACCAAAATATAACTGACCTTGGGTTTCCCTTGGCATCAAGTTTTTTAACAGGGAAAGGGAACTTTTCTGACTGATAGTAGATAATGAGATGATAGATGACTGAGGAATATTTAAAAACTTTTTCATCATCTAGCCTCATGAACTGATCATGGATCTTGTTAGCTATGAAGGAGGCAAAGTCATATTTAATCTCAGGAGGTTGCCCAGGAGTAAAAATGGACAGAAAAACCAAGGTTATCTCATCAACATATTCACTGGTTTTGAAGCCCAAGACAAAAGATATCATATTGAGGATGAGTCTTCCCAATTGATTGAAATAATAAAAACTATAGGGAGGAGGTGCCTTAGGTTGGTGTTCAGGCAACATGAAATTATGGCAAATGGACTCTAATTTCTCTGGGGTCAATTTATTAGATTTCTCAATCAATTCTTCCATGGACAGAGGTGCCAATTCTTGGTCAGGTTCAAAGTGTAGCATTTCATTGATGGCCTGAGGAGTGATAGGGAAAATAACACTCTGGTCAGAAGAAATTACAGCCCTTTGAGTGGGATCATAGTTTGAATGGCAATAGTGGATGATTTCTGGGAAATTAATGACTGAGGGGATGAGATACCTTGGGAGATTGGATTCCCACAGTCCAATAACATCTTGCCCCTTTGAATAATCGTCTCTGCAGCGACAAAAACTCAGAAGGGGGCTTTCATCAAAATGCAAGTCTTTAATCTGAAAATCTTTGTCCACTAAGGGTAAATACTCTAATTCTCTGTGAGGGGCATTCAGTGGGGTCACATTCAGGGCTGCAGGGGCTTCCATTTTGGTTCTCGTGGATTCAGAACGGAAGTTCCTGGGTTTTCTTCACAGGCCGGGCGCTTTTCGATTTAAATGAGGAAATTATCACAAATGCAGTTTCAGGGAGCAATTGAACAGTTTTAAAATCTCTGGGGAAGATCTCAGTGATGAGTTTTAATCACTAATTCAGCGAAAAACAAAGGAAACAGAGTTTTTCTTGCAGTTCGGGGCGGAGAAGGATAAATACCTGTTCTTGGAAGAAAACTGGTTCTTAACAGGTAACAGGCGGTAGCAGGAGGACGCTTGAACGCAGGTCTGGCGTATTTATGGAGCGAAATTGAATGGAACAGTGGATTTCACTGAAAATTCGAAAACCGTAGCAGAGAGCACAGTCGCGTTTAATAACGAAAATAACGGAAAAAACATGAAAAATTGGCTTTATTTACAAGTTAAAGGGTTTTTTAGTTTTTCGAGGAGTGACGTCATAGTAGTACGAGCTGACGTATGATGGAGGGGCCGGCGGTAAATGGTAAGCGGTAAGCGGTGATCCCGCACCGCTTATGAGCAAAGGCGGTATTAACTGCAAGGGCAGCGATTCCACAAAGTTATCGACACGTGGACGGGTGACTAGTCAGATACCACCCATCCCCCGCTGGTTAAAACTATGACAAGGGATGGCTAGCGGAATGAATGCTAGCCGTAGATCTGTGAAGGAGTGATCCGATGGTGGAAAGGACGGATAGATGACGGAGGTTTAATGCGCGGGCCCAGCGGGGTTTTAAATGCGATTTACATTATTTAAACATCCCGGGGCGCTTCTTATTGGTGAATGAGGTTGGTTATTAACTAACTCAGATAATTAGTTAATCCCGCTATATAATGAAAATAGGGGTTGCGGTGGGTTTTAATCATTGGGGAAATGCCAGGTGGATGAGCCACGCTGGCATAGGAATTTTCCAAAGTTTTGTCTTGAAAATAAAACTTCAGATTTATTATTTTTTGGTATTAAACATATAAACCATATGTTTAAAGCTTTTCGGATATATGTTTTTTATTTTATTATATGGTAAATTAACGAATGTAATTAATTTACCATAGGGGCGGGTTTATGATATAAAGATCTAATTTAACCAAAGGGCTTATATAGTGGGTTTTTATTGGAATGCAAGGGGAAATAATTACTTTGGTTAAACTTTATAATAGAGGGGTTTTTTGGGGTATTTTATAAAAAAGGAGTTATATACTTAGGATAGGGCATTTGACTAGGGATTTAGTAAATAGAGTTAAACATTAATATGACCAAGGGACAAGGGAACTCAAAACACTTTAGCACATCTAAGAAAGTGATAACTTCTGAAGTAAATTGCAATATCTTATCTTCAACACTTAAACTTAGAATAGCAGGTTATCTTGAGGGATTTTTATGGAATTTTTGCATGATTTCCCTAAGTAAAATAGGATTTTACTTAGGACAAGGTTAAAGGTGAATGATTATAATGATGAATTATCTCAAGTACTTAGGTCTTTTTGATCATTAGGCCGAGGGTCCGGTCCCTCCAAAAGTCAAGGAAATGCCTTGAGCCCTTTCGATCTCCAAATACCTTAGTATTTTGGGGGAAATTAGTAAAACTTTTGAGGGGAAAGTGATGAGGGAAGTTAATGAGTTTGACTTTTCTTGCTATGATTTTCCAGTGTATTTCCTGCTCTAGTATTTGTGATGAAAGTAAAGGATTAAAAACATGTAGCAGCATCATTCATCAGATAACACTTTGCAGCACCATCTACCTACCCTATCTACTTGACACTACCATTTTCTCTTCTTTATTAGGGTGCATTTAGACTTGCAAACCCTTATCAATCTTTTTCTTTTTACATGATAAATCTATCTATTTCTACCCTTATTACATCCAAGGGCTCAGATTGAACTGTTGAGCACCTTTTATTCACTCTACCTATCTACTTATCTGCCAAGATTAAACTGTTTGGTCAGATATTTATTCTCTAATCTACAACATAAAATTGAAATATGACTAAGTCAAGTTTAAACAGTTTGACTTATTCATGAATTGTGGCAAAGGTTTTGACAAGCTGCACACAATTACTTTATTACAAAAAATGAAATAGTAGTGGCATTTGGATTTGCACACTTTCCTTGGTCTATTCTTTGCTTGGGGTTCATTTCTTTCTCTTTTTTGACCATTTTATTCTTTTTACCCTTTGATTTTTCTTTTTAGGGTATACCCTCTTTACATTTTTTAAATTTTTTGAATTTTTTGGTTTTCAAGAATATGGAACACCTTTGCTCCCTGAAAAAAGGTTTGAACATATTCCATAGTTCAATCAAGACAATCATGAAAAATGAAACCTATTGGTATAGGAGACTAACAGAAGGGTGAGGCAGAGAAGATTAGGAAAATAAGAGTAGAAAGAGAAGCTACAGAATAGAGCTGATATCTAAGGTAAATCAACAAACCTTCAGTTTGACAAATTGAGGAAGTTGGAGCTTCTCTATCAAGTTGCAACTTGATAGCTGTCAGTTGTAGCTGACTGAGGTTGGAGCCTCCTGGAGGTTGGTGCCTGCAGAAAATTGAAGGGATTTGGTGCTTCCTTGCAAGTTGTAGCTTGCAGAATTGAGGTTGGAACCTCCTGTAGGTTGGTGCCTGCAGAAAAAAAACAGTGGTGAGAGGAAGTTGGAACTTGCCTTTGCATCACAACAATAATAAGATGTGGTTTTCTCCCTTTATGGGTTTCCACTTATATCTGGTGTCTCTGTGCATGATATTTATGTATTGATCTGATTTATATCATCTGCTTAATACCTGCTGCTCTCATATTAAGTCTACTGTTATATTATATTAATCCTTGCTGCTTACATTCTAAGATTACTCACATATTAAGTTGTATATGAAATGAAGGTATAAATAAGTTTAATGAAAAGTTATAAAAGTTCATGAATGTGTTAAACTGATTCATCCCCCCCTCTCAATTTAACTAAAGGTTCAACAGAACCTAACACTGAGAAAGCACAAAGCTCGAGAAGTGGAACCCTAAGTGGGCACACAGATCGAGGAGGTGGAACCTTGAACTAAATGAATCTTGGAGGAATCTTTTAGATACCTTGGAGCTGATTTTTGACAAAGACAAGATTATGCCAATCTTATACTCATATTAACCAAAACTTTGCCAGGAGTTTGATGGCATGATCAATTTTTTGATATGAGCAACATATTTTTCAAAAGAAGAATGTTGAGGGTGGAACCATGAAGTTGGAACCTTGATGCAGGAATCCGGATGGAATCTGAAAGATTCCATGGAGCCTCGAATTGGCAGTCTCAAAACCATACCAAATTTGTACTCATTTGTATCGATTTTTCATGAGGAGTGTAATGGCATGATTAATTTCTTCAACTAAGCAGTTGAATTTCAGTCAACCCACAAAACAAAATCTTTAAGGAATCATTGAGATTCCCGGGGAGCCTAGAATTGATCGAGTCAAAAAGGGTCGAGTTTACAGTCAGCTTTCACAATTTTTCACAAGGAACATAATGGCACAGACAATTAATTCATCCAAGTAGCCGATTTTCAGGCCATCCCCGGACTTGGAGGTATAAGATGCATTATTTCCATGTCTTCATTTGATTTTGTTGAGATGATGGTTTTATTATGAGATCCATGTATGCCACTTTGTTGGAGGATTATTGTATGCTAATTTATGTGAGAGATAGTATTTTGTCAAGATGAAGGAGGGATTTTATGAGTGATAGTTCTTATATAAAAAATCTCCCGGGAGAGACATGCCACTCTAGTTAATGGGGTATATCCTTGTATTGCCAAATATTTCATCATGTACTCATCATCTTCCTTCAAAAAATAATGAAGCGACCTCCCCACTCTTGACACTGGGCCCAGAGACGTAGTCCACACTGGATGAACTCTGTTATCATATCGTGTATTTATGATTGATTATTATTTTTGTTGTTGTTACATGTCGATGGTTGCTAAGTTGTTGTTTAATAGTTCACATTGTTCATGATTTCACAAGCAAATGTAAGTGTCAGTAAAAGGTCATGTAATATAATGGCAATTTTTGTTTGAAAACGTTCATGAAAATTCCCTAGATCATTGTAACATGAAGAGAAACCTTTAAACGAGAAGTAAACATAGGAGGAAGGTTGTTAATCTATCTTCCCAGGAGCTAAATTTGGTGTCAATTAATGTTCTTAGTAAAGGTTTGGGGTTTTCCATTGCCTCGAAAAGCATCACTATAGAAAATATCATTTATAACATAGAAAAGGGGATTAGAAACCTTTTCTCACAGGAAAAAGTATTATACAAGAGTGTGATTTCATATTGAGGAAAGTGAGACCATGAAAAAGTAATTTAAATAAAGAATAACAAACTTCTCTCAAAGACCTTCACAATAATCACAAGATTGTTTTCCTAAAGGTAGACAAGAGTAGAGCCATAATTTTTATGGACAAAGAGGATTAAATTCATAAGATGAATAAGAATCTTAACTATGGTAGCTATATAAAACTCATCAACAACCCCATCTCCAAAGTCATGAAAGAAGTTAAGAAGGAAATTAAGGATTCTAACCTTGATGAAAAGTTAAAGAAGAGGATAACACCTTCTTGTGAAATTATCCCAAGAATGTATGGGCTAAATATGCTACCCAAATCCTTAAACCCATTGTTGGTAACACTGACTCTTTTATTAAATACTCTAATGATTTTGTTAATCTTTTAAAAAATGAGAGTGTGGATTCAAATGACATCCTGGTAAGTTTCGACGTGGTATCCTTATTTACAAAAATTACTTTAAATGGGGCCATTAAAGTTATTAAAGAGGTTTTTGATCCTAAAACAACAAATCTAGATGAGATTTGGTTTCGTTCCACATTCTTTAGTTTCTAAGGAAACTACTATGAGAAAATATCTATAATTGTAATGGGATCGCCTCTCTCACCAATTGTTGCAAACTTATACATAGAGATATTTTATAGGAGATCCCTTGAATCATACCCTTTAAAACCTACTTGGTTGAAGAGATTCATAGATGACACAAATGTAAAGTGGATGCATGGTACAATGGATCTTGAAAATATTTTCAATACCTAAACTTTATATCTTCTGAAATTAAGTTTACTATGGAAATGGAGGAAAGCAAAATAATACCATCCCTAGATGTTCTCATTACCATAAAGGAAGATGATACATTAGGGAATTAGGTTTTTAGAAAGAAAAATCATACTGAAAGTTACCTCCATGATGAATCCTATCACCATCATTACTAGAATTTTGGTGTTCTTAATATTGTTGTTGTTACAACCCTTAGAATATCTGATGCCGATAACTTGGATGAAGAAAAGAAACACTTGGATAAATTATTTAAGGATATAGGATATGTTGGAAATAATTATGAATTACGGATAAAACACGCTTCCCTAGACAAGTGCTAATATAGAACAACATGTTAAATACTATACGACTACTTTTCCTAACTAAGAAAAAACACACAGAATGGATTAGATGCTTACTTGGAGTCCAAGCACTTCCAAATGATTCCTTCTGTCGCTTCTGTTGTAGCTTCAAATTCTAGCCGGCTGTGCAAAATATTTCCTACAAGAGTGAACACTAAACAACAAAAGATAGCAATAATAATGTAATATCCCAAAAGGGGGAATGCAGTAATACTTCACACAATATAAGAACTTACAACAAGATAAAAAATAAATCTTAAGAAAACATCAAAATTTACAGAGAAGCTGAGCCATTTTATTAGATTGGAGAAGAATTAGTTACACAATGTACAAAATATGAGTAGATCTAACCAAAAAGTTGGTCTAGAATCACCCAAAAAGCATGCTATAACAGGTACATCGTAACTGGAGAGGCACTGAAGCAAATATTGCGCTTTCCCTTTAGCAGAATATGAACATATAGTTGTAGGCTGAATAGGAAAATGCATATATACTCAAAACTGAAGCTCAGATGATTCCAAGATTCAATATTTGGCCAATGTGATGGAATCCCAAGATAACCCAGAAAGGATTTTCCAGATCTGCAACTTTGGAAAAATCACCTCCCTAGGGTTTGATCCTTGATCTGCTGGGAAATACAGATTTGAAGCTAGATTTGACAAATAGATGGCTGAAATATGATATCAGATCAGATCTATGCTTGAAGGGCTGATCCCTTCTCCAGATCTATGAGCTAGAAGCTCTAGATATAGCTTCTCAATCCTCCAATGATGATTGCAGCTGCTGCAACACAACTGCCTCTAGAAACTACGCTGTGAGAGAAAGAGAGGCCTTCTGCCTGCTAAAAAATGCTTCAATAAACTCTAGGCTGATGGAAATAATGATGGAAATGTGAGGGAATGATCCCTCACAGGATTGCTAGCTGAAATACTAACAATTTCCTTCCTCCTTTTAGATCTGTAAAATGAACAACATTATTCCTAAAGGGAATACTGCTGCTAGGAGGTCAATAAATTTTGGCCCGATGCCAGATCTGCAATGAAGCTCTAGGAAGCTGATATTTAAGCCCAAGGTGATAGGAATAATCCCTCACCAGTTCTCCAGTTGAAGTACTGAAGATAACTTCCTCCTTCCAAACTGATATTTAGAAATCTGCAATTTCTGAACATGAGTGTTTTGCAGAAAGTAGGAAAAGAAGATGTGGCACTTAAAGCCTGATGTATAATGAAGTACAAACTATTTCTAGGGCTACTCGAAGAAAGAGGTGGGATTCCCGACCACGAACACCCTGTGCTAAACAACACCTGAAATCTATGCTGAACAACCCAAGAAAGCAGTGGAAATGTCACATGACAATTCCAGATCTGAAAAGATCTTTACATCAAGAATAATCAGCATGCCCTCATCCTTGCCTTCATCTTCTTTATATAACATTTGAGCCTTCCCATGCCTTGGCCTTCATCCAGACTGCGCTGTCACATGTGGACAAGATCCTCCAAGGTGGACTGCGCTATTTGACTAAATCAACCTTCATGTCTAGGTGCAATGTACACCTTCCACCAAGTGTGCCTTGTTTGCACAACTTTCTCCATCACTTAATCATGAATGTCCCATGATCTTGACATCTTCAAGATCTTAATTGACTGAATCATCTTTGTTTGATCCTTTCAAGATCTTAGTTGACTGTGTCAACCTCCATGATCTATCTCATTAATGAGACAGGTTCTCCAATTTCATTCACATTAGTAGTTGCTCAACTACCTTGTTATGCAGATCTAGGCTAAATTAATCCACATTCACACACACAAAAGTGGATATTTATTCATATTGAGGATTGTGGGTCCCTCCACCCTTTTATTTACTTAATTCATTAAGAAAATCAAGGACTCTAATATTGCAAATATGATGTGAAAATTTGGGAATATTACAGTCCCCCCCGGAAAAATGTTGCTTGTCCTCAAGCAACTCCAAAAGTAGATGCAAAGCCATCTATTCCCCTCCAAATGACATCCACATAAGGAAGGCGTCCTCCATTTTCTGCAAAAGGTTATGCATGTTTGGTTCCAATGTTGTCATTTAAAAACATAAGGAATGACTTCTAACTGTATGGTTAGATGTCCTCCTTCCATCATGAAGTACCAAATTAAAACCATATGATGTCCAACATCATCATCCATACACGAGGTGCATAAAATAAGGTGGCTCTCTTCACAAAGGAAAAGCTCCATTACACAATACATATCTCCATCCCATGTTTCATGAATTTGATTGAGCATTGATATGATCTCATACTTAGCCCTGTTGGTCTTGTTGGATCCAAGCATCATTCCAATGTTATGCAAAAGAAGAAGGAAAGGAGCTATATGGGTAGGCAAATATGTCAAAACATATTCTCTTAAGAGTAACCACCAGAGTAAGGCCCTTTGCTGCCATCCTCCATCTCCTCCATGTAAGGTGGACAAGCCAAACTCCCCCAAAATAAACCAAAGCAACAAGAGATCTTGCTGCTTCCTCCCCTCCTCATGTGCATCATGAATCAAAAGCATACTATTAGACATATGGAATGTCACATCAGCCCAATACAAGAAAACATCATCAATGCACATCTTGAGAGCATCATGCCAAGATTTTCCCAAGACAAAACACATAGACATAAGAGATGTCATGTGGTGGCCAATCTCTCTCAAGTGAAACAAAATTGAGCATGCCTTATTTTGCTGCATTTTATCATTGATACACAAGGCATGAATCAGAAAAATATGAGCTATTGGATGGTAACCATACTCACCCAAGAGAAACTAGCGCAGCCATGCCTCCTTCTTCTTCTCATAAGTGTTATTCAAGGCATGGATCAAAGAAATAGGAGCCTTTAGGTAGTGACACGAACCTCCCAAGGGAAACCAACATAACCAAGCTTGCTAGCCCATATAAATATGCAAGTGGTTATGCAACCCCTTGCTTATATTTCTCATCCACTCACCCCAATATGGAAGATGAGTGATGTGCTGCATAATCATGGTATCCTACCTTTGTAGAATACCATCTTCCCCAAACTAATGAAGAACTTTGCATTCCATGAAATGTTGAAGTGCACCTCCAATGAGATCTCTTAATGAGACCTTCTTCTCATCCATGGCCTTCCAAAACCAATGAGGTTCTGGATCTGCTATAGGTAGAAGTTTCTCTTTGAGCTGTGAGATGCTCATTGAGAAAATGTCATCAAGAAAGGAGAAAAGGTTTCTCATATCTAGATGTCTACCATTCAGCGTCTTGTCTTCCATTGCTTCATGAGTGAAGCTACCTCCAGAATGATCCAAGAATAATGGGGCCTCATCATTATCACTGCTTCTAAGTGACAACATTGTAGATCTACAAGGTAATACATAAACTATCTCAAAGAAAGGTACAATACTGACCTCACAACCAATCATTGTACAAAGGATGATGCTCATCCCTCCTTCTGGAACTCTACACTTCAACTCAAAAGGTTGAATGTAGTCCATCCATGACAAAATAGGATAAATTTTCATCTCCTCCTTGATTAGATCAAGGGTCTTCTACGTTGTGATATGTTGTTGCTCCAAAACAACACTATGTTCTAACCCTTGGTTATGCATTGGCCCTGATGGCATGCCCCATAAGTTTCAATAAGATCTATTGAAGCAATAGGTGATGAATGTGTATGCATAACTTGGATCAACTGATATGTGGGAACCTCTTGAAAGAACACAAGATTTCCTCCAACCGGGACAATAGGGCCTCCAACTGCTGGTAAGAGTGATGGCTGCTCTTCTTCCAATGTACCAGCCTGGAATCATGCATGGGACTCCATGTGTCAAGAGCTCAAGACTATCTTGCAAAGATGCAAGTGGCTCTTCTCCGGATGTAAGTAATTCTGCAGATGGTGGTGAATGTAGTGACTTCTTGTCCAGAGTGACAAGATTGACATCCTCCTCCTTAGGAAATGTATCTTTATAGCACATCTTTGATTTCTTCTCATCAAACTTCTTTCTCAACTTGTGAAAGAAATTTGAATATTTAGTCACCTTTGCATGCTCCATGTGACAAAACCACCAATCATTGGCTTCATCTAAAAGATGAAGTGCTGAAATCTGAACAACCTCTTCTTTAGCTACAGGATGTAGTCTGAAAAATGCATCTAACTCTCTCCTCCAAGCCTTAACATTGCTTGAGGAGGATCCATCAAATGTAGGCAAATAGAACCTATTGTGCCTCTTCTTTTTATTGCTGCTATAGGATCCTCTTTCTTCTTTGATTTTAAAGAATTGTTGGAGAGTTAGCTTCTCCTTTAATGCTCTAGACTGTGCTTTTTACTCTTCAAGATATAGAATGAGAGTCTCATGAGTCTCAGGTTCATTCCTTCCTTCATTTCTACACCCTTCACCTTCTTCAAAGAAAGTGGGCATAGTTTATCTATGAGGAGATCTAGGATTCTTCGGTTTTCTTCTTTGCTGATAGGAAGTGCTGGGGCCTTCTTCATCACATCTTCTTCTTGGATCTTCTTTCTGCATTTCCTCTTTCATTTGATAGACCTCCTTGAAGAGATCTTGCATAGATCTATAGAAATGAGTGGCAGAATTTTCTTCCTCCATGATAGATCTCATCTATCTGCTTCTTATTAGATGCAAAAGATGAAGTGTCCACAAGCTAAGCCAAAGATCATGCTCCGATACCACTGTAATATCCCAAAAGGGGGAATGCAGTAATACTTCACACAATATAAGAAATTACAGCAAGATAAACAATAAATCTTAAGACAACATCAAAATTTACAGAGAAGCTGAGCCATTTTATTAGATTGGAGAAGAATCAGTTACACAATGTACAAAATGTGAGTATATCTAGCCAAAAAGTTGGTCTAGAATCACCCAGAAAGCATGCTACAATAGGTACAACGTAACTGGAGAGGCACTGAAGCAATTACTGCGCTGTCCCTTCAGCAGAATATGAACATATAGTTGCAGGCTGAATAGGAAAATGCAGATCTACTCAAAACTGAAGCTCAGATGATGCCAAGATTCAAGATCTGGCCAATGTGATGGATTCCCAAGATAACCCAGAAAGGATTTTCCAGATCTGCAACTTTGGAAAAATCACCTCCCTAGGGTTTGATCCTTGATCTGCTGGGAAATACAGATCTGAAGCTAGATCTGACAAATAGATGGCTGAAATATGATATCAGATCAGATCTATGCTTGAGGGGCTGATCCCTTCTCCAGATATATGAGCTAGAAGCTCTAGATCTAGCTTCTCAATCCTCCAATGATGATTGCAACTGCTGCAACACAACTACCTCTAGAAACTGCACTGTATGAGAAAGAGAGGCCTTCTGCCTGCTGAAAAATGCTGCAATAAACTCCAAGCTAATGGAAATAATGATGGTAATGTGAGGGAATGATCCCTCACAGGATTTCTAGCTGAAATACTAGGAACTTCCTTCCTCCTTTTAGATCTGTAAAATGAACAACGTTATTCCTGAAGGGAATACTGCTGCTAGGAGGTCAATAAATTTTGGCCTGATGACAGATTTGCGATGAAGCTCTGGGAAGCTGATCTTTAAGCCCAAGGTGATAGGAATAATCCCACACTAGTTCTCTAGCTAAAGTACTAAAGACAACTTCCTCCTTCCAAACTGATCTTCAGAAATCTGCAATTTCTGAATATGAGTGTTTTGTAGAAAGTAGGAAAAGAAGATGTGGCACTTAAAGCCTGATGTATAATGAAGTAAAAAATATTTCTAGAGATAATCTAAGAAAGAGGTGGGATTCTGGACTAGGAACACCCTGCGCTAAACAACACCTGCAATCTCTGCTAAATAGCCCAAGAAAGTAGTGGAAATGTCACATGACAATTCCAGATCTGAAAAGATCTTTACATCAAGAATAATCAACATGCCCTCATCCTTGCCTTCATCTTCTTTATATAAAATTTGAGCCTTTCCATGCCTTGGCCTTCATCTAGACTGCGCTGTCACATGTGGACAAGATCCTCCAAGGTGGACTGCGGTGTTTGACCAAATCAACCATCATGTCTAGGTGCAATGTACACCTTCCACCAAGTGTGCCTTGTTTTCACAACGTTCTCCATCACTTAATCATGAATGTCCCATGATCTTGACATCTTCACGATCTTAATTGACTGAATCATCTCTATTTGATCCTTTCAAGATCTTAGTTGACTGTGTCAACCTCCGTGATCTATCTCATTAATGAGACAGGTTCTCCAATTTAATTCACATTAGTAGTTGCTTAACTACCTTGTTGTGTAGATCTAGGCTAAATTAATCCACATTCACACACACAAAAGTGGATATTTATTCATATTGAGGATTGTGGGTCCCTCCACCCTTTTATTTACTTAATTCATTAAGAAAATCAATAACTCTAATATTCCAAATATGATGTGAAAATTTGGGAATATTACAAATACAGATGTCTATTCAAGTTAGTTTGCTAAATCAGTAGAGCATAAACCAAATACATCAACTAAGATCTTGTAATATGGAAAATAAAAGCCAATACCGATGCATATAGGGAAAAGTAAGTTGTATTCTTTATTAATGATAGAAGGGGATGTTACAATCAAATGATTGATTTTGTGTCACCATCTCCAACAACATCCCAACCTCATCACAATGCAGATATCTCCAGCAAATTGTCACTCAAATCAATCTCCTCAATAAAAAATCCACCAGCATTTCTCTACACAAATTATTCCTTATCAAACACTAAGATCTGTGCTCAATTTATAGAGAGGCTGAGGTAGTTTTATAATCAATGACTTTCCAATAATAGGCAAGACATGTTCCAAATCTTGTAGATGTCAAATGGACACATGGATTCGAAGTTTGACACATGTGAACTCTTCTAGAAGGCACTGGCCAAATAAAGATTCCAGAAAAATGAGAATTTCGCTCCCAATGTGACCAACGCACCCATAGATGTCGGGAAGTGCTTTGCAGAGCAGCCTTGCATGGGGCTACCTGCATATGCAACGCACTTAGTCCCTTTAGAGGCAACCTTGATGAGCTCTCATATGATATATTATAAACTTCAAACCTTGGAAACCTTTGCAGATGAAAGTCTTTGATTGATCTGTCTTATTCTTTGTCTTAGGGCATATAGAAATTGAATTGTTAGGGGATGATAAACCCTATGCATTTCTCTTGGAGATGATTCCGAGTTAACCAGGTCATTGGGAATGATGCCCAAATTGACCTATAACAATTTCCCCCTAAAGCATGAAGTCAGAATAATAAGTTGGAGATGAAGCGGAGTGGCGACTTGCATCAATCTTACAATACATTACATCAAGATATATCCTCTTGATCATAATTTCTGAGGATAGGCATTCCCATGTTCAGCACATAAACAATCTAATAACATGTACACAATTTAGAAAGTCACCGACATTGGAATGTTGCCCAATGCAGACATGCCTACAGATATAGGCCCATGTTTGGATGATGATATGTATGTAAGGTCACCGTACAGATGATGTGTACAACAATCCTGAAATCGCAGCCCGGATATCTGAAACTAGATCCGGGGTCTTCTTACCTCATTCACTCGATCATTCGGGTACAATTCTAGCCATGTGAATATATGATTTGTCGTCAAACATGGAAAGACATTGTTTGATTACCAGCCAATAATGTGAGATGTTAACAAACGTGAGAGAACCACAATTAATGAAAATGGCCCTCAAGGTACTGCAGTACATTTCGTAAGGCATGAATAGATGATTTGATGTCGAACGCCAAACAAAATCTTTTGGTCAAAAGTTCGGAAGCGAGGATCTTGTCGATGCTGTAACAAGCCTCATGGTACTAGAATCTTATGTTTTTAAGTGAATTTATTGGATATTTATTTGTTGTCGACAGGAAGTCACCTTATTGCGAAACGAGAGTTATTGATTTCAGAGACAAGAGTATAACTTGATATAGAAATTTTCAGGGATGAAGGTCATGAGAAGAAAGGTTTATGAGTATTGCATAAGGATGAGTTTATTCACTGGATGACTTCTCTTGAACATATCGGCGACACTGTGATGAATTGGAAGAATTGACCCAAAACCAAAGTGAAGGTATGATGAACCATAGGTATGAATGAACCGTCAAGATGATTACCCAACCCAATCAGTCACGGATATGGAGTGAAGGAAGTGTCATGTTCAAGAGCGACTTGCTACCATAAAGAATTTTTGCTCACTTTTCCCAAATTTTCCTCAGTCATTTGTCTACCAGTACCTCTTTATTTTTTAACAAGCTTGAGGAGGATAACATTTGCTTGATCTATAATTCAACCCTTTGGGTGAATAAAGTATCGCTATTTAATAATTTAACGAGTCTAGTAATGAATGAAACTCAATTCTTGCCATGATTGACAAGCCCGTCGCTATTTTATGTTTTAATGAGCTTAATGATTGTGATAGCCCAGTCCTTTTTCATGTTTAGAGAGTTTGAAAAAGTGGACGAAAGAAAACTCCATAAGCACTTTTTCGTAAATTTGTCACTCAGATCCGAAAAAGTGTAAAATAATAACTGAGAGAACCTCTTTGGTCATGTTTAACCAAGGTATTCATTTTTCGTAAATAACCTATCTCAGTTCGGAAAAGGGTTAAATTTATACTGAGCAGATATCAGTTCATTTACTTTTATGAGCTCGAAAAGACAAGTGCTCGGCAATATTTTCACATTATCGGAGTCTGAAAAGAGCTGAAAGGAGACTCTAGGGGTTCCTTTTTCACTGTTATAGAAGCTCGAAAAAGAGATAAAAGTGCGCTTCAAATCCTTTTTCGTTTTTAACAAAGTTCGAAAAATAAGGAGAAAAAGTATGCTTTGTGGTCAAATCATTCTTTGAAATAAATATGCACGACTAATTTGTTCATCAGTTGTATATCCTGTTCAGAACAACATCAAATGGATTAAAAATACCTGTTTCATGATAAAAACATAATAAAACTGTAGTCATAGCAATAAATTCAATTTTCAAATAATTAAATGACTATTAAAAGTAGTTTCACTATTCATTTTTACCATTCCATAGTTACCATTTGCATTTTGGAGCTCTTAACCTGATTTTTCCCCCGAACTTCAGCTGCTGATTGTGATCGTTTTTGTTGACGGTTTTCATTTCTGTTTGATCCAAGTTAGTGATATGAACCTCCTCTTTCCTTTAGTTTTCATTTAATTTCCAATTTCTGCAAATTTTTAAGGTTTTAAGGCCCCTAGGGTAAATTCTGCCCAAAAAGAGGGAAACACACCCCTAAATGTTGAAATCTGCGTTGCATAGAAGGTACAATGAAGGGTACTTGCATATGCAAAGCACTGTCTCTTGTTAGGGAGTGCGTTGGGCACAATTCAAGTTTTTGATTTTCTCATTATGCCCAAAATTGACCTAGTTTTTTGCAATGAATGGAATCTAATGGACCTTATGGTTGTATTTCAGGTTTCCATCAGATTACAATTATGATTACATGGAGGGAAAGAGAACATGAAGAACAAGATATGATTGCCTTAAATTATCCGGGTACGGTAAGAGCCCTAAGAGATTGTGGACTGCTTAAATACTTCAAATTGTCTGGGATGAGGCAACAAATAGAACTATTGGAGTTCTTAATTCGAGCATGGGATCCAGCTATAGAGGCATTTCATATTAAGGACCAAGTGGTTCCTATAACAGTCGAGGATGTGTAATTTCTTACAGGTTTGTTGAGGAGAGGCTTGCCCATTTCTCTCTCAGGGTCTGTTGTTGGAGGAGAGACAATGAGAGATTATGTTTTGCAACATTTTTATCCAGGATCAGAGCCAAGCAAATATGGAAAGATAAACATCTGAGACGTTATGTATTTGCCCTTGAGAACTATCCTTTTCATGATCGCAAAGCTTGCTGGCATTGTTACACTATATATAGCGAATAGATCGTATATGCAGTACGTGCTAGAGTGTATGGAGCCAACAATATTCAACTGGTCTGAAGCTGTTCTATCTCAGATAAAGGAACAACTGAATAAAGAAAAGGGAGGAAGGAAGAAAAAGTTCAGTTATGGTTCTATCCTTATATGCTTTTCCTTGGAACGGATTCCACTGATGTAGCCACAACATGTGACACTGGATATAGCTAGTCCTAGAGATCCTTGGATGCAGAGATGGGTAGAACTCATGAGTCGACATGCAGACCAATCTATTGTGTTCTCGACTGCATTCTTCACCTGGTTCTGGTGACAGATTGTTGCCATCGATGAGTATGCATACGCATGTGTCAATTTTCGAGGGGATCCAGATTTAGCATTACCAGAAGGTGCTCAGTGGGGTGCAATAGGTAAGAATGTTTTTACCATGTTTTTGAATTTTCTAAGGTTTATACATTGTTTTTGTATTTTGATGTTTTCCCAAGACTAAAATAAATGTTTGATGTAATGCAGATATTGGTCGTGTTCAACCAGTAGTGGAACCAGAGCACGAAGTAGATGTGCCAGCAGAGAGGGCTGTCGGGAGAGAAGTCATTTAGGATCTTGATATGGCTGAGACTTTGATTGAGCTTCAACAATACATAGAGGGTTTGACCTTCGGGATTCCATATTGTCGGATCGAAGAGCTTCCTTTGCGACTACATCGACACACTATTGGGGTTCCTAACCGCTGGATGCGGTTACTTAGTAGGATAGCTATATCTATAGCATGTTACCACGAGCACCACTAGTTTACTTGTGACATTTTGCATACATTTTAAGGTCAGATGACCAATGTGTCTTGGGCACAAATTTTTGTAAAAACCTATAACTATCTATCTATATGATTTCAGTGTTTTCCTATGTTTATTGTGCAATCCTATTCAATGATGTGAATGTTTTCTTTACATATGTTGCAAATGTCTGTCTAAAACTTGATTAGCTAATGAATCAGTCAATGTGTTCAAATTTCTAGAAATGTGTTGATATTGAATAAAATCAAAGTGTATTTCCAAAAGTCGAACTCTAAGGAACAATCTATGCAATGTTGGATTTATAACATTATAAACACTAGTAAGTTGTAATACCACAAGTTGTGAGTCTAACCGTATGATGATATGGTTAATACCAAATGAAATGGCATCAGAGAGAAGTTCGATCAACGCACTATACTCAACTATATTGTTCATTGATCTATCAATACAAATCCCTTGAAAACTCACTAACTCGCTGTTCGGAGCGAAAATGGCCCACGCTGTAGAGGATAGATTCTGCGTCTTATGACTAGCACCATCACCATATCCAACAAAGGGTTCCGAAGATTCAGGCATCTGCGATGAAATGTAAAGCGGATTACTAACGTCAAGAAAACTCTAAAAACAAATTAAGATAGTGAATGCAAATCAACAACATATATATACAATATAATAAAAAAATTAGTATGCTCATGATTAAGCATAGTAACATTTCAAATACAACCCATTTCTAGGCTGCGCCAACGGAATTCCATCGTAATCAACCAACTCATTTGCACCCTTAGCAAGAACTCTTTTGACAATATAGGGGCCATGCCATAATGGCTCAAATTTTCCTGTACATATTACATTAGCTTCTTGATCGTAAATAAGGACCAAGTCACCCTCTGAGAAAATGCGAGGCTAGACATTTTTGTCATATTGCACCTTTATACATCTCTTGTGTACTTCGTTGGCCAATTGGGCTTCACGATGCGTTTCATCAAGATGGATGAGGTTAAGAAGACACGATTCTTCTTCTGAGGTGTCAAGTAACAAGTCAATTGCGAGTTTTAACGATGGTATTTCACATTGGATTGGTAAGATAGCTTCTAGACCATACACCAATTGAAAAGGAGTAAAGCCAATTGCGTTTCTCACCAAGGTTTGATACGCCCACAAGGCAGAGTACAGGATCAAATGCCAGTTTCTTTTACAAACTCCTATCATTCGTTGAAGCATACGTTTAAGAATTTTTTTGATAGCTTCAACTTGTCCATTTGATTGTGGATAATAAGGAGTAGAATTATCATGTGAAAATCCTAACTTGGCAGTCAATTCAACCATCATATGATTGCGAAAATTCTTCCCATGATCTGTAACTATAGCCTGTGGGACCCCAAACCGTGCAATAACATGATTAAAGAAAAAAAATGCAGTTGTTTGTCCCATGTTGTTGAATGTAGGCATCACTTCAACCCATTTGGTAAAATAGTCGACTGCGACAATAATATAACCATGCCCCTTGGACGAACGAGGGTTACAGGTCATGAAGTCAATACCCCATTTCGAAAATGGTCCCACAGAGACAACAAGATGCATTGGCACTGGTGATTTGCAGATTTTACGATAAAAAGTCTGGCATGCATGACAACTTCTAACCGCGAGGATGCAGTCTCGAAAAATAGTAGGCCAAAAGTAACTGGCGCCGAGTATCTTCTACGCGGTAGCATATCCAGATAAATTTCCACCACATGCCCCATCATTACAATCATTTAACACTTTTTTGGCCTCCTCATGAGTGAGGCACCTCCTTAAAATGGTATCGACACCACGATGATAAAGTGTATCGCCGACGATCAGATAATCTTTGGCTTGGTATCGAATACGTCGCTATTCAGAGCGAGAGGTATCAGGTCGAAAAGCTTGGGTTTGGAGATAAATGATGAAATCACCATACCAAGGATCAGATGATCTGATCAGAAACAGAGACTTGTCAGGAATTGATGGTTCCGACGTAGTTGCAGTACTATCAGAGGGAAGGTCACATAGAAGCTCAGCCAAAACTAAAGACTTCTTTGATTTGGATTTGATGAATTCCAAATCGAATTCCTGCAAAATGAAAATCTATTTTGAATATTTTCCCCCCAGAAATTGAAGTGATAAGATATAAGTCATGGGGTTGCAATCTGAAACTATAGTATTTTTTCAGAGCAGGATATAATGGCGAAATATTTGGACAACTTGAACAGCTGCCAAGGCAAGATTTTCTACATATGAATAATTAACTTCCGTATCATTGAGATTACGACTCAAATAATATATCAGATTCTCAATTCCATTTTCTACTTGGACTAATACCATAGCAATAGTCGTTTCAACCGCGACGATATATAGGAAATAATCATTTTGATAATTAGGGGGATACATTAATGACGCTCAGACAAGTGTGTCCTTGACAACATCAAAAGAAGCTTGCAAAACTTGGTCCCAATGGAAGGCAACCCCTTTTTTCAGTAGTCGAGTAAATCCTTTAGCCATTTCAGCCTAGTTTGGAATGAACCTTCTTAGAAATTTAGCCTTTCCTTGAAGTTTTTGTATCTGAAGTAAGTTTGACGGTGCAGGAAAATCAAGAATGGCCTGAACCTTCAATGGGTCAATTCGAATTCCTTATTTTGAGACTATGAATCCAAGCAAACGACCAGAACCAACATAAAACACACATTTATGTGGATTGAGGCATATTTTATAGTGTCGGAAGCGTAAGAAAATGGCTCTCAAATGCACCGGGTGATCAGTCCGATTTCGTGAATGCGTTGGTAAATCATCTAGATACGGTTGAACAATGTGCTTGATGCCATTGAAAGCATAATCCATTGCTCTCTGAAAAGTTGCCCCAACATTCTTTAAACCAATTGGAATTTTCCTAAAAGAGAATGTGCCCCAGGGACAGATGAATGTTGTCTTATGTTGATCATCTGGGTGGATATTGATTGATTGTAGCTAGAAAATCCATCCATGAATGAAAATATTTCACATCCAGTACAATCGTCAATAATCTGGTCGATAAAGGGAGTAGGATAGTTATCTTTCGGACAAGCAAGATTGACATCCCGATAATCGACGCACACTCTAATGGTTCCTTGTTTTTTCATGACAGGAACGATATTTGAAACTCACTTAGTTAGCAGAATAGGGTATATGAAACCATCACACAAAATTTTTTCAACTTCTGCTTTGATGGTAGCGACTTTCTTTAGATGAACAGAACGAAGCCGTTGACGCACCAGTTTGACATCAGGATACATATTAATAGTGTGTTCAACTATACTAGTATCTATGCCTGGCATTTCCTTGTAAGACCAAGCAAATACATCACAGAATTCATGAAAGAGAGAGCGATATGATTCAAGTTCTAATGGAGAACAAGATACAATGACATGAATATTTTCTACAATGCCATATTTGGTCGAAATATCGATAGAAATGGTTTCTTTAATATTTGATAGATTTCGCTCGGAATCGATTGCATTAATGGGAAAATAATTCGAAAAGAAATTTTTGATGGATGGGTGATATAGTTCACTAAGATTATTTTCTTCATAATCAGGAAGACGGGAACGATGATGATAATATTCCCATGGTTCTCCTTCTGAAATCATTGCTTCCAAAATATTCTCATATGTCAATAACATTGAGGAAAATGGATCAGATGGAGTACCAAAATCTAAGGAACAATCAACCCAAACACTTAGCGACGCTGATTTCGGATTTTCCGCCCAAGCTAGATAGATTGATTGCTATGCCAGCTCAATAGGGTTGGGTGGCAGAAACTCATCTAATGTAGAAATATCAGAATCACCCGTACTCTCCCTTAAGCCAGATAGAGTGGAAGATATCATGTAGCAGGTCTATATACTTGCAATTTCTGCTAACGTCACGGGCGGTGGGAATGGAAAGGTTCCCATAAGAGTGGAATCCTTTAAGGGTACTACACCAATGTTTTGAAGTTATAGTTGGGGTATGTGAATGAACGGAACGATTCCAGTTACCTGCAAAGCAGAGGCAAAGAAGGATAGTTGACTAATGACTGTGATTGTACCTTTATGTGGAAAGGCAATCATTCTAAAATCTGTAGAAACAATTGCAGTAATTGCATATACCCATGGCCTTCCAAGTAAAATATTATAGTCGAGGGGTCTGTCAACAACCTCAACATCGATATTCACTATTTTTTCCCCTAGTTCTACATGCAGGTTATTAATAATACCACAAGGTTTATATGTACATCCATCAAATGCCTTCAACATCGTTGATGATTGTGATAAGCGCGGTGAGCCAAGTGACTTCCAACAATTTAGAGACATAATGGATGTAGATTATCCCTCATCAATAATAGTGTGATGAAAAAGGTGATTGAGAACATTTACTTGTATGGAGAATGCCAATTATGCTGGTAATTGCGGCACATAGCCCGTATGATTAAAGACGATAGGATTAGAATCGGTCAGTTCAATTCCACCAATAGCCGAAAATAAAGCCTGTTTTTGGGAGGGACAATTTTGTAATACCTCAAGAGCAGACATAGCTGAAGGGGATTGAGCCAAATCTTCAAGTATATTATAATTTTGTGCAGCTCTTGCTCGAGGATTATATGTCGATTTATGAATTACTCCCTTTGGCGGCTTAATTTTCAATTCAGGAATAGCAGTAGGCAGTGCTGATTCTGTAGATGGATTCATTGTCGAGGTAGTAGGTTGATCAGTGACCTGACTACCATAATATTTATTACGCGTTGACACCAAAATATCTGTTGAAGGTTTTGTGACAAATAACATTAACACTTGGGAACTAGGAGCTGGATCCGTAGCAACCATGTTCGTGTTCGGATTTGGAAATGGGTTTGTCAACACAACTGACGCATGGGAATTCTTGATGATTTTTGAGACTTCAGCGCAGTGAGGACAATCCCTAAGAAAGTGTTCCTCATTACAAATTATGCATGGATAACGATGTTTCCTAGGTCCAGACAATTGATCAGATGATCTTTCCCTCAGGTTAGAAGTTTGTTTTTTCTTATATTTCCCCTTTTTCTTACTTTTGGGTTGCTTGTCACTTTTGCCTTTGTCAAATGACACGACATTAATTTTGGAAGCAGGAGCAGGATCAGATGCAGTAGTGTGAGGTGTGCTTGCAGTGCCTATCAAGCCATCTCTGGCATGAGAGTCCTTTAATTGAGGAGGAACAGTAAAATTAGATCTCCACGCATTAGGAATTTTTTCATAGAGCATGCCAGGCTGAGTATAAATCAAGTTTAAATATTGGGCATGAGAGATAACTTGCTCTTCTGTGACGATGCCACCCTTAGCAACATCCTCAGTTATAGATGGTAACAGGGACTTAATGAACCATTAATCAAGGAGCTGATCCGGAATAAAGGTCTTAACCATTCGACGACGATGATGCTGCTCATGAATATAATTAGAGATGTGAGTAGCATTAGTCTGTTTGAAATTGGTCAAGAGTTCCGTTCTAGTTTCATATCTAATGGGTAACTGGAAATGAGTCAAAAGGACAGTAACTAGGATTGTGAAATTATCAAAAGAAGCTCTAGGTAATTCAATGTACCATTTTGCAGCCGGATGTGTGAGCGTACCCTGGAAAAGACGTAGTCGAACAGAATCATCATTTAGGGAGTTTGATGAACACCATAAATGATAAGTCATAACATGAGTTGACGGATCTTCTCCAGGGTTTCCATTGAATTTAGGAATATCCGAGGGTAATTTGTGAGGTATCACCGACCACCAAGGAGCATAGTTAATTTGATCATTAGTTAGCCGATTTAAATCTGGTAACTCTAAAGTTGCAACAAAGGGAAACTGTCGATTAAGGTCAGGTTGAGCATAGCCAAGGTAAGATGGAATTTCTTGAGAAACAAGCCTTTGAGCACCAGCATAAGGAATCTGCTGCTGGTAACCCAAATAGGGGTTGTTTTGAAATGCAAATGCTTGAGGATTCTGTTGACCAAAACCTGGATATGATACTTGTTGAAATGAAGTTTGAGGCATTTGCGCCTGTGGCTGCCAAGGGGTCTATCCACTAATGTTATAAACCAAATTAGGTTAACTTGGATTTGGTTGATAGGTATAGCCAGGTTGCGCTTGTGACATCCCATAAAATGGTAAACCGGCTTGTGAATAAATAATTCCAGATACAGGTTGTTGTAAATTAACCGAAGGATTTGGAGTTTGTGGACCCAACATTTGATGTTATTGAGTTGAAGGACCCGCTTGATAAGGTTGTACAACATTTTGATTCTGTAATAGGGGTAAAGATGTATTAACAAGTGGTAATGATGTGGGTGTAACAAGTTTAACTGGTTGGATAGGCAGAGTGGGTTGCCATTGACAAACATGCATTTAGACATTAGGTTGACCAAAAAGTGACGGAGTGCTGTCATAGTGGGTGACCAAAGGTTGTCCCCCAGCATGAGGAGGATAATAAGATGGAAAATGTTGCTCTCCAAATGTTGGGAGTCTAGTTGATATGGCACTTGAAGGAATAGACCCAGAAGGACCAGCTTGATATTGCCCTGAAGATGTGTATATTGAATCAAGTCATTAAATACTTACTATATGATTACCAGTTAAAATACCGGATGATGACATTGGTAAAGTCCATGGATTTGAAGATGCACCAGAGAAAATTCAAGATAATGATCTGTAACCCGATGGGACCAAAGGGCCACCATGAAAATATGACTCTGGTGAAGTTGTAAACATTGACGGGGTAGCTAGGGCGGGAGCTGACATAATTGGAACAGATGCTCCAAACAAAGATGTTGGTTCAGTCATGGTTTATTGACCAAATGTATACCCTTTTGAATCGACGAGAGTTTGAAAAGGAGAAGGATCAACAAAAGCAGATGGTGTAGATTGAGTAAAATAATCGTACAGGTAAAGGTCCTCCCCAAAATGGGTTGAAGTTAAAGGTGTATCGTCTTGTGGGATTTATTCAATCGCAATTAAACCAAGGGGAAGTATTTCACCATCAGGCCCAAATTATATTTCAGGTGGTTGACTGTGTGATATGGGAGATTCAATAGCTACAAAAATTTGTGGGATGAATAAGGTAGGAACAACTTCCGGTTGTACGACTTTAGGTTTAAGATGTTCTGGAAAAGAAGAGATAGGATCTGGATCAATTTCTAGTTGAACAACATGGGGTCCAGGAGGTATGGTGTCATTGATTGGATGGATCGTGACCACGGGTAGCTGTGAAGACTCCATTTCGACAACAATAGACAAACCGAGATGTGTAGAAACAAGTTGAGCTAACTCTGGTTTATGGGAAAATGATGTTTCACCAGAGGTATGAATTGTACTTGATTCGGCAGATCGTGATCACCTTCGCCTACCAGAAGTAACTTCTGGTGGTAAAGGTGGTTTTAACGCTAGTCTATGTGAATTATGGGGGAAAGGATCTTGTTCTTCCATGATTACTGATTTATTTTAACCAAAAACAAATAAAAACAATAAAAGGGTAATGCTAGGCAAAAGGGTTTACTAAGACACTATGAACTGCATAATACCTCCTGGCAGACCAAGAAGTACGGGTAGGAAATCTCCCCGAATTCTATGTTCGGTGTATCACAATTTACAAGGCGGCCGACTCAGTTCACTATGGATGGATAACACCTAAAAGTTGTCCTCCCAAATATACTCAAAGGTACGTGGAGACCCAAGTCTGTATTAGAGCTATCTGATGTGAAACCGCACAGTGAGAGCACCCCTTTATACTTATTGTACTGTAACACTGCCTGATATACCCAAAAGTATGTGGGCGAGCTATGATATAATTACGTATGTGAAGTGAGGTATCACACTCGGAATGTATCACAGACAAGTTAGCGACAACTTCTATGTTTTACGACACCGGAACACGTCTCTAGCCTAGAACTTCTAAATGTTATCATTATGGTTCCAATGCTTTGTTAGGTAAATTGAGATTAATTTTATGTTGATCTTGCTTAACAATTTTCCTTTCAAAGGTTCACTGCGATGATGTATTGGAAAATTCCTAAAATGCAACTAAGAATGATAAGAAATCTTTCAATTTTAGTTTTTCAATTAAAATCCTAGCTACTAGAGGGAAAGAGCAATCAATTTGTGAGCAAACAAATCAGAAAACACAAACTAAATGAAGATTTCCTAATTTTTCCTTTTTGAAAAACACACAAATCACTACATGCAAATGTAGATTTTTCTTTTCAGTTCCTTTAATGTTATGAATGAAGAAAAGAAACTAAGTGCACTAAATCAACAAAATCAAATGCCTTTTACTTTTGAGAAATAAGGAATACAAACAACAATTTCTCTTTTGAAGGAAAAATGAGGAATGAAACAATAATTTCTCCTATCAGGAAACAAATATTTTAAGACAATTTCCTTTTTCAAAAGCAAATATATCTAATGTGACAGTAAAAATAATTTGAAATTAACTTGCCAATGATAAAGAAAAATGATTTAGACAAACATTGAACAAATTTTATTTCAAAGGAGGAAGCAGTAGATGAATTCACTGACCAATATGAGGCTTAAGCTTTTCAAAACACACCAGCAAAAAAACTGAAACAAACTGCAAAGACAAATTCAAGGGAATTTGGATGGCTTCAGGAGGCAACGCAGTCTCTAAAGAGAGATAGTGCTTTGCAACGCAGGCCTGAAAGGGAGACAGTGCTATGTAAAGCACTATGTCCTATCCAAGAGTGCGTTGGGCGCAGTGTCAAAGGAAAACACAACAGTGTAACACACTTCTTTTGCAAATTTGGATCTTAAAAAGAATAATATTTGTGAGTAACAACTACTGGGTGAATAAACAGAGAAAATTAGAGGCTAAAATGCCTAGAATAAAGAGTAGTCTCCCCAATGGAGTCACCAATTTGTTGGACAGAATTGTGAATTACGGATAAAAAACGCTTCCCTAGATAGTTGCTAATCTAGAACAACAGGTTAAAGACTATATGACTACTTTTCCTAACTAAGAATAGACACACATAATGGATTAGATTCTTACTTGGAGTCCAAGCGCTTCCAAATGATTCCTTCTATCGCTTTCGTTGTAGCTTCAAATTCCAGCCGACTGTGCAAAATATTTCTTGTAAGAATGAACACTAAAGAACATAAGATAGAAATAATACAGATATCTATTCAAGTTAGTTTGCTAAATTAGTAAAGCATAAACCATATACATCAACTAAGATCTTGCAATATGGAAAATCAAAGCCAATACAGATGCATATAGGGAAAAGTAAGTTGTATTCTTTATTAATGATAGAAGGGGAGGTTACAACCAAATGACTGATTTTGTGTCACCATATCCAACAACATCCCAACCTCATCACAATGCAGATATCTCCAGAAAATTGTCACTCAAATCAATCTCCTCAATAAAAAATCCACCAGCATTTCTCTAGACAAATTCTTCCTTATCAAACACTAAGATCTATGCTCAATTTATAGAGCGGCTAAGGTAGTTTTACAATCAATTACTTTCCAATAATAGGCAAGACATGTCCCTAATCTTTTAGATGTCAAATGGACACATGGATTCGAAGTTTGACACATGTGAACTCTTCTAGAAGGCACTGGCCAACTGGAGATTCCGGAAAAATGAGAATTTCGCTCCCAATGTGACCAACGCACCCATAGATGTTGGGAAGTGCTTTGTAGAGCAGCGTTGCATGGGGCTACCTGCATATGCAATGCACTTAGTCCCTTTAGAGGCAACGTTGATGAGCTCTCATATGATATATTATAAACTTCAAACCTTGGAAACCTTTGCGATGAAAGTCTTTGATTGATCTGTCTTGTTCTTTGTCTTAGGGCATATAGCAATTGAAATATTAGGGGAAGATAAACCCTATACATTGGTCTTGGAGATGATGCCCAAATTGACCTATAACATGATACAAATATAATGACATGTTGATGGTCGATAATGACCTCATCGACATTTGGGGAGACCAACCGTTCAGAGCCACAAATTAGGCTCTTTTTCGTTTGGTATAGTGGTTCTAAATGGTTTTATATTAGGTTCAGTTACCCATAGAAGGCTACTTCAACGTATGGAGGATTAGGGAAAGTTGATTGGAAAGGAAAGGGATGGAAAGGGTTTGGAAATATATGGTAAAACAAAAAATAGAAATATATTTCTAAATATAATACAAACTAACTACTATATTTATAACCTAGGTATTGATATATTGCAACGAATAAAATAATAAAAAATATTATGAAAATGTAGATCTCCAAATTATATCAATGAATGAAACTGTTTAAAGAGAATTAATTCAATTAAGTAGTTATTTGAATTAATTATAAGCTCATTCACATGCAATTTTGAAAGTACTTATACTCTCAATTAGTAAAATCAATACATCAAAGTGATAACATTTCATTAAACCAATCTCAAGTACAAGTAATAAAACACAAAAATTCTAATTCCAAATATTTGTTAAAATAAAACAGAGGATAAAAACACCACTTCCGCTTTACTCTTCATAGGTTATGGAATTTAAAATGGTTCAAATTATATTAAAGAAGAATATTTGTACAAAAGTGCAATAAAGCGTTTCTTTTCCGAAATTCAGAACCCTTAAACATGGGTTTCAAAGGATCCTAAATATATTTTTCAAAATATAAGAGGAATAACTATGGGTCTAATATTTCCTCAACTAAAGAAAAAAAAACTTAAAGAAAATAGTAAATTGCTACAACAAAAAGACTATTTCGAAGCTGGTGAAACAAATGGCGAAGTTTGATTGAAGGATTGCCATTGAGTGTATACTCTAAGAATCTTATCCAGCTCAGGAGTGTGAAAATTTCTAGATCTCACACATCTAAGGAATCCTATTACAAAAACTGAGTGTACTTATCCTATTAAGTAAGTTACATTACATAATTAATTCATATTTAAATTATCGAAGAAACTACTGAAGCAACCTACACTAAAAAAATGATTTAGAAACAAGGAACTGAACAAGGAAAATCATTCACACATATGACACCTTTATTTTGGACTAAGTCCTCGAAAAAACCCAATACAGGAAAATTGGTGCAACAGATATGAGGGTTTAATTATTATGCAATATCAATGTCTGAATACCGTCAAGGGTTATTCAATTACAAAGAGAAATACTGGCAGAAGAATTTGTGAGAAATACCTCACTTACTCACTGAGTTTCCGGCTGATCCGGATGAAGAAAACACTGCTATGGACAGGTTCTGTGCAATCCAAATGCTGGAACTTCTAGCTATTGCGTCACCCCCTTCCAGGCTTAGCGTTAGCCCTCCTCCAAGTCGTTTTTCCTTTGTGTATGCTGAGGTACAACTTCCTGATGTCACTTTCTGAATCCCTGCCTCCAAAACTGATCCACCAACAAAATTCCAAAACCTATGTCTTTGCCTCTACGTGAGATTACGCAGTCACAGCGTCAACACCTTCCTTCAACGCTGGATGGTGTTAGGACCCCATAATGTACCTTTTTGACCATACATTTTTCTATCATTCCACTCTTTTCCAGTCCATATTTAAAGCCTATACTATCAATTTCATCCATTCTTCCAAAGGTATATAACATTCTTCTCTTTACTATATGTTTAACTTGTTTTACATGTAATTTTACATTACTTTCATATTTAATCATTAATTGAAAATATATAGTTGCTGAAACAATTTGAAGACTGCAGTTAATTTATCATGACTATTGGAACCGCGTTGTTGAAACCATTTGAAGACTAAATTTAGTCCATCATGGCTATCTAAAGACCGCGTTGCTGAAATAGTCAACATAGTATGCAAATACCGTTGCTGAAACAGCCCGTGATTTGCGATTTTGAAGCAGTATTTCAGGCACGATAGCAACAGGAAAGATAAGTAAGGAAGCTGTTACATTGGCCGTAACAACTACACCTTGAAGCCAGTACTATCGTAACCATTGTAACAACATTTTTCTATGGAAGAACAGAAAGGTCCTATTTCAGTATAGAAGATCAGATTGGATTAAAAATAGGATTTTTATAATGTAATCAATTGTAATAGATGTCTCCTCTTCAAAAAGAGGAGACATCAGCATTAGATAAGGGGGAGACTACGGGAGGTTTATTTTTGAAACAGAGAAGGAACGTGAATCCTTTGTAATATGTACTTTCAACAGATGAATAAAAGTTTGTTCTGAGAATTTCATTTTAATTCCTTCTTCTGGGGAATCTTGTGAGAAGGAAAGGGCCTGCCTTCTTCACAAGATTCACCCATTTATTTCCGTAGTTTGTTAACTGTTCTTTTTTATTTATGCTTTGTTAAACTCTGTTTGCTGAAATCATTTATGTAGTATTGGAACTTTGTTATTTATTGTTGAAACTCTATTTCCGTTACTTGTTGCATTGTTTTCATACAATTCATTCCTAGGTAATTGTTGATTATTTTAATTGGTAATATTGTTTACAGAATGAGTTTGTGAAAGCTTGGTAATCAGAAACAGGTGCTGAAGATTCCTACTTGGGGAATAGGGTCCTATTCTCTGTTATAACATAATTGGTCTTTCCTTTTGCAGATTGGTTTCCTTTCCTAGATTGTTGTCTTTTTAATGTAATCCAGGATTCTTTTGATGATTGTCTGCAACAGAAAGATTGTCTTTGCTGTAACTCAAGTAGACTTCAGTTTGTTGAAGCAAGGTGTGATTAGTGTAATTTTTACTACAAAATTTCATTGCTTTTGAGATTGAGCATATACAATGTGTGATTTCCTTTGAAATAAACAGAATTCCCTGGGTTGACAATTTATGTAGCACTTGATTGTTTAAATCAATAAGCAATTAAAGTGGCCAACATTTTGGCGCTACTGCCGGGGAAGGCAATTATAGATTTCAAAAACATTGATGTTTTTCTTTCAGATGTGTGGATTGCATGAGAGGACGCGGAGCCCCCAAGAAAACTAACCCTACAGGTGGAAAGGGAAAAGGAAGGGGAGGAAGAAAGACCTTTATTGAAGAGATCGTATCAAAAGCTGAATCTTCTCAGAGGCTAAGCTCTCGAAGGCCCAAGCCTCAAAATTCTCCCCAATCGAACTACGAAACAGAAGAAATTGTGAGCCCTGAAAACGTGAAGAGCCAGCAGAAAACATTGAAGAACCAGTAGGAAGTGTTTAAGAACCATTATAAAGTGTTGAAGAACCAACAAAAAATGTTGAGGAACCAGCAGAAAATATTGAGGAGATCAAACAATGGAAGGAAACAATGACGAATTATTCGGAGGAGGACCAGTAGATCCTGAAGGAGGAAAAGATGAGAACTCTCTCTCTACCTTGGGGTTTCCTATTGGTGATCTCCCTAGAGGATCAACCCCCATGAAGAATATCCCACTTTCAGCTTTACCTAACTTTTATGGTTTATCTTCTGAAGATCCTGATGAGTTTCTTTTCGAGTTTGATATATTATGCAGAAGTTATGATTATGTTACTAATGCTCAAAAAACTGAAGCTATTTCCAGCAACATTAAAAGGAAATGCATTAAGGTGGTTCATGAGTCTTGGAGGCCATGTAATCACAACATGGGAACAGATGAAATAGAAGTTTCTGCTTAAATATGAAGACTACTGTCGGACAAGAGAGAAAAGAGAGGAACTATTTAAGATGGTACAAAAGGAGGACGAGAATTTGGAGGACTTTGTGGAAAGACTACAATACAACCTGCAAATATCCAATCATCTCGATGTAAGTAAGGATATTCTTAAAAAAATATTACTGAAAGGAGTGAGGGATGACTGTTTAGATATGCTAAATATGCTTGGTAAAGGGGACATATCTAAAGAATCATATGATGAAATTGTTAACCTCTGTAAAAGATGTTCAAGAGGAGCTACAAGGAATAGATCAAACAATAGGGATACCACATATTCAAGAGTTCAGAAATCAGCCAGTGGAGGAGCAACAAGAGCTAAAATAGGTAATTTACTTGAGGAATTTAAAATTGAAATTTTAAGTTCTTTTGCTTCACAGATTGACACCTTGCAGGTTAAGAAGAAACAAGCTGAAGTAGAAGTAGCTTTGGATGTCTTTTTCCCCAAATGCAGAGATAAACACCCACTAAGGGAATGCCCATTGGACAAGGTGCTAATTTGCACCCTTTGTGAGAAAGATCATGAAACACAACAATGCCCTTCTTTACCAGGAATAAAAGCAGCATTGCAACCAACTGAAGAAGAAGCTGAAGCAGTCTATCTGCTGACACAAAGAAGGCAATGCAAACCACAAGGACAAGGTATGAACTCTAATATGCCATTTACATCTTCTAATCGCCGGAACAATTATCCTCCTTTTATTCAAGAAAATTACCCTCCCTTTAACCAAATGCAATACCCACCCTTCAATCAAATGAATTACCCACCCATGCAACAAACAAACCCTCCCTTTGTAGATCCTGCAATGTGGACTCCTTGGCCTCCACAACTACAATCTTACTTTAACCAATGGAATTCAAATTGGAGGGGTCAACAACTCCCATTCCCAAATCAATTTCCTCAATTTCAACAACCACTTCCTCTACCATCGGGTGCTCCACCAAATAATCAAATGATGAGATCCCAATTACCTGTACAACCAAATCCTAACCCCAATAATAAAGCTGTGCAAGTTATTGATATTCAGAACCAGCCTATATTTCCTGTTTTCCCTGCACAATGTAATGACATTCATTTACGTTCTGGGAAAATAGTTGAACCCATTATCGATGATGTTACCTCTTCCGATTTTGATAAAGAAGAAACTGAAAAACGTGATTCACATAAAGAGGTACAACCACCTCTAATAAGGGTGCCGAAATAGTAGAGCCACCATTCCCTGAGCGTTTAGTTTTAACTAGAACACCTGAGCCACCTGCTTTTAATCTTCTAGGGGAATTGCAGAATCTGTATGTTAAAATTCCACTTTTACAGGCACTAAGAGATGTACCAATTTATGCCAGAACGATGAGAGATATTTGTGTTAAGAAACCCGGTAGGGAAGCTAAAGATCCCCTTACAGTCCATGTTATGGGTGATCTATCTGCATTAATGTCCGATAAAGCTCCTCCAGTTAAATATGGTGACCCCGACCATCCTACTGTGACAGTCCAAATCGGTAAAAAAATAATCCCTCAAGTTCTGGTAGATTTAGGTGCTGCTATAAACATTATGACTCTTGAAACTTCACAATTGCTACAGCTAAAGAACGTAATCAGAGATACACCAACCATTTTAGAGTTAGCTGATCACTCTACAATCAAACCAGAAGGATTTATTGAAGACCTAGTCATCTCAGTTGAGTCCTAGAATTATCCAGCTGACTTTGTGGTGTTACAGACTAAAACAAAGTTGGGGGGACATCCTTTAATTCTGGGAAGGCCCTGGTTAGCTACAGTCGATGCCTTTATCAGCTGCAGATCTAGTTCAATGACAATTTCCAATGGATATGAAACTAAACATCTTACTCTCTACCCTCACGCTACACCCATGATTAATAATGATAATTCTGTATGGATGGACTATGATGATCATGCTATTCAACCTATTTTGACTATCGGACAAGCTTTAAGCCTTAAAGATACCATTGAGGATGAGGTAATTAATAATTTTATTTGTGAACCCTGCTCAGTGATTCCGGAAACACATAATCAACTGGCTGCACTTTTGAAATCAGATACCCAGGAAAAGCTTAAACCTGAAGATCTTCCTCAAACATCAACCACCATCTCTTCTAAGAGCATAACAGTAGAAATTGAACCTGGCAAAACACTGAATATAAACCCCAATTTGACAGTTGCTAAAACACAACAATTAATGAAGTTACTTCTTGAAAATAAGGAAGCATTCGCATGGGACTATACAGATATGAGGGGAATCTCTCCTGAATTATGTACTCACCATATCTATATCAAGGAAGGTTGTCGACCAGTCTGTCAATCCCAACGACAAATGAACCCTAATTTAAGAGAAATTGTCAAAGAGGAACTTCAGAAATTGCTTAATGCAGGGTTTATATACCCTATATCTGACAGTGAGTGGGTGTCCCCATTGGTAATAGTTCCTAAGAAAAACGGGAAATGGAGAGTGTGTGTAGATTATAGAGCCTTAAATAAATCCACTCAAAAGGATCACTTTCCTTTACCGTTTATTGATCAGGTGTTGGATAGTTTGTCAGGGAAGAAATTCTTCTCCTTTTTAAATGGGTTTAGTGGGTATAACCAAATCAGAATTGCACCCCAAGACCAAGATAAGACCACTTTTACTAGCCTGTGGGGAACTTTTGCTTATAGAGTTCTCCCATTTGGACTATGTAATGCATCAACAACCTTTCAAAGAGCAGTTATAGGAATCTTTTCTGATATGCTCAATGACTCTATGGAAATATTTATGGATGACTTTACCCCTTATGGTGTGTCTTTTGAAGATGCATTACAGAATCTTGAGAAAGTACTTAAACGTTGTTTACAAGCTCACCTCTCCTTAAGTATCGAAAAATGTCATATGATGATGAGTGAAGGAGTAGTTCTTGGACATTTTTTTTCATCTCAAGGAATTCAGGTAGATCCATCCAAAATACAAGTCATTCAGAGCCTTCCTATTCCTAAAACACAAACAGATGTGAGGAGTTTTTTAGGACATGTAGGATATTACAGGAGATTTATTAAAAACTTTTCCAAAATAGCTTCTCCTTTGTTTGTGTTACTTATGAAAAATGCTGAATTTAAGTGGACTAATATTTGCCAGGAAGCATTTGTTGAACTCAAGCATCAGTTATCTACAAATCATATTTTAAGGGGACCTGATTGGGCACTTCCCTTTCATATATCCTCTGATGCTTCAGATACTGCAATTGGAGCTCTTTTGGGACAAGAGGAAAACCATCTTCCTTATGCTATCTACTTTATTAGTAAGAATATGAATCCTGCTGAGCTTAATTACACAGTTACCGAAAATGAATTTTTAGCAGTAATTTATGCTATTAATAAATTTCGACATTACATTATTGGTTACTCTACTTTTGTCCATATTGACCACTCAGCTATTAAGTATTTAATGAAAAAATTTGTCACAAATGCTCGAGTCACCAGATGGTTATTGTTATTACAAGAGTTTGATATTACAATTGTAGATCGACCAGGTAAAGAAAATGTAGTTGCTGATTTCCTTTCTCAGTTAAAAGCTGATGATAACACTCCAGTAAATGATTCCTTTCCTGATGAGTATTTATTTGCAGTATCTGCTCACTCACCATGGTATGCAGACATTTCCAATTATTTGGTTGCAGGGAAGTTACCATCACACCTATCACATTGAGAGAAAAGAAAAATCATTCAACAAAGTGCTCGGTATAGCTGGATAAGTGGGTGTCTTTTCTATACAAGACTTGATCATGAAATCCAAAGATGCATTAGAGAGGATGAGGTGTATGATATACTAAAATCTTGTCATGATGGCCCTTGCGGAGGGCATTTTGCTGATAAGAGAATGACGCATAAAATTCTTAGGATGGGTTATTATTGGCCCTCACTCTTTAAGGATGCAAAGAAATATGTTCGGGCTTGTGATAGATGTCAGAGAATGGGTCAACCTAATCATAGAGATGAAATGCCATTAAACCCCCAGATAATAATTGAACCATTTGAAAGATGGGCCTTATATTTTATAGGACCCATTAATCCTCCATCCAATAAAAGAGTTTATATATTAGTTTGCACAGATTATATGACTAAATGGGTGGAGGCCAAAGCACTCCTTATAGCTAATGAAGAAGCTGTCCTAGCTTTCCTATTTGAAGAAATCTTTGTTAGATTTGGAGTCCCTAGAGAGCTAGTTATAGATGGAGGACCTCTTTTCACTTCTCATGGTTTCAAAGCCACCCTTCAAAAATATCACATTCATCATAGAATGACTACACCATACCACCCCCAAGCCAATGGGCAGGTGGAGAGTACAAACAAATTAATAGAAGCCATTCTAACCAAAAAAGTGAAGGATAACTGGAAGGATTGGTCTCAAAGGCTCCCTGAAGCGCTATGGGCTTATAGAACTACCTGGAGAAATACTACATGATTTTCTCCCTATGAATTGGTTTATGGTAAAAGTGTTGTTTTTCCTGTGGAATTTGAAATTAAAACCTTAAGGACTGCTTTAGCTGTTAACCTTGATTTGACTAATGTACAGGCAGCTAGGTTGCAGCAGCTTCATGAATTGGATGAAAAAATATTAGATGCCATTCATCAGACAACTATGATCCAACAACAAAGAACAAAGTGGCATGATAAACTCATCAAGCATAAGCAGTTCCAAAAAGGTAATTGGGCTTTATTGTATGATTCTCAGTTTGAAAATTTTCAGGGGAAACTACGTACAAGATGGCTGGGACCTTACGAAATATATATTGTTTTTCCAAATGGAATAGTAAGGCTCTTAACAATTGATGACTCTAAAACACCAATATTAGTAAATGGTCATCGGCTTCGTCTGTACCAACGTCCTATTTCCAAAGAAAATTTTAAGGCCACTTGCATGGCAGATGCACATTATCTCTTTCTAGGGGAGCCTTCTGTTCCTCACTGCATTTGATTGTTTTCTGCATTGCATTTTTAGTATTAGAATTATATTTCTTAAACTAATAATCCCTGTCAAGGGCTGGCATGTTACAATTGATTATTTTGCAGATTCTTGATTAAGGAAAGGCTTACCAAGGAAGGAAAATTTCACCACAAGAAGATCCAAGCTTCATTTTGAGAAGCATTTCTTCCCTCACTTCAACTCATTTCTCCATCTTCTAGTAACATTTCATCATCCATTCCCTTCATTCCTTTTTCCCTTTTCATTTCATTTTTCCTATTTTTCCCATTGCTGAAACACCATTTTTCAGCAAATATCTTCCCCATTTTTCATATTGCTGAAACACTATTCCTCAGCAAATATTTTCCCCATTTTCCCACTACTAAAACATCACCCCTCAACAACACTTTCCCTATTTTTCCATTTCTGAAACACCACTTTTCAGCAGCATTTCATCCATTTTTCCTGTTGCTGAAACACCATTTCTTTCTCCAAATACATGACTATGCAACATTTTTTGTCATGAAATCATCTTCTTTAGTTCGTTCATTTCCACTTCTCCTTTTTCTTATGCTACTCCTGTCCTTTCACTGTCTTCTCCTATGATAAAACATATCTCTAATATAATCTCCCTCATGTTTCAAAAAGCTTCTAAAGTTCTTCCATGACTATTGAGCCATTGTAAGCAAGTACTATATTTTTCGAACTACAAATCAAAGGTAAACATGAGGTATGTAAATTTTATATGTAAGTACAATTAAAATATGGTTTAAAGAGAAGATTTCGTTTATTATGACCACAATCTCCACACACTTAAAGACATCATTTCAGCCGTAGTTGGGGGAATATTGAAATTATATGCCGTCATTTCACAACATGCCAATTACCGTCATTTTTTCTATCCATTACCTCGCCTCTTCACCGTTACTCCATGTTATCATTCGCAAAGTTTACTCTATTCGAAGTCTGGTAACTTTGATCTTTGACTATGCATTTTACCAAAGCTGGTTAACTATGGGAGGACCTGCTATTTGACATGAGCCCAGCTTGATAGCTCTGCTTGAATTATTCCCAGAGGTGTATCAAATTTTTTAGCAGGTGGGCTGGGTAGGATATTTTCAGAGACTTCAAGAGTTTGATCCACAACAGGTCCTTGAATTTGCACAAAATCTTCAGGAAGATCATTCTACTGTCTAGGGAGTCTGAATTCTAGTCTCAGAGGGCGACATAGCACAGGTTTCAGGTCTGCCGATCACTGGTACTCGATGGTTTAGTCAAAAGCATATCATTTTGAATGCACAACAGAATTTTCTTCTGCCAGGAGAACAAGTTGAGCTTAAAGGTTGGGGTGTCAGACTTCACTCATTGTCGCCTCCTTGGCCGAAAGTTGTAGAGTTTGTTAAAAATTACCTCACATGTGAAGGCCGCTACCAGGTAGTCTACCAGCATGATTTTGTCTTGTTAAATCATTTACGACATGGTAGACTATTGAACATTCCTTATTATTTACTTGGATGTCTTAAAAATATGTCGTATTATTGTAGACAGGTAAAATTCCCACTCCTTTCCCTCACCCATCACCGTCTTTTTCAGCTACTGATTCATAGGGGTTTTTCTCAACAAAACCCTCCTTTAAATAACCTACCCATAGACCCTCAGCAACCTGCTGAAATTCCTCCAGAAGTTGCTGAAAATCCTCAAGAAATTCCTGAAAATCCCCACGAGAAAAAACTAAAGAATATCCCTTACCCTCCAGCAATCCCACCTGAAGAACCAACTGACTTAATTAACCCTCCTTCCAGTCCATCCCACAACCTAGCAGAATCATCTGATCCTACTGTCCATATTCCTAGTGATGATTCTCAAGCTGATAACCCCTCATCCTCTATTCGTAAAAGAAAGAGGCGAGTCACAACTGCCTTTTTACCAAAAAGACAAACAAGGGCTGCAACTAAAGTATCCACCTCCTCTGATAACCCTTCTCCTCAGGAAAAACCCACTCATAAAAGAAAAAAGAAAACTACTGCTTTTTCTGCCTTCTTACCTAGGAGACGAATGAGGACGTCTACTGAAGCAGCAACCATTCTTACTACCCCTAATCCCACAACCATTTTGCTAAAAATCCACACATCACCACCCTTCCAAATCCCAGAATTATTACTTGTCTCACCCAGTGACACTGAAACACAAGAACCAGATGCCCAGGGTACTGCGACATCATTTTTTATAGAACAGGTAGCTGTCACACAAGAACCAGCTACTCAGTCAGTGGCTACCACACAAGAACCAGCTATAGCTGTCACACAAGAACCAACTACAGCTGAAACACAAGAACCAGCTGCTGATATACAAAAAATAGACACCCCGGATGCTACTTATTTAGTAGTTGCCACAAAGGAACTAGCTCTAGCTGTCACACAAGAACCATCTACAATTGAAACACAACAATCAATTCCTGAGAATGCAACTGATACACAAAGCCCAGTCACTTTGGCTTCCCTTTTACAGGAAAATGAGTTTCTAAGATTAGAATTGGAAACCTATAAGCAAGCATTGGCGACAGCAAAGGAAGCCTATGATAGGGAGCTCAATTTTTATACCTTGGCCCATACAAAATCCATGGTAGACAAACATACAGAAAATGATCCATATAAGGAATATATGTGCAGCCAATGTGGAAACATCTATCAGCAAGCAGGATATAAGATAGTTCAAGTTCCAATTCCAAGAGCATCTACATCTTCTGCAGTCAAAGAGGAACACCCTATTGTTACACAAGAACTAGTAGGGCATTCCAAAATTTCAGAAAAAGAAGTTAATTTACAATTACCCCAACCTACTGTAACTATTAAATCTGAAGTTCATGTTGTTATTTCTACTCCAAATATACCTTGGCCTACCACTTGTAATACTGGAATACAAACTGAACCATGGAATGAGCAGCAAATAATGAATAAATGGAAGAAAGAATATTCCATTTCGCAAGATAAAATCATGCAGCAACACAAACTAGTATGGCAGAATCATATATATTCAAACTGGGAGATCTTGGAGCAAACACTCCAAGAGTCTAGGGTTCATAAGAAGTATAATAAAGAGCTAAAAGGCAAACTGCTCCTAATGTTTGAACTGGTACAAAAATTACTGGCTACTAGGAAACCATCTCTGAATTACTCTCTATTCCTCTTAGAACGCCTTGTTTACTTTCAGTTGAAAGAAATCAAAGATGGAAGACCTCATGAGGTGCTTACATCCGAACAGTTTGTGAAAAAATTCATAGAAGCCTCCACCAGTGATCAACACTTATTATGTGAGTTTTCCCTTCACAATGAAGCCATCCCTGAAAACATAAGGTTTAATCTTAACCCTCTTGTTGGTGACATTCGGATCAGGGATTTGCCTCTTTCCTTGCTAATCAGATTACATGGCAGACTGCTTTTCTTGTAACCAGGCACAATGAAGACAACCGTCTTCTCTGGATAAGGCCAAAACCAGAGAAACCTGCCATCTTTGTGGCAGAGTATCATCAATTTTTGAAGAAGCCAAGGATGACTGAATATATACGGAAATTACAGGCTTCAGTACTTCAGGACTGTGAATACTTTAGCAAGGCCAAAGAAACTGCTGCTTTAAGAGAAAACAATATTTTTTAGCAAAAATCCTCTTAGGAGAAGCAGGAGTATAATCCTTTCAGTCCCACTAATCTCGAAACCGCATTCTCTAGAGTACCCAATTACATCAGATGTGTTCAGCAATGTGTTGAAAAGTGGATAGGGTACCACTTTCATTTTCCTATTTTATGGATGCCAACAGAGGAATATCATGCTCATCATAGGTTGGCCAACAAGGATGAAGTAGAAGCTTGGCATCACAAGGGTTCAGAGCCTTGACAGAAAACACCTTCCATAGCTACTGCCTAAGTAATTTGCATGCCAAAAGCCAGTATCTAGACTCTGACTCAGACTAAAGTTTCCTGAGGACATGCAATCCTTTTAATTGGGGGGGATGTTAGGACCCCATAATGTACCTTTTTGACCATACATTTTGCTATCATTCCACTCTTTTCCAGTCCATATTTAAAGCCTATACTATCACTTTCATCCATTCTTCCAAAGCTATATAACATTCTTCTCTTTACTATATGTTTAACTTATTTTACATGTAATTTTACATTACTTTCATATTTAATCATTAATCGAAAATATATAAGGTCAAACAATTCTAAAGACCTGCAGCTAATTTTCATGACTGTTGAAACCGCGTTGTTGAAACCGTTTGAAGACTAAAGTTAATCCATCATGGTTGTCTGAAGACCGCGTTGCTGAAACAGTCAGGATAGTACGCAAATCCCGATGCTAAAACAGCATGTGACTTGTGATTTTGAAGCAGTATTTCAGGCACGACAGAAACAGGAAAGATAAGTAAGGAAGCTGTTACACTGGCCGTAACAACTGCACCTTGAAGCCAGTACTATCGTAACCATTGTAACAACATTTTTCTATGGAAGAACAGAAAGGTCCTATTTCAGTATAGAATATCAGATTGGATTAAAAATAGGATTTTTATAATGTAATCAATTGTAATAGATGTCTCCTCTTTAAAAAGAGGAGATATCAGCATTAGAGAAGGGGGAGACTATGGGAGGTTTATTTTTGAAACAGAGAAGGAACGTGAATCCTTTGTAATATGTACTTTCAACAGATGAATAAAAGTTTGTTCTGAGCATTTCATTTTAATTCCTTCTTCTGGGGAGTCTTGTGAGAAGGAAAGGGCCCGCCTTCTTCACAAAATTCACCCATTTATTTCCGTAGTTTGTTAACTGTTCTTTTTCATTTATGCCATGTTAAACTCTGTCTGCTGAAATCATTTATGCAGTATTGGAACTCTGTTATTTATTGCTGAAACTCTGTTTCCGTTACTTGTTGCATTGTTTTCATACAATTCATCCCTAGGTAATTGTGGATTACTTTAATTGGTAATCTTGTTTACAAAATGAGTTTGTGAAAGCTTGGTAGTCAGAAATAGGTGCTGAAGATTCCTACTTGGGGAATAGGGTCATGTTCTCTATTATAGCATAATTGGTATTTCCTTTTGCAGATTGGTTTCCTTTCCTAGATTGTTGTCTTTTTAATGTAATCCAGGATTATTTTGATGATTGTTTGCAATAGAAAGATTGTCTTTGATGTAACTCAAGTAGACTTCAGTTTGTTGAAGCAAGGTGTGAGTAGTGTAATTTTTACTACAACATTTCATTACTTTTGAGATTGAGCATATACAGTGTGTAATTGCCTTTGAAATAAACAGACTTCCCTGGGTTGACAATTTATGTAGCACTTGATTTTTTAAATCAATAAGCAATTAAAGTGACCAACAGATGGGTTAGATCACCTATGCCTCTATATTATTGATGCTCCACCAGATCGAGAAAATATATTCCTCTACGGATGCTATCTCTACCCCTCACTGCTCAGATCTCCAGTTTAAAATTCTCAGCAAACCCACCCCAGAAAATTCGATCTTATATCAATTCAATATCTTGGGGTGTTTTCCAAATGACCCTCAAGCCTTCCTTTACAGTCTTCTCGTTGACATATCAATGACCCAGATTAGATGTATAATCGATGGCTAAGATTAAAACATGACTTGATATTCGTTCTCTAGATAATTCTCACTCCGTTTTATTTAATACCCTTTAATTATTTAATTTTCCTAAGTTTAGACTTAGGGTCCCCATTAAAATAATTTATTTTTCAAATAAAACATGAACCAAGTGGAATTTCCACAAATGGTTTCTGGGTTCTTTGGAATATAATGTTCTGGGCCTCCACACCAAATTTGAGACTTGGATCACTTTCCAATGCTACAAAAATAAACACTCCCTGTTAGCGAGGAAAGTGCTCTAGCAATAATGCCTGCTGCATACTGCTCTGACCCTGAAGCATCCTTTGCGCTGCTGAAGTCCATCAACCACTACACTACTGAATCCACTATAATGCTGCCCATGATATTGGCATTATCACTGCCACATCTATACTGCAACTCCCTCACAACTATTGCATCTGATATGCTAGTAGCACTGCTGCTGCTAACACTGCATCTGCATTGCAACTTAGTTGTTGAGGGAAACAACTGAAACTCACCCAAAAATGAACTAGTTCTCAATGGATGCACCTCGGTGCTGAAGAATTTGACTGCTGATATCCACTGCGCTGACCCTCTAATGCTTTGCATTATTGCCGCTCTACACTGTGTAAGCACTATTATGCATTGCACTGCACCACTATGATATGTGTTTTTGTTGCTACCTCTTCTCTGCACTGCTCCAGAATTTGGCGCTGCTACCGTCTGCACTGTCATCTCCATCACTCCTTGGCTCCATTGAAACTCTTCCATCTTGCTACTGATAATCATGGGCTCTCGTAGCAAGGTATGATCCATGAGGTGGGTTCCTCAGGGATCCTGCCCATCTGAAGTTCAATATGAACTTACAGTTCCATGTCGCCCCACTTCCCTCTAGGATAAGCATGGGCACTCATGGCCATCTCATCCTCCTCTATTCTCATGGTTGCAACCTTTAGGTCATGTTTCTCATCTTTGTCCTTCTTCTTCAGAGGACACTAATATGCATAGTGGCCCATATTGCCACATCTAAAACACTTGACCTTCGAAACATCACAATTCGATTTTTGCTGCGCTTGATGTCCCTTCGATGCAAGGGTTGTGTCCTCCTCTTCCACCACATATTTTGATCCACTTCCGATCCTGCCATCAAGTTTGCACTTGAAAAAATCGCTCCTCAACTCTTCCTCCTAAAAAGTTGACCACAAATGCTCCCAACTAGGTAATGTTGCCCTACCCAGTATGCTTTGGAAAAACACTTTCCACTCCTCCATGAAACCATTAAGGGTCATCCGTACCATGGTTGCAGCTATAGGTGTAGCATTCACTGCAACCAACTGATTACAAACCTCCGGAAATAACATGAGGTATGAAGCCATGAGCTCCCCTTTCTACATCTAGATCATTCAGAGCTTCTTCTCCAAGTAAAAATTCTGCTGCTCGGAAGATCCCTCATATAGATCGTGCAAAGCCACCCACATATCTCTAGCAGTATCCTTGCTTTCCACACGTGAGATAATGTGATCCTTGAAACCATCAAGGAGCAGCCTCTTTTCCTTTGCCATATCCGCCTTGTACTTTTTGTTCTGATCCAAATCTTTAGGTTCAGCTACCACATTATCCATGAATGTCTTCAGACCATATTCATCCAGAAAAAATTAACTCATTCCTTCAGATCAAATAGTTGGAGGTGCCCTCCAACCAATCCTGGTCACGAAGTCCGTGAGATGCCATATCAATCGAACTCTGTCAAATCTACTCCCTCTTTCTCTCCAATGCGCAGTCCCTGGTAGGCTTACGCACTCCCTGATGGAGTTTTAAGTATTGTGACTCCTCTACTATTCAGTCTACTAAGAAATGTTGATTTCCTCAACTAGGAAATCACTGAGGAAGAATTACCTCAATATGTGTCCTTCTGATTCCTGCTAATGCTTTCTACCCAGAAACAACTTTAGAAAGCTGCGTTCCTCTGCCTTCTGTGTGGAGGCTCTATGCAACTCCCTCTTCCACAACAAAAACTTGAACTGGAAGTCCTACCTCTATGTCGGCTCACTCAAAGAGAGACAACCTCCAAGCTTCAATCCTCTTGGCTAGATTTGCGTAATCCCTTTAGGGATTCGTTCTGCTACATTGAAATAACGACAACCTTCACTTCATAAATATTATTTGTCCTTCCTATTTCACATCAATTCTCTGATACCATGTGAAAATTCCTAGATCTCACACCATCTAAGGAATCCTACTGCAACACCTGAGTGTAGTTCTCCTATTAAGTAAATTACATTACATAATTCTTTTAGATTTGAATTATCAAAATAACTACCGAAGCAGCCTATACTAAAAATTTGATTTAGAAACAAGGAACTGAACAAGGAAAATCATTCACACATATGACACCTTTATTTTGGACTAAGTCCCCTGAAAAACCCAATGCAGGAAAACAGGTGCAACAAATTTGAGGGTTTAATTATTATGTAGTAAAAATGTATGAATACTTCTTTGAATACCCTCAAGGGTTATTTAGTTACAGATAGAAATACTGGCAGAAGAATTTGTGAGAAATACCTCACTCAATCACTGAGTTTCCGACTGATCAGGATGAAGAAAGCACTTCTCTAGACAGGCTCTGCGCAGTCCCAGCACTGGAAATTATAGCTACTACGTCACCCCCTTCCAGACTCAATGTTAGCCCTCCTCCAAGTCATTTTTCCTCTCTGGATGCTAAGGAAAAACCTCCCTATGTCCCTTTCTAGATCCCGCCCTCCGAAACTGATCCACCATCAAAATTCAAAAACCTCTGCCTCTACCTTTGTGCTACTTCTGCGTGAGCCTATGTAGTCACTATGTTAGCCGCTTCCTTCAACATTGGGTGGGATAGATCACCTTTGCCTCTCTCTGACTGATGCTCCACTGGATTGAGAAAATATCTTCCTCTCTGGATGCTATCTCTGCCCCTCACTGCTCAGATCCCCTGTTCGGAATTCTCAGCAAACCCACCCCATAAATTTCAATGTTAGATCAATTCAATGCCTTGGTGTGTTTTCCAAATGACCCTAAAGCTTTCCTTTATAGTCTTCTCGTTGACATATAAACGACCCAGATTAGATGTCTAATCGATGGCTAAGATTAAAACATGAGTTAATATTTTTTCTCTAGATCATTCTCACTCTGTTTTATTTAATACCCTTTAATTATTTAATTTCCCTAAGTTTAGACTTAGGGTCCCCATTAAAATAATTATTTTTTTAAATAAAACATGAACCGAGTGGAATTTCCACAAATGGTCTCTGGGTTCTTTGGAATACATGTGTCTAAGCCTCCACACCAAATTTGAGACTTAGATCACTTTCCAATGCTACAAAAATAAACAAGGAGGAGACTGTGGTTGAATTCTAACTTGACACCTCACAATTAGAGCTTCTAACACATGTAACATTTATATAATATGCTCATTCAAAACCTTGGTACTCTGATACTCGTTGAATGGTTTGAATAGGAATTTCCAAACCACTTCAAAGTTGACAGATGTCAAATACTCAATTCTTTTACTGACCTCATGTATGCTTTCATGTGCTTCGAGCCTTAATTTGTTAGCCATAGGAAGAGACTCATTAATGTATACAAGTGGAATTTTAGTCTCTTTAAATGACTGTATAGTTGATTGAATGAGTGAGTCTCAAAGTATTTTTCCATCATGCACCATAGGTTTGAGATAGTGTAATTGAGCTTTCCATGAATGCATCATAACAAATTTTTGAATCTTAATAATAAAGGGATGACCGAAGGAATTCCTATCTGGATCTCATTGCCATTGCAAACTTTCTTTGAGTTTCTTCCTAGAATTCTCAAATAAATTTTCGATTTCACATAAATAATTGATCAAAGAATCAATTTGTTTCTCCATAACTTGGAATTTTCCCAAATGCTTACAGAACTGTAATTGAACACGTTGAAGAGTTTCATTATTGTTGAGTGCCTCATATTTGAACTTGACCAAGTTAATGGTAGTTTCTTCTGCAAATTTAATATTTTATATCAAGTCATTAACTTGAGCATCTTTCTGCCAAATTTCTAATTCTAACTGATCTTTCACTTCAACAACCTGCTTACTTAGTTGTTCTCTTAACTTCAGACACTCTTGCTCCAAAAGGAATATCTTCTCATTTTTCTGTTTAATAAATTCTTTGACTTTGGTTGCGTTATGAATGCTAGCATTAGCATAAGCTCCAACATATTGTGCTACTTCTTTAAAATATTTGTCTGGAGTGGAAGAAGAGCTTTCCCAAATGACTTCAAAGGCTAATGCTGTGGTTGAGGATGTTGGCAGATGAAACATTCCTCTTTTCCTACCTTTCCTTAAAATAGCTTGTTGCTTAGGGATGTAAAATAATTCAATTGGAGGCATTTGTTGAAGTTGAAATTCAAATTAATTCTCTTATTGAGATGCTTGTCCTAGATTGGAAAATATATTAATAGGAGTTGAAAAAATGATGCCAAGATTAGATAGAGCAGTGTATTTTACAACTGAGAAATCCATCCCATCTATTATATATTAGTGAATTTTCTAGACAAAACCAAGAATTGGGTTAGGCGCAGATTGAGTTTGAGACCTAGTGACAAGGGTTGACACAAGTTGAATGTAAAATCACCATTCATCATCTAAGCCAAGTTCAATAATGAGTTTAGGGAAATTTTATTTAGGAGGCTCATTCTTCTATGAAGTATTTCCCTTTTAAACATTTTCCTTTGAAACAATTTCCTTTAAAAGAACAATTTTCTTAGGAACCTTGTCCTTTATAAGACAAACTACTACTTCTTTCAGTTTCTTTATTAGGGATTATTTTTTTAGGAGTTCCTATTTGAATAATGACCTTTTGAGTAGCAATTTCTTTAAGCTCAAATTTCTTCATAGGATTTACTGGATGAGGAGTCTTTTGTTTAATGGAATCTGGTGTGGTAGAGTTTGTAGCTGTACTTGACATTGAATAACTAAAAGAATGTACTGATTTCCTTTGGCTACCAGGTGGCTGTAAAATAGGAGGAAGTTTTTCCCTCCTGTTGTTTCTATAAATAATGAAATCATGTTGAAGGTTGGGTGGAAGTTCATTCTCTCTTCTAAGCACTTCTTTATAAGAGGATGCAAATTTTAATAAATCAATAAATATAGATTGTCCATGAACATAATTTTTAATACCAAAGGATGCAACAACCTCTTTTGCTTATTTTTTAGGGTCGTGTGGTTTAAATGATATTGTGGCCAATTTGAGAGATTAAAAGGGAATAAGCTATTTTTATCCAAAATTAGAATTTGTAATTGAATAAAGGCCCACTCAGATAGGAAATTCATGCCAAATTTTTTTATATTCCCTTTTAATTCATGAGCAATTACCGTACCAAATGTTTGAAAGGATGCTTCCATGCACAATAGTATGTCTGGAACATACATAGGAAGAGCATGGGGAGAAGCAAGACAACCCTCAATCCTGATGTAGGTAATTTTTTTTTCATAATACTAGTCACCTAATTTTTGGGGGGATTCGATAACTACCTGAGAAAACCTAGGTGGTTTCTTGTTGAATAAGGCTTCATGCACAAGAATTATAACATTGTGACAAATGGCATAAAAATGGTGGAAATAGTTTTCCTCCCAAAGTTTATTGTGATAGATATTGATGGGGATGAGTTCGATAGGTGTCCATTTCCAACCCATAGCTGGAAAGACTGTAGTTCGACAAATGGCATCCATGATAAAGGCATACATATAAAATGGAGGATTGGGAGTGGATGCTTTGGCTTCTTGAAATGTTTTGACATGGTTGGCTATGTTATTTGACAACATATTGGCCCAATTAAAACTAAAACCCTCTATAGTCCTTTGGATAATGGGAACCCAGTAAAGAGATAAATGATTGGAATTTCTCCAACCAAATAAATGACATAACATAGTGGCCAGGTAACAAAAAGGAGAACTAATTTCAACAACAAGATATTCATGATTATTATCTTCTTTCTGCTTTTTAGGGGTAGTTCTCCAATATTTTATTAAATTGGGAAGGTTTCTATCCAATACATTCTTTTTGCATGAAACCAACATTAAAAGTCTTATCTAAAGTTAATTTAGGATTAGGAAATTTGTGCATACCTTGAATATCAATTGGCGTGAAAGACCCAACCACTGTGTACTTTGGAGTTATAATCCAACACCTTGAAATATTGACATAGTTGACAACCCACTGAAAGAAGTCTATATAAGGCATAATTCTTGGTCTTGCGACAACTTTATGCAACCCAAACCTTGCTACATCAACTAGTTTGTATTCTAGTTCATTGTTTCTCTAAGGGGCATCATCAAGAAATGTTGCATTGGTTTTTTCTTTGAAGCATATTCAAATTCTTATTCCATCGATTTTTAGGAATTTTGTCATCCAATTATTCCATAACTGATCCTACAGGTCTTAGAGGAGGCATCACTTTCCTTGGTATTCCCATGCTTGGCAATTTCACCGAATGGGAAAGATAATATCTTTTCACATAATTGAAACTGCTCGAAAAGCTAGCCTGCTGCATACAAAGGAAAAAATTACCCTAAGTTTTTTTGAAATATTAACCAAGTATTGTTGAGCCTCCAATTTGTCATAATTTTGTTGATGAACCATCCATTTTCGCATCATTCCATTTACCCATTGTCATCATTTTAAACCATATTTCTTCATAAACACACCAAATTTTCGCATACATGTTTACATGGTTTATTATTATTATTTATATTATTTTTAATGAATTAAAGATAATTATGCATGGTTTTACTAATGATAGTTTGACAGTTCAATTTTCTATGGTTTCCGCAGCTATCTCCATGGTTGAGGTAGTAGCACCACTCTATAATGAAATCCAACACATGGACACTATTTCTATAAGCTTCAATATGGATTTTTGTTGGTCAAATTCCACCTAGCTCACACATGTGGACCTCTAGGCAAAGGTCAAGGGAAAATCACAACAGTTTTGACTAGTCAACTTCGAGCACGTTTTCTGAGAAAAATAAAGCGAATATCGCAAAAAAAAAAGGGTTTTGTTCAGCACAAGCCCAATTAAGTTCTCTTTGGAGGTTTTTCCCAAATTCCTTACCATTTTGGATATATTTGAGGTTCTTTGGAGCACTATTTTGCAGTTGCGTGAGAAAACATTGCATCCATGTGTCAATAAATTCCCAATCAAGCAAATAGAGGTTGGAATGGACTATGATTCATCAAATTCATGACAAATAGGTGTCCATTCAGTTCTGATATTTAGCCATATGAATCTCCATGAAGTTACATTGAAACCCCTATATAAACACTCCATTGAAACAAAGATGGGAGGTTAATTTTCTGAAGGATATTGTGAATTTTTAAATCTTTATTTTTCATTCCTTTTTAATGAAGAAGTGCCTTGAAGATTTGGTGCGTAGCTGACTATTCGTGTGAAGTTTTGAGACCACCTGTTTGTGGAGGGCCCCTGAAAATTGTTATCACTCCAATAATTCCCAGGGTTGTAAGATTTATATTTTGTTTTAAAGAATATTAGAGGTAACCACAAACCTACTTTTAAGCCTTAGGATCTAGCCTTCCTAATGCTCAGAGAGGGCTCTCTCTATATGATTTGTCTTTGTTTGTTTTAGCTAATTTGAGGCTAGTTATGTAGAATTACTTGGGATTTTATTTTTGATTAGGTTTGGTGGTGAATCACTTACTTAGATGGATAGATGTAGGTTTTCTTACCATTGGGCTAATGGAGTCAAAGTGTCAAGCAACAGATTTGGATCAAGGTTCTAAAGGGAAGTATTCACAGGGAAAGATAGTTGAGTAACTTCAGATCCTTAGGCAAATAGTGAAAATGGTTTTAATCGGGGTAAGAGAGAAATTATGGGTTCTTTAATCCGGATAATGAGTGAAAAAGACAGAGGTCAATTGAAACTAGGAAACAATTAAGAATTCCCTAATCTGGATATCGGTTGAAAACATGTAAATGATAAACAGTTCAAGACAGAGTGTAATTAAACATATTCTGAAATAACATTCCTGATATATCATTTAGATTTAGAAAAAACATACTAGTATTTGTGAAAACTTCAGAAATAAATAATTGAACGAATAGAAAGTACTTCACTGTAGTGGCCCAACACATGAATCCTATAATATAATCTCTTTATTGCTTTAATCCAGTCTGCTGACTTGAAATTGGTAAAATCAACCTCAGGTTCTAGAATAGTATAACTATAGAAATGTTCAGCGATTCATCCACTCTCAATACTTCGAAATGTGAAGTATTTATACAAAAAATCTTACAAAATATCCTAAAACAAACTTAGGAATTATTCATGGAAAATAAATATCTTCGTGCAAGAAGATAGTGACAACTATCTAACTAAATGCAAGCTGTCCTTGGTTTTATTGAATTTATTGTTGCTGTATTTGATATTTTGCTGATTTGTCTCTTTGTTGTTTGCTCAATGAAGGCTGAAGTTGAGTGTCCTTTACATTGGCATCTTTATATTTCAACTCTGCTTTGTCTTTAACCCTTTGAATTTCACCTGATACTCTTTAAACCTGATACTCTTTGACTATTTTGTTTTTACTGTTACTGCTGTGCTGTAATTGTAAAACTGTCTGCTTTGTTTTATCTTTGACTGCTCTGTTTTTACTGTTTTACCTTTACAGTAAACCAGTCAAATTTTCCCAGTCTTTTGTATTTTGTAATTTGATCTTCACCATCCTCCTGAATATTTCATGTGCCTCTGTATATTTTGAAAATGTAGGCTTGTTGACAAATAGGTGTTTTACCTCATGTTGCAGGTAAAAAAGATTTTAAAAATTCTTGTAGAGAACTTTCCCTGTTGGAATTCCTTGTGAAGAAGTTACATTAGCTTGATCCTTGGCCACTTCTCTCATTTTCTTATCATAATCCTCTTGTTTCATCAATTTGTCATGAATTACCAGACGATTTGGAAGGCCTTTCTGCCTGAGAATGTCAAACTTCATCATGAACCTGGTTATGGCAACTTCCATGTTCTAGCATTTCTCTTCTAGTTGTATCATCAAATTCTTTTTAGAAATTACCTTCCTAACTTCTAGGATGGTTTTTGTCCTATCACTAATTCCAATCTCTTATAACTCTTGCTTATTATTTGAATTAAGAAATTTGATGATTTCAAGAGCCTCTTCTGGCTTCTTTCCAAGTTCTTCTTTGATTTTTTGGATGGCTTCACCTGCTGCTTCGATGAGATCTTTTTGTTCATAAATAACCTGGATTGATGGCCAAATATCATTGACAGATTCAATGATATTGGCCCATAGCTACTGCTTGGCTTGTGCCATTGGTTCTTTCAGTGTTAGATATTTCTCTAACTTCTTTAATTTCTCTGTCAATCTGTTATCTTTATGTTCTTCATTCTTGTGCATCATCTAAGCAAGTTTCTTTTCATCTTGTAGACTTTTCAGCTGTTCTTTAAGTCTGTTGATTTCATTTGTCTGAATAGACATGTCCTGCATTGCTTTAATTAACTTACTTGCTTCATCAGTTGGCTGTGCTATTGATGTAGATGACTCTGTTCCAGAGGTAGTTGCTGCGGTAACAAGAAGTGATGTACAAATAGGAATTGTAGGGGCCAATGATTCTGCCAATGTAGAAGGAACAACAGTTGTGACTACTGGAATGATAGTGACATGAAATTCTTCTAATCTTGCATTTTTCTCCTAGACCAACTTGTCCATTTCATTTTCCATTTCTTTTATTTGGGTATTCAACTGAAGAATGAGATTCATCATCTCATATTTTGATTAGCATCCTGTAACACTTCCTTTGCCTGAGGATGTTAAGAAGGAGGCAGTTTTAGTTGCTTCTTTAATGCAACAATGTCTGCATTTTTCTTCTTTATCAATTCATCTGGAACTTTTACATTATTAGGACCATGTCCTACTTCAATGATTAAATCTTCCAATGATTTGATTATGTTATCCTTAGCCTATGAGGATGCCTTTTCTAATTTGAGATGATATTTGATATTCCCAAGAGTGTTTTGCAACTTCTGTACACTCATGGCTTTATTTGTCATGGTTGAATAAAGAATTTCACCAGCTTGTTTGTGAAATTCAATCTGGTCAATAGGATGAATATCGTGTGCCTGAACTTCATATAACGTCTTTTTGTAATCTGTTGATGTTTTGGGATGCTTTACTGTAGGTTGTAGGAAGGTCATCTGCATCTTCCTAGTCTTATAGTCAAAAGTAGAAAGTAATCTGCTCTGGTCACTGGGTGACTGCTTCCAATATTGGTTATATGTATCATTTTTCAAGGCTTCATTTCTGATCTTTATTTCTTTATACTTCTGCATAATGTCTGTTATCACTCAAAAATTCTCAAAACATCATTGTGTCTACACTGTTTTTGTTCATGTTTTCAAGTAGGTCTAAAGGTCATTTTAAGTCTTGGTAAAGGGTAGGTCATAGTTTTATAAGTTTTAAGGGTCATTTTTCAAGTCCAAATAAAGTCCTTTAAGTTCATCCCATGGAAAATTTTAGGGGCTAATATTCGCAGGTGGGCTAATTTTCCATGGTTTTTCCAATAAAAAGATTCGCCAATTTCCATTTTTTTATAAAACTGATTCGCCTAAACTTTACAATATAAAATTATTTTATGTTAAAAATCGCCAACATTATATAGACAATATATATAATATCATTATAAATTTGAATAATTTTACAAATATATCAATAAACATTTGATAGTTTTCATATTAGGAACTAGTGAGATTCGCAAATTTTTTAAACTTCAAGATAATTTTCCTGATTAAAAAGTCATATTTTTCATTTAGGGGTCATGCCATGAAGTTTCGAGTTGAATTCTGCATTTAGCCAGGAATCCACCATTTCGTAGCACAACCAGTTCAAAAATTAGGAAATGCGATACGAAAGCGCTGCTACTTTCGTAGCAAAATGCAAATTTTACACTAAGTGTGCTACGAAAGTGTGGTTTCTTAGCTGTCATGTCAAATAAGCCAAAAAAATGTCAGATTCGTTTGGGAATGATAAGATAGGAGTGTGGTGAGTCAGTTAGTCATCAAATCTATTGTACCCACTTTTCCTACACTCATCATAATCATGATAGTAATTCAAGAAAGCATCATTTGGTTATGAAGGAATATCTCAAATTCAAATTCTTTGTCTAATTGAGCCATCCTCAGTTCATTTATCTCCAAAGAAAATGCACGAGCTCTGAAGCAGTGACAATTAGTTGTTGGTTGCTATATACATAGACAAATTTCACTATAATCAAGCGAGGCTATTATGTTAAATCAAGCAAGGCTGTAATCAAGAGAGGCTGTTTTGCAGATTTCTAAAGAAACTAGCAGGGTTTTTTTTCTGAAAGAAACATGGCTGAGGAGAAAAATATCCATAGAGGGGGTCATTGTCTGAGATATGAACTTCAGAACATAAGGTTAAAAAGACAGGTGGAATATTTGGAGATACAGTTGACAAACTCTAACGAAAGGTTAAAAGGGCAGTGAAACAGAATGATAAATCCACAAGACAATCTCTGATCAAAATCAAGGTAAAATTCGATGAAGATTGTATTTTCAGGGTCATATTGTTGTGTTTTTGAAATGGTACTAATACCCTTAAAGTTTAATTATCTCCAGAATCAATGAGCCACTCGTATTTTTTTGCTCGTTTTTTGTGTTTTTTGTGCAGGGAAAGGCACACACATCGAATAATAATAATAATAATAAGAATAAGAATAAGAATAAGAATAACAATAATAATAATCCCCCCTTCCTCCTTTCTAAAATAACATGATACTTTTACTATCTCACTTGGTGAGGGGTTAGTTTATGAGAATAGAGGTCTTGGGTTCAAGTCTCCTTCTCAAGATTTTTTTGTAAAAATTTTTGGTTCAAAGGGGCGGAATTGTTTTTAAAAAAATCCGCACTTCATCCCGTTCCCACAACTATTTGACATCTACAACTCAGATTTTTCAAACAGCATAACTTCTTCATCCAGAAGCCGTTTTTCAAGCCATTTTTTTTGAAACAGCCTAATTTTTTGAGATATTTCCATTGGAGCTGTTATTTTCAGCTTTTCTCAGCTTCATTTAAAAAAAAATGGAAAGTGCATGCCTGGATATTCTTAACAGCACCAATTATTTCCAATGGCTACCTCACATGGTAGATATAATTAGAAGTAAAGGGCTTTATAGAATAGCCACAGGTCAAGAAACTAAACCTTCCAATAATGATAAAGTTCCTAAATGGGAAAATAGACAAGATCAAGCACGAGGTTTGATAGGAACATCCATTGCACAAGATCTTTGATTTCACATCCTTGACATTGACACCCCTGATAAAGCCCTAGAAAAGCTAAATAATGTTTTTGGAATTCAAAATCAAATCAAGGCCCACTAGCTTGAAAATGAGTTGCTTACTTTGGACCCTAATAATTTCTCCTCTATTGAAGACTTTTTGTCCAAATTCAAGACCCTTAGACTTCTTTTAGAAGGGTGTAAGGTCAAAAAGGAAGATGGTAGCCTCATCTATTTCATTCTTGCTAAGCTTGGCCCTGCATACTCTGTATTTGTTTCCGCCTTCCATTCCACCAGAGAAGCCATCATTTATTCAGGAACCACCTACAAGAATCCCTCTTTTGATGCCTTTTCTGATTCTTTGATAAGAGAACAAGAAAAATTTTTACACCTTGGTCTTATCACTGCTGGAAATGCTTCTAAGAAAGCCTTAGTAGCCCAACAACAACCATATCAAAAGAATCCCAAGAAGCAGTATCCTAAAAAATAGGTCCTAAACCAAACAAGGGCCCTAAGCAATTTTAGCCGCAAACTTCACCCAAATAATAAGGCAAATCAAAACAAAGGGAAGAAGACAGAGAGACATTGCAACTTTTGCAACCGGGATGGCCATATAGAGTTCAAATGTTTTAAGAAGATGGAAGCCTTAGAAGAAGAAATGAAGAAGCACAACATCAATTTGGAGCACTTTTCACCTTCATCTTCAGGCATGGCACTTTCTGCTTGTGGTTGTCAAGTATCAAGATTTGGTTATGCATTAAATGTATCTTCTTCTTCTCCTTCTCATGAGTGGCTCATTGATTCTAGAGCTTCTTACCACATAGGTAAAAATAAATCCATGTTTTCTTCTTTAAATGATTGTAACACCAAACATATTTATGTTGGTGATGATAGATCTCTTAGTGTTGTAGGATCTGGAACCATTCATCTAGATAATGGTTAGTTTAATGATGTACTATGTGTTCCTACCTTGTCATGCAACCTTCTCTCTGTTTATCAGATAACTCATTCAGGTGAAGGGAAAATAATAGAATTATCACCTCATGATGTTGTAATCAAGGACCTAAAATATCCTAAACATATTTTAGCTACTAGCATTGCTAATGATTCCACAAGGTTGTATAAGTTTGACAACTTTGGGTCATCATGTCTTCCCTCGGTTTTTGTTGCTCATATTGATGAAGTGAGCAAACTTTGGCATGAGCGATTTGGTCACTTAAACTATCGCTCCCTTCAAACTCTATGTAAGGAAAATATGGTGATGAGTATTCCTATGGTATCTTGACGAGATGGTGTTTTCTCCCGATGTGTACTCGGAAAACATCATTGGGATAGTTTTGACAAACGTGCCTCTTGGCACGCTTCATCCCCTTTGAAGTTTGTGCACAATGATTTATGTGGTCCACTTCCTGTTGTTTCTTTCTCTGGTTGCAAGTACTTCTTAACTTTCATTGATGATTTTTCCAGACGCACTTGGGTATATTTCTTAAAACTCAAGCGTGAAGTTTTTAACATGTTCTTGGCCTTTAAGGCCTTTGTTGAGAAACAATCTGGACATCAAATTCTTAAGTTAATATCAGACAATGGCGGAGAATATGTTAACAAAAAATTTATCAACTTCTGCACCGAGCATGGCATTCAATTGCAACATACTATTCCATATACCCCACAACAAAATGGTGTAGTTGAAAGGAAGAATCACACCTTAAAAGAAATGGCTAATTGTATGCTTCAATCTAAAGGACTTGGTCTCAATTTTTGGGCATAAGCCATTAAATGTGCAAATCACATAGTAAATCACACTCCTACTAAGGTTTTAAAGAATATAACTCCAGAAAAAGCTTGGAGCTCAATAAAACTAGATGTAAGTCACTTTCGTGTTTTTTGAAGTGATGCTTGGGCCCATATTCTAGATGCGAAACATAAAGCCTTAGAACCTAAGAGTGAAAAATGTATTTTTGTTGGATTTTGTGAAGATTTCAAAGGATATAGACTTCTTCAACCAAAATCCAAAAATATTATTATTAGAAGAGATGTAAATTTTGACGAAAATATATCGGCCTATGAGCCTAGTTCGACGGGTGTGCCACCTTTGGCCTGCGAGCCTGATTTGGCATATGTGCCACCTCTTTCTCTATCTTCTATTTTTAATAGCATTCCTTCTTGTTCAGATGATGACAGCGAGGATGACAATCCTCCTCCAGCTTGTGAAATTTTTCCTTATACTCCACCGCTTCCAAGATGGGTCCGCTCTACTCGGGATGCAGTAGGTTCTCTTGCAGGTGACCCTGCCGATCGACGACGTACATGTTCTCAGTTCAAAAGAGCTTTTTCCTTATTGGCTCAAGTTCTAGAAAAAATTGATCCAGAAACCTTTGAAGAAGCCTCCGGTCATCCAGATTGGGATGAAGCTATGAATGAAGAGTATCTTTCCTTATTGGCAAACAATACTTGGGATCTTGTTCCTCTTCCAAAAGGAAGAAAACTTGTCAGATGCAGATAGGTTTACAAAAAAAGGGTTTGGACCAGATGGAAAAGTGGATACACATAAAGCTCGTCTTTTTGCTTAAGGTTTTTCACAAGTTGAAGGCATTGAATATACTGAAACCTTCTCCCCTATTGCCAAAATGAATTCTATCAGCCTTGTTCTTTCCCTTGCTGCCTCCTTTAAATGGGAAGTCCATCAGATGGATTTTAAATCTGCCTTCTTACATGGAGATTTGCATGAAGAAATATACATGGAACAACCCCCTGGCTTTATCCAAAAAGACTCCAGCCTTGTTTGTTGCCTTAGGAAGTCTCTCTATGGTCTCAAACAAGCTCCTCGGGCTTGGTATGCCAAAATGGATAGATTTCTCTTAGATAATGGCTTTTCTAGGTGTCATTTTGACAACACTGTCTACACCAGGAAGGTGGGTAATTCCTTCACCATCCTTGTTCTTTATGTTGATGATCTTATCCTTACTGGTAGTGATCCAAACCATATAAACCATGTGAAGTCTACCCTCAAAAAGAAGTTTGAAATGAAAGACTTAGGACACTTGCATTATTTCCTTGGTCTTCAAGTCTTGCAATCCAAGGAAGGCATTACCCTCTCTTAGTCCAAGTATGCCTGTGATCTTATACACAACTTTCACATGGAAGACTGTAAGCCTGCCCCTTCTCCCTTTCAGTTTGGAGTCAAGCTTTCAGTCAACTGTACTACCCCTGAAGTTGATGCTACCTTATACCGTCAACTTGTTGGTAAAATTTTGTATCTAACTCATACCCTTCGTGACCTTTCCTTTGTCGTTGGTCTTGTCGCTCGGTTTATGCACCAACCTCATGAAAGTCACTGGAAAGCAACTAAAATAATACTTCGATATATTTGAGGTATAGTTCAGTGTGGGATTCATTACAGTGCAGGAGCATCTCCCTTATTGATTGGTTTCACTGATTCTGATTGGGATGGTGACCCTGATGATCGGAAGTCCACTGCAGGATATGTATTCACTCTTGGTTCAGGACCTATTACTTGGTCTTGTAAGAAACAAAGTGCCATCTCCATTTTTTAAGCAGAAGCAGAGTATCGTGATGCAGTTGAAGCCAACAAGGAATCCATGTGGCTTTGTCAGATGCTGTCTGAATTTGGTCTCCATCAGCAGCATCCAACTACACTTTGGTGTGATAATCAGAGTGCCATTCAGCTATGTAAAGATCCAGTTCAACATCAGCGTATGAAACACATTGAAATCCACATACACTTCGTCAGAAAGCTCATTCATGATCGTGTTCTTGAAGTGCAGTACTGTCCAACCAATGATTAGGTAGCCGATATCTTTACAAAGGCTCTCACAGAAGTGAATTTTACCAAACTTTGATCCATGCTTGGAGTTGTCATTAAGGGGGGATAGGATCTAATGCCTCCTTGCTTCTCCTATTGTGTCACTTTTGTAAATCCTTCAATCCTATCCCAATTTTTTCTTAAGGGGGGATGTTAGGATATTTCGACACATAACAAATAGGCTCCTTTTGTGTCACCTTTGTAAATCCTTCAATCCTATCCCAAGTTGTTCTTAAGGGGGGATGTTAGGATATTTCAACACATAGGAAATAGTTAAGAATAACTTAGTCTAGTGTAGAGTTAGGTAAAGTGTGTTTTTTTTACCATGTAAATTTGTAACTTATAATCCGACGGTCACGATTTGTAGTGATCCGACGGTTATCTCTCACCTTGGTATTAACGACACTTGATCCGTGGCTTAACACCCGATTGGTCCATGATCTCTATTTAAAGAGCATGGAGGGTCATTTGTCCGGTAACCGTTTATGAGAGAAACATATGTAAATTTTCTTTTTATATTAATAAATTCCCTGAAGTGGCCGCGTTGGCTCAGGCCGTGCACTGTTTCCCCCCTTGAGGGTTTTAACCACGTGATTATATTGGTGTACTGCTTGTGATCTGTTTGTGAGTGGTGATATTTTTTTCTCGATCTATGAAATTTACCCTGTAAATTCCTACAGGTGGTCCTTAGTATTGAGCAACAATGTTGTTTCTCTTAGGGTCTCAACTTTAATATGTCAATTCAGGGTTCGTGCAAACTTAAGAGGTATTGTGCACTATATATGCAAATTTTTTTTCTCTTTTTTTATGCACACTAATCTATGAAAATTTGGTTGTTTGATCAGGTAAAAAAAGTGGAAATGACAATTAGCAGTTACTTCATTAGGTTTAGCTAGGAAATAGATGAAAAATCTCTAAGAATAGAAATGAAAGTTGCAAAAAGTCAAGGAAAATAGAACTACATGAATGAAAGTATTGGAAAGTAAAACTGCAAGAATTTAGACTATACTATTGGCATTCAAGAAACTAATCTATGTTTCAAATAAAACCACACTATACTAATGTGAAAACAAAGTAAAACCATCCCCTCACCAAACTAAAACAAGACAATATTGCAGGAAACCTTATAGTTGTAATGAATTCATTTTCAATTCCTCATTCACTTATGCCAACTAGCTAACTAAGATGATTTGCAATAACCAAGATGAAATCATGGAGAACCAAGAAAAAATAATGCTCTCAAGTCTGTTCTATAAGAAATCTTGTATTTCTATAAGTCATGTAATTCCGCAAGAAACCCTAAAGATGATCTAAATCCAACAAGTAAGTGAAGGAAAGGTTCAATCATACATGTGAGACTAATAATAGCTTATGGAAACCAAGATGAGTACTCAACAATTCAAAAATGATATCTACAACTATTTACAAGAACATGGGATTATGTAAATATCATTGTAGTGCAGAAAACATAAATTATGACATCTTGAATAAATATGCAAAAACTAAGGCACATAATATACAAGGGTTGTAGAGTGCCTGTGGGTGGGCCCTCCCCAAAGTACTCATAAACCTTAAACAAAATCAGCTCACAACACTTTCAAAAAGGATTTTTCTTTCATTAATAGGAAAATGTCATTACAAAAGATGAAAATATGGTCTTAAAATCTACAGAGTGGCAATATCCTTTTCTCTAAAACTCAGTTGCCTCTACTAGCTCAAGCCCTCCTCTTTCTATACAAAATGCGAGGGGTCGAGTTCCTATATAGAAGTGCTATGTTTCCCTCCAAAGACCCCTAAAATTATGGTGATTTCCCATGTTGTATCTGTTGTAGCCGCTACAACACCCTCCAAAATTTCACCCTTTTTTTAAATTTTTGAGCCCCTAAGCCTTGAAAACTGGAAGTCAAGCCTGAAGTTTGGCCCTTCAAAAGCCTTAGGTTGCCAAGTCGCAGAATAAGTCATTTTCCCTGACGAGCGACCTAGCGACCTTGCGACCCATCAGGTCACCAAGTCGTGAAGTCGCGTATCACACACAAAACTAAACAATCATGACCATGCGACCTTGCGACTCCGCGACCCCTAGGCCGCAAGGTTGCAGGGTTGCGGGGTCACACATCTCATCAACGCAGCCCCGTTGTGACCTTGAGACCTCATTTATTGCCCTCACGCACGACCTCTTTATATATAGAAGGGTCACATAAGTCGCATTCCACCCGCGCGACAGAGAACGAAAACGCTTCTGATAAGCCAACTGGAGCGCGTTTTTCTCGGCTAAGTTGCCTAATCCTCCTGCTTTTTACTTCTTTTCTAATTATTTCCCTCTTCCCCCCTCATCTTAGCCTATTAAAACCACAGACTACCCACTGTTGAGACCTAGTTGGTAAAAATTACACTCCCCTCTTAGTTTCCTGACTCTATCAGTCTCATCCAGAAACCTGTAAATGAAGCTAACCAACCTCCCCTTTGTCAGTCTCTTCCTCAATTTTTTCTTACCTTTAATGTGTTACTTTTCCTCCCTTTTCCCTCTCTCGTTCTAAGCGAAAGAAGGATAAAGGATTGCGTCACCGTGGAGAATCGTTCGCCCATCCCTAGTGCGACTTGCGACCTCACGACCTTGCGACCCCCGCGACCTTGCGACCTCGATCCCCAGTCGCTAAGTCGCCAAGCCGCGTATCGCTAAAAATCGAAGTGTCGCGACCTTGTGACTCAGTGACCCGGCGACCCAATCGCAAGTCGTAGGGTCGCAGGGTCGCGTCTTCATGAAACTTTAAACCAGTGCGACTCAGCGACCTCGCGACCCAGTCGCAAGCTGCCAAGTTGCAAGGTCGCTTTTCTCTGAGTTTTTAAACCAACGTGACTCAGTGACTCATCGACCCAGGGAAGTGGTCGCTAAGTCGCAGGTTCACCCATTTTCTTGACCTTAGTTGGACACAGGTAAAAGCAGTTTAATAATTTATTAAAATGGCATCTGTCTTATCATGGGATTGTTTTATGAACATGCTAGGGAACCTCGAAGTAGAGCTAGAGTGCGTTTCTATCTCCTCAGCCTCAAGTGATATGGGGCCTCCGTCAGTTCGCAGAAAAAACAAGAGTCCGGAGATAGAAATATCGGAGGATGAAATACCTATGTCTCCTCCCCCTACCTATGGAGATACCGCATGTATATTCGGCAAAGGAGATAGCATGAATTGGTATCAAGTGTACCAAGAATTCACAAGACCTGAATTTCCAGAAGACTTCCCAGACCGACAGGTATATGTTAAAGTCAAGAGATCAAAGCTTCACTACGCAGGAGCCCACCCACCTATATTTCCATGCGCTGAGCTCATCGAATGGATCTTACAAAAGGTCGACCCTAGGTTCTGGGTGATTCGGGATCACGAGGGGAAAGAATTTGCTAATCAGAAGGGACATGATGCTCAGTTCTATTATGCACTTCCCGCTTGAGAGCAGACATTCACAGAGGAATGGGCCACTACTCATGCAGTTCCATATCCGAAACCTTGAGAGGATGGTGGGAAGAACTAGAAAAGTTCAAGGTCAAGAAGGATCAGGAGTATCAGGTAGCAGGTCTTAGGAAAGTCTACAAGCTCGTGGCAAATATGCTGTGTAGGATGTACGGTCGTCTCGATGCCACCACTTTCAACGGCTCTTGGGTATCTCTTATGTACTTTGTTACCATGTACGACACCCGTTTCAATTGGGACAACTTATTGATAGCAGCCCTAAAAAAAAACATATCCTCAACATTAGCACACGAGGGGGGGTATGCATCGGAATTTTACATGGCCTCCTATCTGTTGGATGCATTTTGTGCAAGGTGCCATTTTGAGGGATGGGCACACAACTGGATCAGGAGCGCGCCCGCCCAATCCACAATGAGCTTCAGGTATTATGGGACTCCAAATATAAGCAGGATATAGAGCCCATCTCACACAGTTTCATCCCTGCACTCTACGGGAAACTGTTTGGTAAAGATACGCCATGCATGTCCTGGCAGGACATGGTAACAATAACTAAAGTGGAACATTGGTTTCCTTTTGTAGAAGGCACCTTCATCTGAGTCTTCGGATCACTTAAAGCTCCCCATGCACTGCCTCGATTCGTCACTGACCGAATACTACTTCAGGAAACATGTTTCCAAATGACAACCGAATTTTCAAAGGTTCTTACTAAAGGTAAGAAGAAGCCGTGGCCCACGCTGCCACTCAATATAGGTGCTGATACGGTCAAAATTTTCAGAGAAATAGAGGCGGAGGCTGATCAAATCAGAGGATTCTGTCTGCCTCCCTTAGATCACCGGACATACGATCCTGAGAGGATGATCCCTTCCCATTGCAAACGGGCCAAATTTAAATGGAGCTACCAACATACTAAACGCCCAGCTGAAGATGGGGTAAGAAACTGGTACAATAAGGACAGGGAGATCGCTCCAGAAGAGTTGACTGACCAGGAAGATCAAGATGATCAAACTTTAGAAGAGAGGATCCACGAGCTAGGAGGAGCCTCGTCTTCTCAAGCCAAGAAGCCCCAAACCAACACATGCCATAACTCTTCCACCCAACGAAAAGAGAAAGAAGCAAAAGCTCAACGGGAAGCTGAAGAAAGAACAAAAGAGGAGGAGGAGAAACACAAGAAACAACTAAAGGCAGAGAAAATAAAGAAGCAGGAGGAAGACACCCTCAAAATAAAGGAAGAGGAGGAAGCAAAAGCAGAAGCTGAGCATCAACTTAAAATGAACTAGATAAAGTAGAAGCTAAACGCAAATGAAAAGAAGAACAAGATAAGGTAGAAGCAGAGCGGTAGCTGGAAGAGGAGGCGGAGCAAAAGAGAAGGGAGGAAGAAAATCAAAGGTCGAGGGAAAATTCCTCCAAAGACGCCGAAGGCAGTAAGACACCTCCTCCTGTGACAAGGATATAGACGGAGCTGCCACCCATCGAAGTGCCCCAAACGAATCTTGCAACCACTATGCGTTTTTTGGCTCTCGGAACTAGGTACCTCCGAGGAGCAGGAGGAAGAAATGTTTGATCTGACAAGACTCACCTATGATCAGTTCGCACACAAAATCAGGCAGGAAAAGAGAAGATGTTTAGCAAGGAATCCTGCTGCACCCCTCACGGCTACAATGGAAAAGGATATAGTCCTTGACACCAGGACCAATCCAGTTATGATAGCCTCAGCTGGTACTGCTTTCACTGTGGCTACGGAGGAAAATGTGAGCAGAATGAGTAGGGAAATTCTATCCCTATAGAATAGATTACGGGCCTCCGAAAAAAAGGTTGCTAGATCAGAGCAAGAGAAAAGGGCACTAGAAGAGGTAGTGCAACAACTTCAGGGTAGGAATGCCCTTACTAATGAAGTACCACTCACCATTCAAAGAGAGATGGTGACTCTGGAAGCCACCATGAGGCAAGTATATAGAGAATTGTTTACAATAAAGCAAACAGTTGCACCTTTACTGGGAGCTCAAGCAGAAACCAAGAAGAGGAATGAGCAACTAAAAGAAGCCTCCATAGCCTTGGAAAGAATGCTGGAATGGGTAAACAGGTATCTACAGCCTCTAGATAATTTTCCTAGGAAAGATTGGATTCGCACTTAGAACGACAAGGTCCAAATACACATGAAGGTGTAATCCAAGGAGAAGCTATTCAAAGATCTGGAAAAGGTGATGAACTCTTGTGAACATTTTATTAGCGGCATTGACTGAATGGATGAACTACACCATATTCCTTCTCTAGGTACACTGGGCGAAGAAAAAATGTGGGAACAGGTGGACCAAGACATTCAAACGTTCCTGCAACCTATCAGGTAAGCCGCCGCCACTCCCGACCTTCTAGCATCATAGGAGAACTTGGTTAAATTCATCGTGACACCAGTATGGATTTACACCAAGCTGGCTTCTTTATATAACCAAATCACTATCAAAAGAGAAACTTTGATCCCAAACGCTCTAGAATGCCTACATAGGTTAAGGGAAGATACTCCGCTGATCTCTCCGGTTGCTGCAGATTATCAAGCATGGTGAAATTTCCTTAAAGAGCAACATGTAGATGTTCTTGACCTCGCCATCACTCACATGGTCCCATGATCAGGTCGCAAGTCAGAGCCTACAAAAGGGGCCGCAGGTTGCATCAGCCAGGATGAAGTCGCAGGTCGCAGCCAAGCACAGGGTCGCAGGTCGCTTTCTCCGTTTGGGTCGCAAAGCATGCCAACAGTCGGGAAGGCGAAAAGTCAAGGCACCTAAGGGTCTATTTTTTCCTATAAATACTCCCTTCGGGGACTTGTATTATCGATAATTTTTCTTGTATCATCCGATAATTGTATGTCCATACCTCTGCAGGGCTCATTTGTGTCCAAGAAAAGGATTATTCAGCAGTAGCCAGACCCACACCCTGGACGGGATCCCTACCACAAACGGTTCAGAGTCTAATCGGGAATTTTTACGAGGGAGATCCCTTACTATTGGCCGGAAATTTTTTCCTGTCAACAGATTTGGCGCTAGAAGGAGGGCCTGAATGGCAGGCTCCCAAAACACAAGTAACATCCCGTTACAAACTCCCCAAGGGGAGATCATGCATGAAAATACTGGTCCTCCACCTTTGGAAAATTCCCAGGAGGAGGAAGCCCCTTACTATGAGGTCACCCTAGAACAGCTAAGGGCCTTGCGTCCCATCGCTCGAAACCTCGTCAGGGGCTTGCAAAATGCCCCGGTCACTAGTTCCTTGGCTAATCCTAGAACTCCCACAGCTAACCACACCTGCCAGGGAGCCCTTGTCAATTCCCTACCTCAACTGGTTGTTCTTATGATTGAACATTATATAGATGCGGTTGAGCTTAACTCTGAAGAGCCCCCGGACAACCCTCGAGGGGCTGAAGAGAGTGGCCCCGAGATTATCGAACCCAAACCCAACACCGATCCCCAGCCAAACCAGACTTTGAATGATAAAACTCAAGCCAACAACCCACCTGGGGGGGAGCCGAGAGGGGCTGGGGTAACAGAGGCAGGGGGAACAGAGGCCGTGGACAAGGCCGAAATGTTGACCACCACCAACACCACCGTAACCAAAATAGATTCCCTTTAATTTACAACTGGAGGAACATTAGAAATATATGGAACCATGGAGAAAACCAAGACATGGAATCCCACCACGAGGGAGAGGCCTCCGGTTCTGACATAGGTAGCGAATCCGAAAGTGAAAGGAGATATGTATACATACCACACCACCAACGGGCCAGACGTGTACAACCTTTGGCTTGGATGGCCCATTCCCCCTTAGGTATCCAAGGTCCCCTCCATGACATGCCCTGACACCCTGAAAAGCATCTCCCTAAGTTCGACCCCAAGAAAGGTACTTTGGCCGAAGACCACATTAGCAACTTCTACCTGTCTTTACAGATGATGAGGGTGCATTATGACGACGTAGCATGTCAAATTTTTCCTCATACTCTAGAAAATAAAGCTGCAACGTGGTATCGGTTGCTCCCTGTTGCTTCCATCCCTGCGTGGGAACACTTCTGTCGTACCTTCCTACAAAAATTCTCAGAAGATAAAACCCCCTCGATGCTCCTCACAAAGCTCAGTATGCTGAAATGTCAGAAGAAGGAGAAGGTCAAGGACTTCAAGCAACATTTCGCCACTATATTGAACAAATTCCCTCCAAACATGGCCTTAGATGACTCCATTACCATTGAATACTACACGAGAGCCCTCCCACAGGATATTGCCGTGTTTGTGAAGCGCGAGGCCAGAGCTACCCTGGCAGAAAATTACACCACCGTCCTTGCTGTCGAAAAGGACATGCTGTCCATAGGTGCCATTGACCATGAAGGTCGGGATGATAAAAAACTAACCACGAAGAGAGCCCAATCCTCAAGTCATAAATTCGGGGACAAAGATAAGGACCCCTTTGATTTTGAAAGTATTACAAAATCCCTGAAGTTACTGACCAACGAAGTCTCCGATTTGAAAAGGAAAAACGATGATTTTTCCCCAGCTGCTAAAACGCAGAAACCTTTCTTCAAAAAGAATAACCCTACTGTGAATCGACCCCCGTCCAAATCGAGTGCTGGTCTCAACGTTGAAGAAATCAACAAGGACAAATTTTTTTCTTTTCATCAAGCCTCTCACTCAGATAAAACTTTCCCCCAGTGGATTAATAGCATGACTGCCATGGTGAACCAACTTCTGGAAGATCAAATCCCCGGGGATTTGGAAGAGGAGGCTATTTCAGATGACGAAGAGGCTTCCCCCGCAGATGAGGATATGGGTTCCACTGTCCTCACTTTTGAGGTCATCCGCGGAGAGTCTCTCCCTTCCACAACTGGGATAAACCTAGCTAATGACCCTAAATATAAACCCCCTCGAAACTATGGCTTGAGGAGCAAAGGCTCGACACCTGAGAAATCCTTCGAAGAGAAAATAAAAGCTTTCTGAAGGAAAATTCTGCCACCAAATGCATAAAACCAAAACAAGACTCCTGAAAAATTTAGTCCAAATAATCCCCGAGAAGGCCCCAAGGCTAAAGATTCATTGGTTTCCCCTAAAAACACCATCGAGCTCACCTTACACACAGATTCTGGATATAACATTATCGAGGATATGAAGAAGACCCGGGCCAATATTTCTCTCTATGAGCTCGCTTGCATTGCTAACCAACGAGATCTCATCCTCAAAGCCTTTTCCAATCTATTGGAAACCAAACCCGTGAGCATCACATCAGCCCAAACTGCTACTAGTCTCCAATCCATCATAAATGCTGTGAACGCCAACTCCAGGGGATC